>JAOTQP010001286.1:135618863-135650530 GCA_026413545.1 Cichladusa arquata | reverse complement strand
GGAAAGGGAAAGGGAAAGGGAAAGGGAAAGGGAAAGGGAAAGGGAAAGGGAAAGGGAAAGGGAAAGGGAAAGGGGAAGTTTCCGGGAAGGGAAGGGAAGGGACAACATGCTTAGGATCATAAAAGTATAAGTGAAACATATATTCTATTATATTTGCCAAAATGCCTGTTTTTAGAATGAAAGCATTGATTGATGTTAACTGATTACTCTTGAGGTTCTATTTAAAAAACAATAATAGAAGGTTCAAAAGAGAGCTTTTATTTTTCAAAATGCCCCAAACAGATTAATCTTTATTTTCTCAATGTTTCGAAACTGTTTTTTAATAAATAATCTATTGTTTTAGAATGTTATTTTTCATTTGTCTCTCCTCACCTTTTTTTTCCTCCCCCATTTGCTACTTCTCTGCTGTTATTTTTCCTAACTTTTCTTATGATGATGGTCATCATATCCACAGTTTCTAATGACAAAATAAACTTTAAGAAAGTATTGTGAAAATTAATTAAAAACCTCTGAGCAAGACCTGAAATATTGTTTCAGAATTTAAATGAAAATTTCCAGAATGAATAAATAAAAAAATGTAAATTAACTGTTAGTCTTTCTAAATGAATATAAAACATCAAAGTGCTTTTAAAAAATATTTTTTCTGTTTCTTCATGCTACTGTCAGAGAAGAGGAAGGGCAATAAAACTAAGGACGAATTAAAAAAACCAGTTGATCCTCTACCATCCATTTGTATGTATGATCTTCACAATCATCTGTTCATTGTCCACTGCACAATATATTTTTATTGTTATACTATTATATTTTATGTTCTATGTTTATATGATTTAACTGTGCATTCAGCTGTTCTCTAAATAAGAAAGGTAGTGGTGGTACTTTATTTTTTTGGTAACTATAGTTCTCAAACTTAGGTTCAATATAAGACTGTAAATTTTACAATTCTGACTATGTGAAAGTGTGAAAATGATGTGAAGTATCTTTGGAGCTAGAATTGTCTTAAATTTTATGTCACACTAACAATACAGAAACATTTCTGTAGCTGGTTTCACTTTGGACATGGCTTCAAACATAACAATTTAAAAATATTTAGAAAATTCTGACTGGGCTTTGGTCAATGTAATGCAGTTGCCCACAAGTGACATAGGACATGTGGATATGCTTTTTAAGCCAGTCAGAATTGTTTCTCAACAGTCTTCCTCATACAAACTCATTCCTTCTTCTTTCTGTGCTAATTCTCTTATCAAGACACTATTTCCTTCAAAATGTACTCTTGAACTCTCCAAAAATGGAATTACCTAGGCCCTATCATTTTATTTGTAACACTCCTGCCCAGATTTGTTGTTTCTACCTGCAGAGGGTCAGAATTGTGACCTGCAATTTCCCTAACACATCCTAAATTTTATCTGACACATGCTAAGAACATAATTATTTTTTTGCAGTCACATCAATTTGATTATTGGTAGCCATCATGTCTATGGTCCACACAGTTACTTTTCCCCTTTCCTTCCCTTGCTTTTCATTTGGTGATATGTCAGCTTGCTATCACTAGCTGATCTCTGTGACAATAAAGTGTGGAGCAAGGTAAAACCTACTTAACTCTGGCATGTTTAAAAGTGAGATTTGATGAAAGTGGATCTTTTCAGGCTGAGAGGATTGGACGTGATCCAGGGCCAAGTTTAGACATAATCTGAAATATAAGGTCTTCATCCAATGAAATCTTTTCCTCATCTTTTATAATTTACTAGCCATTATAACAAGTTGCCTAGACACCTAGGTCTTTAGGCGTTTCTGAATATTCCCTATATCCTTGTCATGTCATTCCAGAGTATTTAGTGGAGAGAAAGAATGAAAATGGTTCAGATAGTCTTGGTAAGAGGCTAGTGTTCACTTTAGTTTTCTAAGGCTTTGAGGAGTGCTGTATAAGAGATCATAGCCCTGAATACCTCCTCTGGTGAGCTGGGTCTCTGAGAAGACATTGCTGCAGCAACTACTCAGTTTCACTCACAAGTACATTGTGAGATATATTTTCTTTTCTGTCTAGAAAATTAGCCTAGAGAGTAAGAATTCCACTGTATCTTGTAGCCCTATAAACCTTCCAAATAGTCTTCCAAAAATTCCAGAGAAATGACTGCTGTGTATTTCACAGTTTGTCACTGAGTTAGGTGTACAGGTCTACATAGAAATGAAAATAAATGCATACACAGAAATTACAAACCTAATGTGTCCAGAATCCATGGGAAATAGCATGCATCCATAGGTCTAGATTTGTCTATGGATTGCAGAGGCTGGTGCTCATACTTGTGCCAAACTTCATTCAAGACATTCATGACAGTAGGTCAGTTGATCAGAACATGGTGCTAATAGTGCCAAGGTTGTGCCTTTTATCCCCATATGGACCATTTACTTAAGACTTAATATCATTGTGCATCCCTTCCAGAATATTCTGTGAAATAAAAAAAAAACTGTGACCAATAATAGATGAGAGTCTAGAATTCCAAATCTGATCCAGCGAAGCCATCAGGCAAGGAAGATAGCAAGGACCACTAAGTCCTTGTGCTTACTGAGGTGGCCCCAGAACAACTGTAACAGGAAACAGGATTACTGTTCATGTTTAGCATAACTGATTTACTCCAAACTTGGACGACCTAGCCTTATCTCTGCTTCCTAAAAGACTGAATTATTTTTATACTGTTTTGTCAGTGATGAAATTAAATTCAGTGATTACATAACTTGCCTTGACTGACCTGTGACAAGGAACCACCGCATTACCCCAGTAGGCCAGGTAGATGTTTGATTTAATACACATTTCATGTTAGAATGTTCTTTCATTGGTAATGTATGTACCTATTTTTCAAACACAAAGGTAAATCTGTTTGGATAGTCTCTGCAAATAACTCATGCTAAGAAAGTGGAAGAAGGAATTACACAGCTATTGGACAGTGATCATTTTCTTCATGAGTTCTCTAAATAGATAATGTATTTCTTTCTCTTGAATACAAAATATAAATTATTATGTTTCATCACCTTTTAATGCTCCAAATTTCCCTAGAAAAAAAAGTTTGTTTCCTTTTTCATTTTTTTTTTTTTTCTTAGTGAAACATAGGCACTGGAAAAAAAACCCTAACAAATGCTGTTGGCTAGTACTTGACCTCTGCTGTAGGGCAACTTTCAGGGGCAAATGGCTCTCGATGTTGTCATAGTGAGGAATAGTTACTGCAACTGGACTTGAAAAGTAGGTTTTGTTAGATTAAACAAATGGGTAGTGAGTTCCAGTGTATTAATCTCATTTATGTTTATTTACAAAAATATAATTCCTGTTAATATGCTTGTAGTTGAGATTCCTTGAAGAACAGCAGTAATAAAACTGCTGTTTATGAGCTATATATCAGAGGGTGTTGCTCTAATATGCTCCCAGAATGGACTGTGTCCTGCTTTGCAGTAAATCTCAGATTTTCCCTTGAGAATTATAGCTGTTGTTTCACTTCTTTCTCTGTGGAATCATTTACCAGTCTTAAGAACATGAATAATATAACCCTCACTGCCTTAGACCTTGTGCTGTCATTTACCCTGATTCTAAGTAATTTTAAAAAAGAAATATTAGAACCCCTGTAATATGATGTTATCTGATGTTCTAGCATATATATTCTCAGGTGTGCTGTTTGCATAATAATCAGTGATCAACCAAGGTACATGGCAGTAGGGGGCAAGTCCCATTATGTTATGTAGCTCCTTAAATGTTCTTTCTAGGAAGGATGAAGTCTGAACAACTGTAAGGTATGGGCAAGTAATAATACCATAGGTATGATTTTCTAAACCAGTAACAAAAATTCCATGGAGGAAAGATTGTAGAAGGCAATTATTAGAAACTAATGTGTCAGGAAGCCAATCTGTGTGCATAAAGCAACAATCCTGGCTGTAATTATAACATCTCTGAAGAGCATCCTTTTAACAGGTTTAGTCTTCTCAAGGGTGTATGAAACCTGATGACAGAGAGTATTTTAGAGATAGTGCAAAAGAGAAATAAATGTTGTTCAGCAGCAAAAATGAGACACCTTGAAATGGAGAGAAGTGGCATTATGAAAGTCTTAAGACCGCAGGGAATGTTTTACTGACTTTCAAAGAGACCTGTACAGGCATGGAAGACATGGCACTAAGGAATAAGTCTTAAAAAAGCATTTATCATTGTGTGGAAAAATGAAAAAGGGAAGTTTTTAATTTACTGATACACTGAAAGAAAAACAACAAGAACTGAATGGAATAACTCTTCATAGGGAGAAAATAAAAAATAAAGCATACTCCAGCAATTGCTTAAAATACCTGTGTACAAATATAATGCATTTTTACATTCTTTTTGCCCTATCATCTCTATGTCCTCTCCTCATTAAAAAAAAAAAAAAAAAAAAAAAAAAAGAGGTTAAGAAGCTGTGTCCATTCAAGACAAGTGACAGAAGAATATGTAAGGGTATATTGATGATCTCAGACTGAGGAAACTGAGGAGAATATCAAGAGCTTTTAATGGCATAAACAATGTCACAGTACATTTTTACCTTAGCGTAGGTGAGTAGACTCACAAAAGGAAACAGCCCAGAAGTGTCTTTGCAAAAGGGAAACAAAATTTAAAAATCAGCATAAAGTGACACCTACCTGCATCTATTTTCTAAACAATTAAATATATCAAAGAAACAAGGAGAATTGATACTAAAAAAAAAAAAAAAAAAAAAACAAAAAAAACCCAAAAAAACCCCCAAAAAACAAACAAACAAAAAAACAAACAAAGAGGAAGGAGTTTTCCTGTGCCCTAAGTTGCAAGCTCAGTGGTAGCCTCTTGACATTAGAAGAACACAGGGGAAATAATTTTAAGGAAATAAGAGATCACACAAAAAAAGAGGTCAAAGATGAGGCCACATATACACAAATAGGTAGTATACACAAATTCTGATTCAGATTAAGTGCCACACAAATTATAAACCAACTGAACAATAAGGTCTGCAGTGGAACAGAACTCTGCCTTGTGAGGTACTCACAGACTCAAAGTAGAAGAAGCACAAAGACCTCACAGACTGACAGACACTAATTATGACCCAACTAGAGGTAAGAAAGGGTAATCTCATTTAGATTTTTATGATGGGGTTTATTTAAGAACCAAGGGGATAAAAGGTTTTCCCCAATCTAATTACATCTTCCACTTGGTCCCCCAACAGTGCTCTCAGCAGGTCTCCCCTTCCCTGCACATTTCTCCTGGTCTAGAAATACTGGACACAAAGTCATCTTGGGTAACTTTCCTCCAGTCAGAATCTTCACCTTCTTTCCAAGACTGATTTTTGTTTCCAGTACCACTTCTTTCCAGGAACTATTCTTTTAGGCCTGAAACCCCCAGTTTTGCTGCTCTGAATAATCCTTGTGAAGAAGCCCAGCTTATGATCACCCTCCAAATTGTTGCTTATATCTCATGTTCCTTTATTACTTGGAGGATTCAGGATGTGCTTGATTGGTTTACCTAAAGTTTTATCAGAATTTACGTGCAGCCTATACCGGTTGCAGCTAGGAAGTAACTGATTTTTCCTTGTGTTCAGTAGTTCATTTACCCACACACAGACTCAACATTATCTGCTACCTGTAAGAATTTGCAATTAAAGGTACTTTTTCACCTACAAAGTACACACAATCAGACTTAAGGTGGTAAGCATCAGCTCTAAGCTAATCTCATATAGGGAAAAATTTGATAATGCATCCAAGATGAAAGGGGTACTGCTCAAAAGAAAGAAGACAGGAATAGTAACGAAATAAGGCCTCTGCCATAAGACAAATTATACTGACGCACAATACTGGGTTGGAAGCCAACACACATTTCTCGTTGGATAGCTACAACATTTATAAGGACAAAATTGAAACATGGTCTGCTGAAACAACTGTTTCTCTTTTCCTGACTACATATTAACAATCTCTACTGCAAGCAAGCTGGCAAATGCACACAAAAGTGACCTAACAAACACTACAAAAAATGGTTGTTACCTGGAAGAACAGAAATATTTGGAGGACTCAGACTGTCTAGTATGCTATCTTTCTGTAAAGAAATGTATATTTTTATTTTTAGTATAGGGTGCTTTTTCTAGTATTTTGGTAGTTCATAGGATATGTGAAACAATAAGAACTTGAGTTTGCTAATGGGGACATTTTCTATTCTCCCCAGTTTGCTGGTGAGATGTAACTAGGATACATGGAAATTTAGTCAAGGATATGTAGATAATATGGATAGAGATTCATTTTTTTTCTGCATTTTAATAGAACAAATTAAAATTATAGAGGTAGGCTTTTCTATTTTTGAAATTTCTGGAGATCTGATGTAACTCCTGCTGAATTCAATATAGCCCTGAAAAAGGATAAAACCTTTATATTATACTATGCACATATGCATTTATATATACTCGTAATTTCATCTCTTCAGAATATAATCCTATGTATGTTTTGCTTTTTTATCCTGGCTTCAGCAACCCAAGGACCAAACATTTTATACTAAGAAAATTTGCCAATATAAACAGGAAGGATGTATTAGCAATGGAGAGAAAGAGAAGACAGAGAATGAGTTATCTTCAATAAAGTTTTTTTAAGCAATTTTACTGACAGAATGATATGTAGCTATTAGCAATCTTCATGTGAGCTTTTATCTCTGGTCCCATGCTTTGAGAAGAGATAGCAGTGTAACAGTTCTCATTAGTTTTGAAAATGGATTTTGTTTAATTCCCTCAATAACCTTACTGAGTGTCTGTCCCTGGCTTATTTCAGGTTTTATGCTTCCTTTTTCTGTTGTCCATGATGCTCTTTTCTCATTTCTCCTATTTGCCAGGATTTCAATTACACTAATCCCTCTCTAGCTAATATTACACTTATGGGAAAGGTGCTGTCAAGGTACAATAGTGTAATAGACCTCTACCTTTTTTTAACAATGTAAACAAATTTTGAGAAATTTAAGAGGCATCACACAGAAGCAATAACTAGCTCTCAGACACTTGTTGATGAAATTTCTTATTTTTATGTAGAAAACTACAGAAAATCAATTAACCTGATGAAGATAGACAAGATAGGATTAATATTGTCAGGACTCTCATTGAAAACTCCACTGGACAGTCAGTGTCTGCTTGTAACCCACTGCATTTTGATAATGAATGACATGATTATAGACATTTTAGTCTGTTTTCAAGAGTAGAGATGGACAAACAGAAATAAGACATTATTAAAAATACAAATGCAAGAAGGCCATGATCTCTGGGGCTTGCTACTAAAGATTGAGGTCAAGAATGGATCCAGAACCTCATCCTTCTCCAAGTTTCCAGGTTCTCTACCTGTTCAGCAGTGGGCTCACATTTTCCCTAGACTTCTTTTTATCATGTAAGCAATTATGGAATGCTTTCTTGTCTTTCCCTTTACTGGAGAGATGCAATTCCATTTGACTGTGGCTTTGAAAACTTCACCCCTTCATGTTTAGGCAGTACCTCTGCATCCTTTCCAGGATACTTGTTCCCAGTTTTACTCTCTGTATACTTCTTTTTCATGTTTTAGTTTGTTCAGGATCTCCTTGCTCTCCCATGAAGACCACCTGTCATTTTTTACTTGATTTCCTAATTGATGGGGTGGACTCCTCTTGAGCTCATCCTTGATTACTTACCAGTCTCTTTGGGTCCCTCTTCTCTACAGGGTCTTTTTCCATGGGCCTTTTTCAAGCAATTCTTAAAGTGACCATAGCCTGTTCTCCTGCAGTCCAGTAGTGTGATCTTGTGGATTTGCCCTGCTCTCTTATAACAGGCTGCTGAACCCCTCCAAGCCTACCTTCAACCTTCTTTAACGAGTCCTTTCTTGTTTGTGAGAATAAGTATGTTGTTGATTAACCCTGCTAAAATTTTCAGCTCCACACAACTATTCAGTCCCTCTCCCCAGTGGGAATGTGGCAGAGAATTAGAAGTGTGAAAGTGAGAAAATTCATGTGTTGAAATAAAGGCAATGTAATAGGTGAAGAAAAGCTGTGCACAAAAGCAAGGCAAAATAAGGAATTAATTTACTACTCCCCATCGGCACGCAGATGTTTAAGCATCTCTAGGCAAGCTTTATTGTGCTTTAAAGTTGCTTAGGAAGACAAACATCATCACTCCAAAGTTCCCTTTTTCTCTTTCTTTGCATCAGTTTTATTGCTGAAGACAGTGTTAAGCTGTGACATGTCCCTTCAGCCACTGCTGGGGCAGCAAGAGAAACTGAGGAGGCCTTGATAGAGTGTAGGCACTAATCAGCCTACATCACATCACTGGTGTGCTTTCAACACTGTTTTGGTCACACATCCAAACCATAATACCATACAGGCCACTGTGAAAAAAAAAGAACTGCCAGTCAAAATATTATCATAACCATATATTTACTTTGTGCTTATCCACTGGTCAGTGTAGTGGACTCCTACTGCTCTTTTTATACAGTATTAATACCAAAATACACTCTTAGTTCCAGGTACAGTGAACAACATGTAAGTGAAGTCTCTATGCGTGGCTTAGCACAGCAGTACCTGAATTCTAACTGATGTGTTTAGGTGCTGGATTAACAGAAAGTGAAACAATAATATAATCTCTTAATTTTTACCTTTTTTTCCCAATAAATCCAGTTTAGAGATTTATTTTTAGGCGTGTTTTAAATGTTTTTAAAATCATATTACATATTTTTTTGACATTACTGTGAAGCTTAGTATCAAAGTGACAATAATCCATATGAAATCTATTGGCAAAGAATATGTGTGACAACACTTATCATTTACAATGAACCACAATTTCAGAGGCAAGCTTAAAACACTTCCATTAACTTTTTAATTAAAATATGGCACACTAACTTCCAAGTAAATGGCAGAACACTAAAAAAAAAGGTGGGGGTGGGGAAGAGAAGGCTGGAAAAAAGTAATTGGCAAAAACTCAAGCCCAGAATTTGCTTAACTGGCTTAATGAGAATTATTTCCACTGAAAATGGTCACATGCTAGTCTATTGATGAGATGCATATTTTCAAAAATATTTTCTCCAGTTGTAAACAATAATGTCAAGCTCAGCATTGCCACATTGCATGCAAACATGAAGTCAAAAATTCAACCTTTGCACAAATAATTATAACAAGTAAATTGCAAAGGAGAAGAAATCTGTTGCAAATGAGGGAAGTGGAATTTCAGAGCCAAAAACAAAAGCTTTGAATTGAAGAGCATCTAGTTTATTTAATGGCAACAGTGCAAATTGATAAATTTATGGAATTAACAGAGACATCTTGGGAAACTAATGGAACACTTGAACAATGTCCAAAATAGGACATAATTATGCTATACTTAAGTGGTTTTAAAAATAGTTTATTAGGATGGGAATCATACCAGGGTATGAGGTGACAACAAAATATTTTACAAATGTAAATATATATAAATTAAAGAAATATACTGTTTGGATATATATACTTCTGCAAACACTTTGACAAAATTATAGGATCCCTAAAATTCTTCAGAGTTCTGTATGATTGGCACTATTCACAATATACTAAATATTTTTTAAGGTGCTTCAAAATATACTTTAAGATTTAGATTCTCATTTATGAAATGCAAGTATTCTAAATACATATGGATTATCTCTGCCTTACACCTTCACAATCTCCTCATGACGAGCTAATCTGTTCTAGGAATCAAGGAAGCAATCACTTTAAGGGAGGCAATAAAAGCAGCATCTTATGGATAGATCTGTTTCAAAAGGTGAATTCCTATGGTTTCGGCAGGCTTAGTATTACTATATTTGCTTGTTTCCTTTGGTCTAGAGCGAGAAGGCATTTGGCATGTTAAAGGCTTTCCATGGACAAAAGTAATAAAAGTGTATATGAAGTAAAGATTTTGCCATTTTAGATGAAATAAAGTGTTTTGAGTGCTGAATTTAAACTTTTTACCTTTAATTGCAAAAGATAGCCCTCCTGTTTTAAGATACGAAGCAACTCTTAACCAATGATAAAATTTACCTTATAATGATTTTATCTGTATTTATGGATAGCATTATTTCCTCAGATTTCTTTGAAATTATCAAGCATTGTCTAGTCAAAAAATGTTAAATTAGTTACTTCTAGCTGATTTCATGTATCTCTCTGGTATTTTAGTACTTTCCAATGACTTTGGTTTCCATACATTTTTGCACCTGAAGTAAATCAGTACCTGGAAGTTTGATTTTTAGTCTCACAGTGAATCTTTTCAGCACAAAGCGGACCACAATGCACTGTATATGTCATATATAAGTGATATATAAGCATATAAGCAAAGTTATACAGAATATTGGCATCAGTTTCAAAAGCAGGGCCCTATGTTTCTTTTTAGGCATTGTCTCACTGTTGGAACTCTGCTGGCAATATGACCTGGCAGTAATGCATAATGGATCCTTCAGTGTGCTTGATAATAATAAACAATTATTTAAATAGGCAAAATTCCTGGATTGATAGTCGTCAATGCAGAACCAGTTGTGAATATTTAGATTTAGGATGTTTAAAATTGAATTTACATAAATGAATGCATAGAAACATACCTTTTTTCTCAATGCATCTTTAGTTATATGCACATAGAAGGACATCTCCTTTAGTGAGGGACAGAGAGAACACAGCTAATAGCTCAGTGACTAGGCCATTCACCTACAAAGAACAACCAGATTCAAATGCTTGAAGCAACTCCCACAGAGCAGTAATTTAAAAGCTTAATTTCCTTGCTTCTATGGGAGTAACCTAACTATAACACTCTCCATTATTCTAGGAGCCTCTATTCTGTCCAAGTATATTCTGCCTACTTTTGCTTTTAAAATCAACCTGATCTGAAATATCTTTCTATGTGAAGGCTTAATTCAAACTAGATTTTAAAAAAAATGAAAGGATGTTTTGGTTTGGTCTGATTTCCCCACTGGCTTGGAATTTTATGATGAGAAGCATTACACTGAAAAATCCTCATTTCTATAAAGAAAGCTGTCAACATCATTATAAAAAGCATTAAAACTTCTTCTTACAAAACATCAACACATAAAGTCTAAATCTAAATCTTCTTCCTGGGGCTGATTTCTGAAGAAGTGGCAAAGACTCAATTCCTATAACTTTTAGCACTGTTTCTATGTTCCATTGATCTTTCATCTCCATCACAACAGGAAAATGATTGGAACATATTGGTTAATTATTATTTTGTTATTATGAGAAGCAAGAGAACATCTTTGCTTATGCTTTCTTATTTTCCCTCAAAATTCACTTAATCAAAATAAATAGAAAGTTTTATGCTTTCAGTGATAGGATGTGTCAGTTAGTCAAAGAATTACGTTCCATTAGCACAATGTATTTGGCTTCTAATTTATCCTTAAGCATCACCTAGACTGACATTATTGGGGCAACAACAATCCACTTTTACTCTTCAGGGAATAAACATTATTCTTTCCTACTCACAGAACTTGTGATCTGGGTGGAAATAACTTGGCTGACATTTGGTTTGCAGATATAAAGGATATGAACATACATGCACAAACCTATTAATGTACCTGGTGAAGAAGCCTTTAAAAGTTGTGAGAGCATGATAACATCACACTGTATTTTCTCCAGAGAGGGTGCTTTTGCCAAAAAGCAGCACAAGAAATGCTGTGATCAAACTGGAATACAGTGCTAAGAAGAATTAGGGTGTGATTTTGTACTCTTAGAAATTCCTTGAAGTGCTGGTCACCTGGTGCCTCTTGTCTCTTAGCTTGGGCTACCACCCAGAAATGCAATTTTAGGTCTGTATGTCTTTCAGTCTGTGTACCAGTCCCTCTGTTCTCCTAACAAATTTTGATCCATCTGATCATTTTTAATCATACTTTGAAGACAGGTAGAGTCTAAAATGACATATGCTTTAAATGTTATGCAAATTAGAGGAGGGGGCCAAGGAGTCTCATTCAGCTGAAACCACTGAGGGAAAAGTAGTCAGAATTCAGCCACTAAATGTGCAATTGGCCAGTTAGCATATAGAAATGGCTAGTAGACTGATAGAAGGAAGATGATGTGTAGAGTAAGAGCTGCTCTAGTAATAGGATCAATTTGCTTCTGTGTGTGATGCAGCTGCCATAGGTATTGCAGTTGTTCCTGACAGATGTGCACTGCACTTAAGTGATCATCTTCTGGCTGGTTTTCAGCTTAACCACTGTATGAGACACTGCTTTCACTTTAACAATATAAATTTAACTATTTGGAGTAAGGGCATGTTGTGTTGTTCCAATGTTTATATCGTGCAATACCTCACAGCAGGTTATAAACTCTTACTGGTGAATTGTAGCCATTGCTATTTTCCAGTCCCTGAGTGAAGTAATGAAAACTATGTTCTGTTTTTCTTGCCTAGTCCTTCTCTAAACCAAATCCACCAATTCGGAATTTACTTTGAACTCATAGACTTAAACGTTTGTGGGAATGCAGAAGTCTTCTCATTAAACTCTTAATATTCTAGGGAAAAAAAGTGACAAATATGTTTTTGATATAAAGCCTTAAAGATCATACATAATTAATCTGCAAGATTTATCTATTGCTTGATGGCTTTTTTTGGTCTATGATCTGCATTATTCACAAGCAATAAATCTACCTTCCAGACAACATTAATTCATCCTCACTATAAAAAAGAGTAGAATGGTCCACTGGTGATCACTGAAGTTTACTAAGATTTTTTTTTTTTTTTTTATTCTTGATAAATTGCAGACTGAGATTCTGATGAGGGTAGTAAAATTTCCAAGTTTTAGCCTTCAGATCTTAAAGTCATGGTTTGGAAGGGAGATCTATAAGTACCTCAATGGGGTATCCATGTCTCCTGCTGACCACTGGGAAGAAACATGACTACCTCAACCCTCTCTTTATTTCTAGGGTAACTCTGCCTGATCTCACAATGCTATCAATGCTAAATATCTTGTCCAAAGAAGGACTAGGAAGTTAAAGAAGGATCTAGAGATTTTTGGTCTAGAATAGATAAAATTTTTAAAAATATTTTTTTTTTTTTTTTTTTTTTTTTTTTTTTTGACTCACATTAGGGCCTAGGCAAATACCTAAATTTTATATGGCATTGTGGGAAATTGAAGTTGGTCCCAGAAGGGAATGGGGCTTCTGAGGTCTGTTTCTTTTTTGTCAAAATATTCCTCCTTTAAAACCGTAAATTCTTCTTCACACCATGTCTCTGACTCTGTTGTATGTCATACCTTCCATAGGTGATTTGTTTTCACTTCTGAGATCTTCGTGTTCACTTTTGAGATCTTTGTTTTCTAGCCCCATATTGCATATCATCTGTCTTACTGCTGAGAATCTGGCCCCTCTTTCACTACAACATTCCTTCACTGGCCAAGAGCTTTTTCTTTTTCCTTTCCAAACAAAAGATATTGTACTTTGCTTCTTGCTACCTCTTGATGAGTAGGAAATGTTCTTGCAATGGTACTTCATAATTTGCCCCCAAAACATAACTTAAAATTCTCCTGTTCCATGATGCATACAAAAAATGTGACTGTGGTTAGATCATTGATGTGCCTAGATGCCAGCATGAGAGCTGTCTCATTTTCTTGAAGTTTCATAGTGTCTGATGTGCTGCAGGATGCCAGTAAAAATATTTAACGTCATCAAGCATTTCTATCAAGATGTAGTTTGTGCAGTCTAAGTAAAAGAATGTTTTAGCTATTAATTTGAACTGTATAACAGTTCTTTCTTTTGCAATGTTGTCCTTTTCAGACAAGGCTGAATTCCTTCATTTCTACAGTTAGGCATTTCCACTCACTTAATGATGAGAAAAAGCATTGATACAGCCCAGAAATTTCATGGTTTTACTGTACATGGGAGGATTTAGATTTATGGTTGATAGGGTCCTTTCAGATGGCTGTTCAATCAGACTGAAAACAAAGATCCAAAGGTTGTCACTTGTTCTAAAAAGGATTATTTTAATAATTTATTTTAAAATGAATGAACCTGGATCCCTGCAATTCTCCATTCAGGTGTTATGTGGACAACATGGAAGACTAAGAAATGAATAAATTCATTATCAGAAAAGGCAGAATGAAATAACATCACGAATTGCCTTACTGACAACTTCACACACCAAGATCAAAAGGTTTTGGGCTTACAGAACAAAGCATAAATCCTCAAACCCTAACATTTACACTTTAACCTATGGTTCTGATCAGTAAAAACCTGACGGATATCTTAACTACTGCAGAAGCAAACAGAAAAGTAAAATTCTAGAGTTAAATTCAGAGCTTCAGGAAATTCACTACAACCATTCAGGCTTGCCACAGAGTTTCAAAATATTCATAAAAGTTTCAGTGAAAAAAGCAGATGATTCAGATAAACGTACTCTAACATCATCCTCAGGAGTGTCTTATTTAGATGACAGTCAATCTTTGACCTTTGATGTGATGCAATTACTGCAGGAAGTATAAAATGCAGCTTATAATTCTGAATTTTATTTGTATATAAAAATAAAGCTTTTGATATTAAGGATGAAGATTATAATGGGAATGCAGATTAAAAACTCTGAGAAACATAGTAACAGTGCTTTAGACTGAAAACATCAGGGAGCTGAGAGTTGGGAGAAGTGTTGCACTAATTTTGAGCTGAAAAGAAAACAGACTTCCCAATCTCCAAACAATTGTTGGCTTACTATTATACAAGCCAATTCAAGTGATCACTGGGACTCCAGTACTGAACTAATATGGTATTTTCTTCTATATTCCATACTCCTTATCACAATCCACCAAATACATTAATTGGTAGCATTTGGAAGTGTTTAGTGACCTTTTCCAACAGAATTTCACTCTCTCCTTTGCACTGAAATTGGGCTGTTTATTCCCATCGAGAAGAACACTTTGACTGGCACACACTTCATGGCCTCAGGGAACAGCAATAACAGAGGCACCCACAGAATCTTTGTCACAAAAGGAACATGACAGTCAAAAGAAGCAATACACCCCTCACAGTATGGGCAAGCTTAAAGTTTTTTTGAAGTAGTTTTATTCTCCTTCCACTTTTGCCTGAAGTGTATTTGCACTGCTTAAATGAGCAAAATTGGTTAAATATACAGGATCTGATCAGAATTAATAAATTATGTATTCAACAGGTAATTGTAAACTTAATCTCTAGGTTTTATTAAAATCACATGAAACTTGTTATGTGCATTACTTGTTTAATATCTTTTCATGATTTAGAAACAGTTAAATTGTCCTTTATTAAGATAAATAATAAAATTATTTAATTATTAACTTTTTTTTCCTAGCTCTTTTTTATAGCTCTTTTAATTTTT
This sequence comes from Cichladusa arquata, assembly GCA_026413545.1. NCBI lineage: Eukaryota > Metazoa > Chordata > Aves > Passeriformes > Muscicapidae > Cichladusa > Cichladusa arquata. The sequence goes on along the minus strand of JAOTQP010001286.1, from coordinate 135,635,228 downwards.
AGGATTTTGACTGGTTCTTTTCAGTTGAAACATGTTTTATAACTAAAAGCCAATTTTCTGTTTTAATTTAGTGTATTCTTTGATATCTGGTTAAACTTAAGCAGGAATACTATTTGCACTTTCTAATTACCTTGGTAAGAGGTCTTCCAATGATCTTCCACTGTAAATTGCTTTTGTCAGGCCTTCAGGAAGTTTCAGGAACATTCTTATGAAAGATTTACTTTGTCAGCCACTGGGGACACTGAGAGAACTATATCTAGCTTTCTACTTCAAATTTGCAAAACCAATAGGAGACATGAGAACAAAAGATGCCTAGGAAAAATAGTTAGGAGACTAATGGAAAGCTTCTGAGCAGATGAAATTTTGCTGTTCTGCCACCTGTTAATTTCTATATTGAAACAATTATCATGGTTTCAGAGATTTCATGATTTCTTTTTAGAATCACAAGATTAAGAAAAAGAAAACCAAACCAAAACCCAAACCAAACCAATAAAAAACCCAAACCAAACCAGAAAATGAGATTCTCTTTGCTAGACACTATATTTCTCAGTTATAATTTGTATATTATTTGTTTTTGTGGATTGAGAACTGGCTGAACAGCAGACATCAACGTGTTGTAATCAGTGGCATGTGTCTAGTTGGAGACCTGTCACTATTGGCATCCTCCAAGCTTCCATATTTTTCAACATATTTATCAGTGACTTGGATGAAGAGGTGGATGCCTCCTCAGCAGGCTCGTGGATGACACAAAGCTGGGAGGAGTGGCCAGCACCCCAGATGGCTGTGCAGGCCTTCAGAAGGACCTTGAGAGGTTGGAGAGATGGGGAAGAATTACTCCACGGACCAGCAGAGGCTGGGGGCTGACCTGCTGGAAAAGCAGCTCTGTGGAGAAGGTCTGGGGGGTCCTGGTAGAAAACAAACTGCCCACAAGCCCAGCAGTGTGGCTGTGTGGCCAAGAAGGTCAATGATGTCCTCGGGTGCACTAGGGAGAGCAGTGGCAGCAGGTCAAGGGAGGTGATTCTGTTCCTCTATTCAGCCATGGTGAGGCACATCTGGAGTGCTGTGTCCAGTTCTGCACTTTTCAGAGAAAAAGTGACAACATGGAGCTCCTGGAGTGGATCCAGTGGAGGATGACAAAGATGATTAAGGGACTGGAACATCTCTTCTTAAAAGGACAGTCTGGCAGAGTTGAGCCTGTTCAGACTCCAGAAGAGGTGCTGGGGAGGGGACCAACAGTCTGCCTATCTGTATATCAGTATCTGAAGTCAGGATGTCAAGAGGCTTTTCTTAGTGGTGCCAAGCAATAAGACAATGCACAGAAAGTTCCTGCTGAGTAAGAGGAAAAACTTCTTTACCATGCAGGTAATTGAGCACTGGAAGAGATTGCCCAGAGAGGTTGTTCTCTCCCTGGAGATATTTAAGAACCATCTGCACACAATCCTGTGCTCTGTGCTCTAGGATGACCCTGCTACAGCAGGGTCATTAGACCTGACAAGCCACTGTTGTGCCTTCCAGTCTTGCCCTTCTGTGATTCTTGATTCTGCTATGAAAATTTATGTAAGTAAAGATCTTAGGCTGTAAGAAAAAACAAAGCAGATATTACCAAGTAATTTTTTAAAAAATATGTTTTCTCATTAATAGAATGATATATATATATATGATGTTAGAAGTTCTGCCATCACAGAGTGTCTTGATAACCTCTCAAGGGATGAAGCTAGAAAATTAGTAAAGCTGTTTACAAGTCAGAGGATCAGAAGACTCCTTCGTATGTAAGGCGACTTCCAACTCAGGAGATTGGTGATAATTGGCTCTTACTGAATGGAAAATGAGGAATACTCAATGAACCTGATCATTGCAGATAAGGGATAAGGTTTGTTTTCGTCAATGTTTTTTTAAATTTTGCTTTAACTGAATAGTTCAGTGTGACAAGACTTTATGCATGACCTCCGTGGCTTAGAAATACTGTAGACAAAATACTTTCTCAGAGATAGGGAACTAAAATCCTTTGTGATTCTAAAATGGACTTACACAGTTCTGGTCTTTTAACCAAAATGTCATCAGGCCATTTGAAATAATAAACAGTGAGAAAATGTAATAACAAAGAGGGAGATTACCTAAGCAGACTGGAAATTATCACTCTGGTAGAATGCAAAACAAAAGGGAAGACTTAGAGCAGTTTCTTGTAGGAGTGGGGCTGGATTCAGTGCACAGTCACCTGCACAATTCTTCCTTGTTTTCAGGAGGAACTTCCTGTGCATTGTCCTGTTACTTGCCAACAGAGGAATGCCTTTTGAATCCTGTGGTTTTCATACCCTAGATTAACTTCAGCTGTATTATCAGTCACTGTGCTGGTCAGTTCTCAGTTAAACCATCTTGCAAAAGTGAGTAAGAGTTAAAGAGCTAGCAATGCAGTAAAGTTTTCTAAGAAAAAAAAAGATAGTCTTTCTGAGAATTGTTCCTACCCTGAAGCTAAAATAACTATGACTACCAAGCTGTGAAACATAAACAAAGCTATATGATTCTTTCCATACACACTGCAACAATGACATCAATTTTACCAGAAGAATATAACAGCAAAAAGTGTGACTATAACTAGAAATTTAACAGTGTTGGAGCAGCAAAGAATGCAACATATCAGGGTTGGCAAACTTGGGTAAATACAATCCGAGACATATAAAAGCCAGGAAAGCTAAACATTGTCAGTACATAATTTATATTTTCAAGCTGGTTTTGAGTAATTTATATCTTCAAACATTGTTATCATTGCATGTTTCTGAACAACAAGATAAATGTTACCTGGTAGTGCAAAAGCAAATGCCCTCAGATTAACTCCAAATAGCTCCAAATGAGCTCTCTGCTATCAGTGATCTATTTTGTGGCTACTTATCCTTGCATCATTTATACATCATTTCTTAAGGTTATGAGTCAAATAATTTTCATATGATACTAGGCTCTAGGTTATAATACTTGATAATATTCACATGACATAGGAAAAAGTAAGATACTCTAAGATTTTACATTTAAATTACAATTCCTTTTTAACAGGAAAAGAGACCACAACAATAAGAGAATATGTAGGAGTTTCTTTCCATTGGCTACTCAAGTAATGTGTGATCCAAAAAGCCAATTTCTTGCTCTGTAAGGGCTAATTGTGTATGTGAGCAGTTGTGAAGTCATGGCTGGTTTTTTGATGATGCAACTCTATTTGGAGGCTGCAGTGGCTGCCTTCAGCCTCTTTCTTCAGGCCTTGCAATCTCAGGAGAAGAATTTGCCACTTCTGTTGCTTTCTTCATCTCTTTCTTTTCTGCTCAGTTAGAGAAGATTCTACTCATTCATCTGCCCTCTTTGTGTTAGGCAGAAAGTGGAGAGATGGTGAATAAGGGGCTATTTCTGAGGGAGAAATTTGGTCTTGGAAAGAAAACTCTGTGTAAGTTAAATTCCTGTTATCGAGTGAAACAGAGGCAAGTGGAGGAGGCAATATGAAAGTGGGGAAGAATGACAGTTTCCAATAACATGAATACATTTGGGATTTTTTCCTCCAAGATCCTTCAAGTGCTACAAAATTCTGCATCTACCTTGTGGGAACTCTATTTGCAGTTTCCTAATTTTCTCTCACCTTCTCAGAAGCCAAAATGACTCCTCTCAGCTTTTTATCAGGGCTCCTGATTTATGCATCAGTCGTCACAATCCTATTGTCTTCCCTCTCTTTTAGTCTTCACTTTACAATTTCCACAAAATTCAATTTTGTCTGTATTTCTGAGAAGCTGAGAACTCTGATCCTAGAGCATCTTCCAAAGTCCTGGAAGATTCAGAGAGATTTATAGGAACATAACTGTACCCCAGGGATGTTACCTCTAAGTTATTTTAACTGCAGGGATCCAGCATTCATCATTCTTGCTCCCCAGGAGATATAGCCACAGTTAAAACCAGCAGGTATTGCACAATAAGGTCCTAATTCATGAGTGTCTTTTAGGACTGGTTACACTAATAATTATTGTCATGACCTAGCCAGCCAGGGCTGCTTTGGCTAAGATCATGTTATGCCTTAAGTGAGTTAGGTTGTACCTGAGGCCTTTGCCAGATATCTCAAGGCCACAAGAGGCAGCTGAACAGGGCCAGAAATCCTTGATGTAGAATGAGGCTAAACTGGACTGTCAAAAAATTGTCAGATGTACTCCACGTACTATGCATGAGGAACACTATATGTTGATTTAAAAGAAAACAAATGGATAACATTACATAAAATGAGTCATGAAGTCTGTTAAAAATCAGTGGATTAGTGCTTAATGGGATGAAAGAAAACACAGCAAAATTTAAACAGAATAAATGATTAAAACTTGGGGTTAGGAGTCACAAGACTTGGTAACTACTTATTCTGTACACAGGGAGAAGCAGAGTACACAGCCCCATATCTGGACATAATTCCATTATAGCAACCGAATAAAACTGAGCTATCTGGTCACCCCAAGTGTTTAGCACAAAGAAAGGATTTCGAGGCATACCAAATTTAAACCTCATTTATCGAGAGTCATATTTCTGTTACTGTTTCAGCATGGCTACTTTATACCTTGTGTGCACCAATTCTTGTGTAAATTTTGATTTGGTTTGTGAATTGACATGTTCCCTTCCTTAGAAAAAATTGCAAGAGATAACAGAAACAATCATGTTTTATTGCATTGCACCTATGAGGTATTATTTTTTCCAAACCACAGATGTTCAAGAGAAATAGAAATTCAGAAGGAAAGAATACTTGAAAATTACTTTTCAAGTTCTAATAAGGGAGGAGGTCAGGATATGCAAAAAGCAGCTGAAATAATTATAGGATCTATTAAGTTAACAAAGGAACCGAATCAATGGAACAAGAGAGGAAAGCTGCATTCTGTATTACCAAAGACTGACTAGTACTAGTACTGTCTGCACTAGTACTGTCATTCTGCTCTTGTTCTTAATGTAAAAAAAGAAAAAAATTGAAATAGTCAGGGATCTATAGAGACTAAGCTGTGAGGAAAGATTTAATGTGATTTATTCAGTAGACATAAAGAACCAGATACTCATCTGGTTTAAATCAGCATGGCTTCAGTGAGGATTTGGACTAAGCAGTCTAGATATTATCCAAATGTGTACAGAAAGAGAAGGTATAGTGTGGAAGGATGTATATAATAGTAATAGGATTGAATTAATTAAACATGTATAGCGTGGTTATTAGGAAAACTTTCAGCAGTATAATATGTATTGGTTTAGGAATGTGTCTCCTGAAGGAAATAACTATTTTAGGAGCTATTTCATACAAGACAGACGTCAAGAACTAAATATATATAATGGAAAACTGTCCTACATTAGCTAAAATGTGTTAGCTATGTTCTCTGTATTATCTGCTCACTGTGATTTTCTGAAATATTTGTAATTTGTGTGCTTATAGGATTGGTAGCATATTAGGAAGACATCTGTACATGTTTTATATATAATATTTGAGATAGAATATTTGAGCTAAACCAGAAGAAAGCAATGAGGAAAAAGGAAGGCTGTGACTCATGGGAAAGGCTGTTTATGGGCAGAGTTAGAGCTGTGAAAATGTTTCAAAACTGTTCTTTTAAACATCCTTGCATTTGTGTGTTTTGTTTTTGTTATTTTGTTTACTTTACAGGCAATCCAGATATTTATGGAGGTGATTAAAGAGAAGTGTCAATTTGAAGCCTTTAAAAAATTCTTGATTTTGTTTCAAAAATATCTAGACAGAGATGCTGAAAGCTATAAACTATGCAAAAAACAGTGGAATGAGAGGAACAACCTCCAGCCATAGACTTACTACAAGAGTCACCCATACCTCACACTAGAAATTTTCACGTCACACCTTGCAGCTTCTCCAGGTGATAAGAGTTTTCTGGTAACCCAAAACACTACTAGTTATCATCTATGTTGTTAGTCTGATGGGTCTTCCAAATTTTGTCTTGAAAACTAAAAAGACCCCACTAACACCCTAATGAGAGAAAACCTGAAAGAGACGAAGCCATAGGTGTCCCTATTTGCAAATCAGACTGGATGCATAACACAGGGCAGACCCTCACCAGCCCACCATGGTTTAATTACATTGAGATCGATGACCCCTGCATACACATAAGCAGAGAGCTTTGGCCCAGTGACATGAAATTTTTGCTGTTACAACTCGTGACATCACCTCATGCTCTGGATTATACTGTAAAGAGATATTTGATTTTCAAAAGTATTTTTATGACACCTAAGGATCTGTTATTTCTGTCTGTAGCACTCAGAGAACTGGTGTTCTATTAGGGGGGAAAAAAAGCATGCTTACATGCTTAGTGTGCTTCCCAATTTTATTCAATCCAAAGCTTGAATTCATATAGTTTGGCTTGTTTTTATACATGGAAGAAGAGAAACAATGAAAGATGAAGGCACTTCTTCATGTCATTCCCTGCCTCTTACTCAGTTCTAGTCAGCACCCTCTAAGTGATATTTTTGGGATGCTGTGGGTTTCCTTTGCTTTGTCTTTCATTCTATCTATTTAAAGCTGATATTCTGTGTTGCTTATTATTTGTCACTAGTGGAAAGAATAACAAGATTAGGTTTTGGACATCATTGTTTGAACATCAGCTCACTTGATAAAGTATATCTCTTATCATGCATGGTAAGAAGTATATTGTTTTATGTTTTGAATGTTCTATCTAGACAGTGCAATTTTAACAGCTAGAGAAATTGTGTTTTAGTTCAATAAATCAATTTCCAAATAAAAAACCAGGAGGGATCTGAATAAATGGATCAACATTATCAACACAAATAAAAATGGACTGATACACTGAATCTCATTTTGATCCTGATCTGAAAGATCTGTAGTGGAATAATTTCTGTAATTTCAATGCTGTTGCATTTATTTATACCAAAGTATGTGGGATCAAGGATCAGACTATTGAGATTTTTTTTCCCTTTTATTCCCCTTGGATCATGAAATATGAAGCAGGAGGATGAAGTATGAAACACCTCCTTGAACAGCTTTTATTTAGTCATCTTCTCTAGGAATTTCCCTTGAAAGGGAATGCTAGAGAGAGGGTTGTAAAGAGAGTTTATATACTGTCAAGATAATGTTCCTTGAGTAAAGCCCAGATCACAGTATATTTGATGCTTGCCAGCTGCTTACCTCCTCTTAAGGAGGCATGAATTCTCCTGATAGAGTGTCCAATGTTCACTTGCATTTTTGCCAGCCACGAAAATCGTAAGTCTAACATGCCAATTGTATACACCTGCAAATTAGATGGAATTAACTAAACAAGCATATAATTTGCGTGGGAAAGGTGATGCTGTGCCTGTTCTTCCTTTATTATCAGTTCTCCAGTCCACCCACGTCTGCTGACTTTTCTAAACACAATGAAAATTTTGTGTGGCAAGTAAACTCTGAAAATAAATGTCAGTCAGGAATGACCAGGGATTTCACTGAACAGACCATTTGTTATATTTGGGGTTTTCACAGCTACAGTGGGAAAAAGGAGGAAACACCACTTTAACCCTACTTGCATCTTAGATACATAATTAATCTCCCATATATGCCTGGATGGTGAAAATTCGTAAAAATTCTAATCAGGTTAAAGTCCTAAAATAAATAAGGGCTATTAATTTATTTAAAGGTTATAGATTAGATTCAAAATCTGTGTTTTATCTTTTCTTTATTTCAGCCCTACCCTTTAATTTTATGACTAAAATGGGATAAAAAAATAATCAAAACATAAAGGAGAAGAGTAAGAGAAAACAATGCAGAAATCTAAGTTGATCACAATCTTTCATATGTATATTTTCCTTCAAAAATGTCAAGAATGTAGAATTTCAATTCAGATTACGTTACTCCAGTTTTAATGTATAAATTTTGGAAACAACACATCTTCCCCTGAACATTAATTTAACCAATATAGACTTACAGATCTTGAATTTCAGGAATTATTTATTGATTAGGTTAATAAAGAGTCAAAATGAGCAGCTAGTTTTTTCAGGAAAAGAAGGGGGCAAGGAAGCACTATACTTTTTTTAGCTGAATTAATCCTGTAATTTGTAGTCTGAGATAAAGTTGAGAATTAGAAGACATCTTTTTCTTGCTATTCCTGTAATACCTGATTTCCTCAAATTTATTTGGTTATTTGGAACAACATTGTACATAGTGACTAAAACTAATTGTAATTCCTCTTTGACTATTAAAATGTCAAACTGCATCTCTGTATTACAAGGGAGTTTTTATTACTGGTTAAACTCTGAGGTACAATTGGTGAACAATATATACTTCAAAGATGCTCATGGACCAGGAAACCTTTCAGAAAGAATGTCTAATGCTCAAGGTATAATTGTCTTCTTTCAGGGTAACTTGTTTTTTAATTTGAAGTAAGTACTTCAAAGAGATTCAAAGTGGGCTATCAATCCTTTGAAGCTGTCAAGAAGTAATGATTTAGGATTTCCATTTCAAAGAATTTTACATCTCAGATAAAATGGAACAATTCCATTGAAAACCAGAAGATCCACGCCTGAAATGACAACAAGACAGCTTTTAAAAGATCAGCTAACAGAAGTGACATGCTTTTATTGTTCCTTGGTGAGAATTTTGACCTATTTATGCCTGGATTATCTGAATCTATGGGCTTGCTACTAAGTAAACTCAACTGCTGTCTAGAGGTAAGGCTAAATAAAATTATCTTTACTGGGTCTCTAATGTTATCCTTGAATATCATGTCTTGGGAAAAACAAGAAAGGTCAGATCAAGTAATCTGTCTATTTGGGGGTACATATAGTCATGCACTGCTTAAACAAAGATTAACTTCTAAATAATGAATAAATGACTGGGATTATGACAATTATTTTGTTCAGGGTTAATTCCAGGCAGAAACAAAGAGTGCTAGTAACAGTGAACTAGCTCTGTTCAGATTGCCTACTTCACCTGCTAAAACCTCTGAGGCATCTAGTTAAGTAATACTGCTGCAACTAAACGAGGAATTGTAAGCTATTGGCTAATTTTTCACAGACTTATCTTTCCCAGCAGAAACATTGCTCATGACTTGCAATGTTTCCCATCCTCTGGATGTCAAGAAGAAGAAAAAGACTTCCATGATCTCCCAAGAAACTTCTCACCGTTTTTTACCTGCAGCAGAAATTGCACATTCAAAGCCTAGAATAAGTCCCATGCTTCTGAGGTTCCTCTGTAATGGTGAGAAACCTTAAACTGGTTTTAGATTTGGAAGCAGAGTGAATTTTATAAACACAGAAGATATTGAGTCTAATTAAAATTATGATTGCATTTATAAAATTGTGAAAACATAGAAATATTTCAATCTTATTTTGAAATCTGAAATTTTACTGGGTCACTGTGTCCTATTAGTAAGACATACAAACGAGTCATTATGTTCTTCAACACACTAAGCAAGTTATCTTAATCAGAAAATTGACTTATATAGATATGTTGGTTAGATAATGGACAAAAATTACACAATCTTTCTACATACATATTTCAGAAAAGTTTTGTGGCAAACAGTCTTACTAATAGGATAGAATGTGAACAGGATTTGGAGAGACAAATTACCCCAGAGAATTGTGCTTTGATGTAGAAAACGGGATCAATCACCTCATCCTGTAGTATACTAAAAGAAAATTTACTCCAGATACAGTTTCACTTCACACTACTCAGGCTTATACATAGAGAAGAATCCTGGAGAAATTGAGGTGGGAAGGATATTTTATGGACTTTAGAGACATAACTAAGTTCAGAGAGACTTTGAAAACAAGCAGTAGATATTGTTGCATAAGATTCATCTTATTCTTTCTAGCAAAGCAATCACACTTGACTCCAGATTTATTTTTCATTTGTTAGTAACCACTAAAGTACTGGACAGTTTCTCATTAAGAATGAAGAAAAATAATCTCACAGAGAAATAGCTCCAGAGAATAAGGGACATGTTGAAAATTACAACTCATCAATTATGTATTCAGAAATGTACAAAAAATACGAATCTTGCTTTTTGCAGTGTAACTTTAACTTAATAAACAAGAAGATGAGTACTCAAATCACTCTAGCAGCCAGCAGCTTATATGATGTAAGAGGCTAATCCAATTACCAAATCTTGAGAGCATAGTGTATTAATATTTTTCAATCAAAAGAAAGCAAAATATAAAATTTCAATGTTTACTTTGTTGGTGGTGCTCATGCAGATGTGTCTCACACCCTAGAAGATTATTAAATTATTCTTTATAATTGGGGAAAAATAATTAATTATGAAATATAATGCTGTCATTTCTCTGGCCTAATATCTTTTCTGATACGAAAATTTGCCTGATTAAACATTTTCAGTGGTCAATAACTGAAATCCCTAAAAAAGGAAAAAAGAGTTTTAAGCCTGTAAGAGTACACAGCATAAAAGAGAATAATAAGAGGAACAAAGAGGATTATCATAGAATGGCTTGGGTTGGGAGTGACCTTAGAGATCATTTAGTTCCAACCTCCCCACCATGGGAAGAGACACCTTTCACTGGATCAGAGCTCCACCCAGCCTGATCTTGAACACCATTGTTACTGACATATTTAGATTCAGTATTTCTCTTGTATTCCAAATTTTTGATTTAGTATTTATTAAGAAGCTGACATGGTCTAATAATAATAGTTTTCTAAGTTCTGTATTTATTTATTTATTTAGTGTCAAATCTTCCATTCTACATTAGTGCCCATGTGAATAAATATGTTTTGATTTCAGTGGTGTTACTTTTAGTTGTTGAGGATGTATCATTTTATTCAAGATTTTGATGAGTTGCTATGGTATATAAACGACAGTAGATCTGGCCAATAGCCTGTTTGATTTTTTGTTTGTTTGTTTTCTGCTTTGTTTAGTTGTTGTTTTTTTTTGTTTGGTTGGTTTTTGTTTTTGTTTTTGTTTTTGTATAATACACTGCCTTCATACCAAACATTCAACTGTAATACACAGCTAAACAGAAAGAACTTCAAGGCTCATTTTACTTTGTTTAAATTCTCTTGAGCCCTGAATCTACTTATTTTAAACCCTAGGCTGTATTTTTCACACTATTCTATTGTTTAAATGGAAAGGAAAAAAATAACATCCCAGACCACAAGCTATTTTAATTTCTTACAAAAGATGAACACATAATAGTTTTTAACATGATGAAAATAATTTCACAGAGACAAAAAAAATTATGGACCCAAAATCAATTGAAGTAATTGAAGCTGATTCAGTAAAGCTCTGTTAAATCTTCTCAGAGCTGTGGCAAGAGGGGAGAGATATGGAAATACAAGCCCCAGCATTCTGGAAACACTTTTTAACTATTGGCTGCTGCCAGCTGAAGTATGATGCCATAAAAGCATTTCTGTAAAGAGTAAACTTTAAGCTGCTTTGTCATTTTTACTCCACCATGGTTTTGCCTTCCCCGAGTGTTTCACCCTTTCAAGAGCAGTGTGTCATTATTAGGTTTAATGATGGCAGCTTTTACTGAGCAAGGGCTCTTTTCCACAAGAACAGGAGGAACCAAAAGCAGGCTTACAAAGGGGAAGCCATTAAAATTGGAGACAACTCAAACCATGGTGGTTCCAGCTCCATGCCTAGTCTGGCAGCTAGAGTGGATGCTATGATGTGCAACATTCCTGTAAGTATGTCAAAGAAGAAATCACTTTAGAGAACAGCTGAAGAATGAAGGGCAAAGTGAGCAAAAAGTAATATTTCTTTTCCCAATGAAAAGAAGTGCAGGAAAGACTGGAAGAAATTGTTTTTTTCCCCTGGGTAACTGTGTATTACCTCTTATTGACAGCACAGCACATTGCTAAGGTTACAGTTTAAACTGTGGAGTTTGTCCCTGTTTCCTAGAATTTTTAATGGGTGTGGGCAGTCTTGGTTTGTCTTGTTTAGGAGCAGTGGTTTTCCACTTCATCCCACAGTTTTATACTGCCTGTGTCATCATTTCAGGCAAAGAAATAATTAGTCCTGGAAAAACATCTCTTTTTTTTCTTAATTTTTTTTTCTTCACAGGAGCTGAGCTAATTCTTTTTAAAACAAAAATGTCTCCATTTAGTTTCCCACACTGAGAGTGTCACAAATTATGTCGATTCACCAAATTGGTGGCTGCCAGCAAATGGCTGAGAATTGCCAGATTCAGTTAAACACTTTGGCTCAGCTAACATCCTCCCATGGAAAAAAGTCATGGGATGGCCAAAAATCAGGCAGAATGATCTGCAGGCTCGAGCCACAGTTTCCACTGCATAATGTGCTGAGGAATGTTGGGGGGTTGGGTCCGGACACCCACAGAGTCAGCAGGGATCACAGGCCTGCGGACCCACAGGGACTTTTGTGGGATGTTTTTCCCGTGGATTCTTTGACCTTGAGGTATGCTTGAAAAACCATCTCACACACACGTAGGCCCTGACCATGCCTGTGTGTTGTCCCTGGCTGTCCATCCCCTAAGGTTTCAAATGTGCCTTGGGGGAATTTACAGGTGCAGAGTGGGAATTTTGCAAAGCACTTCTGCCAATGTCAACAGTAACTGCGTAAAGAAAATGCCTGTGGCTTTCAGTGAGGAGGAATATTTCTTCATTCTAGCAATGCCCTCTCCCCGAATAACTGCACTCTCTCAAAACATAAAGACATCTGTTTGCAGGCAACTTGCATTCAGTGCCTTTCATGGCACTAGAGGGATAGATAAGAAAACGCTACTTCATCTCTCCCTCCTCCTGTCAATATATGGACCAAAAGATTGGATTTTCTTTCCTCTTTACAACCCCTCTAAGGGAGGAGTTGGAGAAGATTACACAGTTATTTATCATGTGCAATTCACAGCCCTCTATGGTTAGAAATTCTTCTCACAGCATGAGTTTTCCAGAGACTGTGGGGAAATGAAAGGATGCAGATTTCTTTTAATTATTCTGGATCTTCCTCCCAGTTTAATGCAGAATTTTATTTTTGTGTTGTCAAGGACTTCAATACACAGTTCAAGGTTTGGGGGAGGGAGGATGGTGAGGAAAGTAATGAAAGATGTTTGTTCCCTTCTTTTGAAGATAAAATAGCCATCTACAAATGAAAGTTTATCAGAGCTAATGCACTGAAATAATTTTACACTGGCTGAGAAAGTAAAGCATCTCAACAGTGATGTATTGGACATGTATATTCTGAAAGAAAAACAGACCTACACTATCACCAGATCATTGCTAACACTTTTAAACATTTTTGTTTGCAGTATGTGACTGTGATTGATCATCAACTTGCAGATGTGCTGTTACATCCTTCTCTTTCTGATTCTTCTGTCTACAGCAGGCAAATTCAGACAGCCAAAATAAACAAGGGTGTTTCTTTAAGCTAGCTACCCAAAAAAAGAAAGAAGTTGCCAGGGAGAGAGATTCTTAACCCATTTCCCAGTCAGAAAAAAAACATTACCAGCAGAAATGATTTCCACTCCAGCCAAGTACAAAGTTCCTCATTTAAGAAGCCAAGGACAACCAAAATCTCTTTCTCTTCCTCTCCCTCCCACTTCAATCTCTCTCTCTCTCTTTTTTTTTTTTTTCCTCTGTCCTTTTAGTTGGCAAAACAGTTGAAGTTCTGTGGTTTTTTTTCTTCTTTTTAGTCTAATTCATTAATGTTGAGAATTGCCAAGTATGTTTCCACTGTAGTAAAAAGCTTACCTAAATTAATATTTTTTTCAGGTGAATTTTTATCTTCTTTGTATATTTTTTAATCTGTAACTCTGAGCCTAAACCAATTCCTATAAAAGCTCATGGTGACAGGATCCAGCCCTTAAAGGACAATGCAGTAAGTAATATTGATTTCTGTTGAATCACCATTTTATAGAACAGTAATAGACAAAACCCAGCCCAGTGTCTGAACATTTTCTAAAAATTAAGCTAATTGAAAAAGCCAAATAAAGTTAGCAATCAACAATTATCCAGTTAAAGCAGGCAAGATCAAATAAATAAATAAGATTAAAGCTCTAGTGTCTATTATTAGCAGACTAGCAGAATGGAATTGAAAAATTCATCAGCCTCAGACAGTAGGTTGATAAGGTCTTCCTGCAGCTAGGCTGGAATTCAGCTGTTGCTTTCCATCATCACAGTCATAGTAATAGAAGTTCCTCCTCATCCAAGTGAATCTGATTTTTTTGCAGCTCAAAGAGGTGTACATTGTCACGCTAATTGGACAGAAATCATTCTTGTTTTTGCCTCTGAATGACAGCATAGATGACAGTCGGAAGACTTTGGCCCTGGTGTAGTTTACAATCAATTACAAGCTGTACTACTGTGAAGCCACAGCCACTGCAAACCATTTGCAGCTAACAATTAAGGAAGTGCAAGTCTCTAAAATGTACGTAGTTGTATATTCTACTTCCTGCAGCACAGATGATTCAGAATTCATAACAGATGTTTCATGTGCTATCTAAATTACATGAAAGGGAAGAGACATTGATCTTTGATCTCAGTAGTGTCTGAGAAAATGTCACTGCTTTCCCATTGGTTTTTCACAATCCACTCTTCCATTCTGTATAGGTTTGTTACATGAATAGGTGCCATACTGTAACAATGACAGGGAGAAATGTAGCAGGGACTGCAGTGATGAGAATATGAAACATTCATAAGGCAGTGCCTGGAATGAAAACACACAAGTTTAAGACTGTCAGTCTGTGTCAAAGTCTTGCATAATTAATAAAAATCTTCTGCAACCAATCTTCTTCCAGTCTCAGATGATGGACCATTAGAGTCAATAGGAACTTTGCCATCCCTTTCTTTAAGCCTAGGACTAAGGTCTGAATGCTTATATCCCAGTTTCCATATAATCTATTTTCTTCTGAACTAATAAACTCAGTCTATAATGAATGCTTTAATTTAGTCACTATTGGTGGGAATTAGGCCCTATTTAAGGATAAGGAAAACAGTAGTATCAAAGCTACATGCATAGCATGTATCCTCTTTTTAAGGTAGACTAAGGTGGATTCTATAACTGAAAGAATATTCCTGAAAGCCATTTAATTTCCTCTTTTAGAAAGACTTTGGAATGACTATGAACTTCCAAACCTAACCTAACCTTCCAAAACCACAAAGAGAGGCTCTTTATTGAAGATAAACTGATCATGCACATGGATTAGTCCCTCAGTTTTTAGCAGAATTGGATTGCAGTAGAGCTATTCAATGGTCTAGGAGAAGAAAAACCTTACTTGCATTCAGAGCATTTGAAAATGCATACAAACCACATGAAATATTTCTGAAAACTGAAAGAAGAAAATTGTGAGCAAATCTTATCCCTAAAGCTGTTGTTGGTGAAAGAAAAAGTCTAAAGGCTACTGGGCTACACTGCAGCTGATGAGGAAGAATCATGATGCATGATTTCATGAAACCACTTACTGCTAGCCCAGGAAATTTAATTTTACAAATGACATCCAAAACCATCATAGCTGCTAATTAAATTTAGAGCTGCAATCATCTCTAGAATTTCAACACAGTGTTTACCAATTTCAAAATAACACCACAATACATCTACCACATGCAGGAGGTTCTGCACAAAATAATTGGAATTTCTAAAATTTAAGACAGGAAACTTGATTTTACTTCACAGAATAAGTTTCTTTCTAAATTTCAGGGAAAAGAATTATGAATTCATTTATAATATATAATATTAGTCAATATGATATATTCTATTCTATTCTATTCTATTCTATTAATATTCAGTTAATAACACTGACATTATATAAATCTTCTTCAGGTTTATAGTTTCTTGCAAAACAACCCTATATAAATTCCTGAGCACTTTTAAGACCCATGAAAAAGTATCCAGCAACTGAATCTTACAAGATAATTTGTGACTAGACTGTTATTTAGAAACTTAAAAATTTGGGAAAATATGAGGAACTGAGTTTTAAAATGTCCCATAGGAGGATACTAAAATTTTATTCCACATAACAAAGCAGTAAGAAAACCCAGAGAGCTGATGATCCTTATCCTTCATTAGGGATATCTTTCAGTCTCTTGTCCCAGGCATGTCACCTACAGCCTGAATATCACAGTCTTTGTACCCTTGGTAGCTGTGGGTCCACCAGTTTACATCTTTTCAGGCAAAATTTTAACAGCAGAAAAGTGTTGTAGGACCTATAATAGCAACAGACTGGTGATCTTAATAGAAAAGCACTGCTGAGGTACATATTTTGTATCAGATATTTCTTTTGACATTGCTGTAGACAATGCCAGTTTTCATAACATCTCAATACTCAAACCAAAATGAATGGGGGTCATTTGACAAAATGTTGATGGCTGTTAAACAATAACAGAATCAGAAGTGTATTATACTTTAAAGTCTGACAAACCCGCTGGAAAGGAGATTTGATGACATGAAATGCGAAGGAAAAAAT
>JAOTQP010001286.1:135607258-135617338 GCA_026413545.1 Cichladusa arquata | reverse complement strand
AGAAAGAAAGAAAGAAAGAAAGAAAGAAAGAAAGAAAGAAAGAAAGAAAGAAAGAAAGAAAGAAAGAAAGAGAAAGACAATGCCAGATACTTTTACAGCAGATTTAATATTATCTTAAAGCTGACATCTAAAATAATCAGTTATTCTTGCCCTGAAAATGACAATCTCTCTGTATTTAATAGAAGAGGAATCTGGAGTATCTACATAAGTGAATGTTTACAGCATGGGTGTCTGGTGTCTACTACTAAGTAGTATGAGCCCCACTAGTGTTCTTGCATATTTTCTCTCTTTCATTAGTCTTGTTGCAGGTAGTGCAAGGAATACATATATATATATTTAAATAAGAGAAGCTATTGAAAAAGTATGCCTTATTTTGGAAAACACAGAAGAAGCTACAAATGGAGATGTAAAGAACCCACCCCTGCATCCCTCTGCAAGTACTCACACTCTCCAAGAGTATAAGGAAAAAAACACTAAAGATCAGTGAGGTCTGAGGCTCAAGATAAACTGCACCTTACTAAACATCACTTTTATTTTTAAAAGCAGTCTGAAACTGTATTTTCATGTTTGGACCCTAGTTTTATCTTTCCTCCTTGCACAGAATTCTTCATAGAGGAGTCCAGCTTTACAGTGCAATCAGGAATTAGCCTGGGCAAAGTGAAATAGGAATGATGCAAGGACAGAAAATTGTAGTTCACAGTGAGCAGCAAAAATATTCTTATATTCAATGTGAATCCAGAAATGCAATCTGAATTCCACAAAGGCCACTTGGGATAAAAAAAAGAAAGTGCAGTGTATTGTAATAATATTCTGAAGTTTTGTTTAAATGGATTAAATTGTAACTGTGATTGTAACTGCTATTTGCACACAGTCCAAATTCTAGTGATGGAACTATATAACTCACTGCATCACAGGAATATAAAGAAAATTTAGTCAGTTTTAACTTTCTGCAGCATAAAGTTGTTTTCCACTATTACTTTCTGACTAATCCTATGTTAAAAGTGCTGAATTTTCTGTTCATCTTTTACATACACCCACTCTGCATTTGCACCTGTTTTCTTTCACTGAAGTTTAAAAACCAGCAAATGCCTTTCCATCTCTACACCAGACAGAGAGGCTTTTACAGCACTCCCAGCAAACCTGCACAGACCCTGGTTCTCTGTGAGTCTCCTTTCCCTCCTTCCTCCTTGGGTGTGCAGGGTGTACCTGCCAGCAGCAGCCCTGGAACACAGCACACCAGAGCAGGGTACACAGCACAGCTGGAAGGAAACCTTCAGGGCTAACCTCCAGCTGCTAACCAGCCCCTGGGATGCCACTGCATACTTTTGTCCTTCCTGACATCTAACAGCTTTCTGAAATAACACCTAAAATACAGCAACAAAAACATTATGCTTGATATATAGCAAGGATCTGTTGTATCTGCTCTTGAAAACTGATTAATCTCATCACAGTTCCCTACTCTCCATGTGTATAATAAGTTTTAGAGGGGACAGATTTGCAGGTTTCCAACTGCTTCTCCAAGTCAAACATCTAGAATTAAAAGGATTTAATTTTTCATCATATTTAAATTTTCTATCATAAATGCTAAAGAAGTCTTAGACAAATCTCTTTGACCTTTCCAAGTGTGTTCTCCTGTTTTTTAACCAGTTCTCCTGTGATTCTAAGCTTCATGGTTTTGCAAAGATGGACATAAAGTGTGAAATGAACAGATACTTGGTTTAAAATAATTTCATACCCTAGGCACAATATATCATAAAAGATCTCTGCCTGCTGGTGGTTACACAGCATCTCATGGTAACTGCAGACTGTGGACACAGGTACTGAGCTTTTCTCTGAGAAAATGTGCATGAAAGGAGTCAGCAGATATCAGAGAGAGAAAATGTGCAAAAACTCTATACTTCATTTCAGAGAAAAAGTTGCAGACAGATCATCTGGGAGCAAAATGTACTCTTTTGAAGATTCAGCATCTTGTCCTCTATTGTCATTAAATAACTAACACATTCAAAAATAATGGTCTTGGGACTCCAAAAATAGATTTAGATTGCTGACCCTTCTTTTTCAAAGTGTTGAAATTCAGATACTCAAAAAATATAAATCCTTCATGTTCTAATACTGTAATTTTTAGCAAAATTAAAAAATAAAAATAAAATGTGGTGTAAGCATCTGATAAAAGAATTCAGAGGCTTTAGAAATGGGACTACAGGTGCCAAAAAGGAAGTGCGCTGACTCTTTTCTTTGCCATGATATTTTTGTGACATAATACTATTAATGTTCATGCTTAATTAATACTATTCAAGACAGCTTAAGTTGAAAGCTCACTATGACATGTATAACCCACTTTTCCAAATACATTTGCTTATGAATGTCCTCACTAACATGAAAAACTTTTCAGAAAGGAAAGTGTCATATTAAATATATTACGAGCTTTGAAAACTATATCACTGAGCTGTTGAAAACCTCCCCTGCTCTTTCTTCAAAGACAGATTATTCATGTACAATAGTACAACCTTTCAAATAAGCTCTTCATAATAAATGCAGTGGTTTTGATATAAAATTACTTCTTCCATAGTAATGTTTTACTGAATATGTATTCATAACTGCATAAATTCATGAAAGAAAGAAAAAAATGTTCTCGTATGTGCTTGTGACACAATTGAAATTGTAATTTTAAATTAGGTCACAACATATAAGAAAAGGCTTCAGTGTGTGTAAGTTGATGCAGTAATTTCTATATGACTCATCCAAATCCTACCTCGAAGGGTAATTGTTATAACCATTCACAAAGAGAAAGTCTATCATCTGCTTTTCAATGCTTTAGGAGGTTTGTGGCAATTATTTATCTTAATAAATTCCTTTTTATTTCAGCAGAATATTGATTAAGGACAAAGAAATACTAAAAAAGAGTAATGCTGTTATCCTTAGCGTGCAAAAGACAATTTCCCCCTATTTTTGCTCCAATTCATCACTAGAAATAGTTAAGACATTTATTTACTCCTATTTTTTTCCAAATTATAAAAAGAGTGTAAAGTCAAATAAGTTATTATAAATTGTTACTGTAAATATCTTCAAATCCTGAAATATAGTTTAGAAATATTTTTATTTCTTCGTTAAAAAAAAAAAAAAAGGAAAAAGTTAAGGACCTTAAAAATCCTCTGCAATGGTATGTGAATTGGTGGCTGTAGATGACCGCCTTCAGATATTTTTTGCCTCCAGTTTGTCTCTGAGCTCTCAGGGTCATTATCAGACAAATGATATGTCTCAGTCTGTATCAGATAAAGTCAGCTGGCCACGCACCAAACAGCTTAGTGCTCTGAGTAACCTGCCTGCCTGCCAAGGATTAGGAAAGGCACACTCCTGATCTCCTGCTGGCAGAGGCGAGGAGAGGGTAACCTGTGACTGAAAGGAAGCAGCAAATTGCTTTGGGGCAGAGGGGAGGGAAAGCAGCAGCAACGGGAACATCAGGCATGACTGCAAAGGCAGGCCTTTGCCACAGGCTCCTAAATCTAAAGCTGGGTAATCAAAAAATAATGTGCAGTTATTGGTTTCGCTGAGAATTGCTGAGCATGGTGCACTTTAAAACAGACTCTGTGTAAGGATGGAAAATAATATCATTCAACATCAGTTGTCTCATTCTAGCCAGTATAAAGTAGAGCCTAAGCTGTGCGTGGTCCAAGGTACTCAACTAGGCTTCTTTTACAGTCAATGAAGAGAAACGAACACCTTGAGAAGTGCAATTCATCCTTTGCTGTGGAAGATTTCTACCATAGGTGATTCAGCCTTTGAAGCTACCTTGCACTCCAGAGACCTCAAAGTCACAGCACAGAATTCTTAATATTTGAAGAACTTAAGTCTGGTAAAAGGAATCCAACTCAAATTTATAATGAGCAGCTGTTACTCCAGTTTTGAACAAAATATTTATGGGGTAAATTAATCTTGGATGAAAATGGTAAGTTATTTTGCATATTGCTGCTTATCTGAAAATCGAGTGCATATTTTAAGAAAAAAATATTCAGAAAAAAATTCTTTGGATAGTCTGTTTAGGAAGTCTTACAAAGACAGCAAAAACTGTGAGCACTAAAAATTGCTTTTTTTATAAAACATAGGCTGGATTTTTGATAAGTTTTCTACCTGCGGATGTAGTTCTCTTTTTCTCTAGCACTAGTATCGCTCAGCTAAGGATTTTGCCTTACTCAACCCAGCTGTCTACTGTGTTGTACAATAATTTAAATCTTGGTGAAGAAAGTATAAGGTACTGATAGTAAAGTGAAGATCTGATCAAGAATTCACTGCCAGAAATGAGAGGGCTTTTGGGCAATAACACAAGCCCTCCGTGAGCAGACAGTGCCTGACTGATTCCATTTTACACTTACTTTTAACAAAATAACTGATTCTCTAAGATACGGGAAACCAATGAAGAGTCAATCTTTCTGCAGAATGTTTTAGCATTGTCAGTTGCACAATTTGTTGAACTAACTAATGTCTACAGATGACTCTTTTACAGATTTACTTGACAGTTGCAGAACAATCTGATTAAATACTGGGCATTGAGCTAAGATTTAATATATTACTTCAGGTAGCTACTGCATCTTCCTAAATCACCTATGCTTTTGAATGATGACTGCATACCCTCTTGATGAAAAAAACTTCATGCTCTGATCATATGATGAATTTTTGTAATCTGTAAAATTCAACACATCAATTAATCATTTAAATAGCTCTTTTGTATCAACACCCAGGGGTGTTTTCCCAAAGTATGGTTAACATGTTTTTAGGTGAGACTAAGCCAGAAGCAATGGCAACTTTCGGGAAAAAACAAACAAAAAACCAGCCAACCAACCAAACAGAAAAACCTGGAGAGATTCTACCATGATGCAGAAGGAAGCCATGGAAAAAAATAGTGTCTCATAACATAATTTCATGAAATGATGGCAAATGTTGGCAATCTGATGGCAAAGCAAAAGAGAAAGTTGGGGTGTTGGCGACATCTCAGATGCAGTCACAAAGTGCACAGCTCAAGAGCAGCATGAAAGGGAGATCCAAGATAAAAAATATTTATAGTTTCATTTACAAGGTTCTTATCAGAATTTTAGAGATGATTAACTACTCCACTTATACTATTTCCAAAAACTCTATCCATTGGAAATTTGGAATGTTTCTGAGCTTTACTGCAAGAAGTTCAAAGATTATGACTTCAGAGGAAGTGTTGATGACAGACCACTTCAATTTCTGTCTCATTTAAGTAACTCACTGAAATGTGCTCACCTAGGGGTTTCTTTCACGTAGACTCATGTACTGATACTAATAAAGAAGACCATGGTTTTTACAGGGAAAAATAATATCCTTTATTAGTATTAATCTTTATTGTAATCTACTTACCTCAGAAAGCATGTTGTTTATAGCAGCAAGGCTGTGGGCTTGATTCCTCTATGGGCCATTCATTTATGACTTGGACCTGATGATTCTTGTGGTTGTCTTCTAACTCAGAATATTCTGTGACTCTGTATAGATGAGTAGGAGGGGGAAAAAATTGAGCTTTTTCATTTCTTATAAAGCTACCAAGTAGTCCTATAAAAGTTACTCCTTATTCTATCATCAAAAATTTAACAACAATAATACAGAAGTGTTTATTTCCAGAGGATGGCAATAAAAATAAAAAACAAAAGTAAATTCTCAGCTTCTCAAGTGCTTTTGGGGGAAAATGCGTTATTTTTAAATATTTTTTTAGTTGCAAAAATATTTTTAAAAATTGAAAAAATTAAAACATGATGTTTTGTTTGATGTGAAAACTAGAAATTTGGTTTCTTCTATACATTAATGTTTCACTTTCAAAATCTTGAAATAAAAAATGTTGTGTTTTTAGAGTTTAATTTCTTTTATGTACATTAAAACACCATCTTTACTCAGTTCTGATCATCCTTTACTTTCTGATACTTTTACTGCATCCTAAACAAGGCAATATAGTTCTATTTCGGTAAATGTTTAATTCTGAAGATTTCATCCAGACTAATCTGAGTTAAATATTACATTGTTTAAATACAGATATGCAAATCACATAACCTAGAAACTTGGTCACTTCTCTGGATTTCTTCTATAGAACATAAAAATGCCATGGCAGACTTTAAATAGGCTGAAAGACGACTCTTTGGGACACCTAATTCTCTGCATAGGCAGTTTTAAGTAATTTAATCAAGTAGGCTTACAATTTGCCTGAATTAATTGGCTAAAATTTGGGTTGAAAAATATGTCTTAACTACAGTTGTTTGTTTGGTTTTTTTAATAATAAACATTATTTATTCCCATTTTAGCGAGTATATGTTTTCCTGTTTACCCTACACAATTTCAATTCTGCACTCCAAAGTGCATTAAAACACTCAGCATTATTTATCCATTTTCAATAAAGTCTGGTTCTGCAGTACACACAAATATAAAAAAGTGTACTAGACTTTGTCCATTAGGGTTTTGCATTGAAGTATGACTGTTGCAGTGAAGGTGGCTACAGCAAACCTCTAAGGTTCCCTGACTTCAGGGTGAGGGTGACGAAAATAAAGGAGCAAGAACGTTTGAATTGTACAGAAAATAAATAATTTTAATGACAAAATAAAACCAGGGACAGTGCCCAGAAACCAAATGCAATACAGGGATGAGCTCCACAGACCAGGAAATAGGGTAGGCACAACAATATATAAGATAGGTCTGAGGAGGCTCTGAGGTAAGAGACCAATCACAAAGGGGGATTAGGAAAATGTAAAACAATGCAGCAAATAACAACCAACCTGACGAGAGAACTGGGACTACTTAGCATAACAACCTCCAAGACTTCTGCGAGGAAATCTCAAGCTCACTCTGTCTTAGATGAATGTTTCCCAGGACTTGAAGCTAATGCCTGGGTTATTAGGGATGAAGTCCAGCTGATTCTGAGTCCCAGCCTAATCGACTTCCACACATAAAGGTGTTATTTCACTATTGTAGAGGTAAATAAAGCTTTACTTGTTTTTCTCTAAATGAAATCACTGTGTTCAGGAGCAGCCAAGGAGTGGCAGTCTTATAGCTGCTTATCCTGAATCTCTTATCTGCCAAATTTTTAGAAATGTTTCTATTTATCTTCCTTCTACTGTTTTTAGAGTTTGCGTGTATGACTCTGTCTGTAACAACAATTGAATACTTTTCTTTGTATTGATCAGTTTTTGAGAAATGTGAGATTCATCAACTTCATTCTTCTATGCCATAATAACTTGGATTCATGTCTGAAGTGTAACAAATTTCAAAAGACAAATTAAGCAAAATTTACAGCTCCCAGCCCGACATGGAATCCAAACTTTTTCATTTCTAAAAGAACATCTCTCTTTTTCCTGTTGCTGTATGAATTCACATAAAGCAGGGATAAAATGCCTGGGCTTTGATCCTGCTGTTCAGCCCATGTGGACACCACAGATCCAATTGCTGGATCACGGCCCAGCTGAATAAGCACAGGAAACAATGAACTGACTGAACACAAAAGGCTGCCACTGATCTCTGTAGGTGTTTTGCCTCAATAAAAATGGGTCCTTAACTAATAGAATCTGAAGAGCTCTAAAGCTTCAATAAATATGCATTCCTGGGGCTGCTAATTGTTTTCGGTCTTCAACATTTGAAATGTATACATATATATATATATATATATATATATTTTATTAGAGAAATGAAATAACAAAACAGAAGAGGATGAGACCATTCAATTTGTTGGTGAATCATTTTTTCCCACCTAGACTCAGTATTTTCAATGCATTGTAAAATACTAATTTCAAGACTTAGAAAACAAAGGGACTAATACTTTGTAGAGGTAGAATAGTATTTAAATAATAAAGAAATTATAAATTATAATGCTTAGGCCTAGGATTAAAGAGTTTGGCCTTCCCTAAGATTTTTGATTGCTCAGTCTGTTAGTAATGCGTTTTATGGCTTTTTGTCTAGTATAACTTCAATGCTCTACTTTACTGAGTTGTATGTATAAGAAGAGTGGTATCAATGCAATTAATTGAAGCCTACCCCTTACATTGAAAAGTTCTGTGGCAATATTTATAGAGTGTTCTGAGAACATTTGATTGAAAGAATTCTCTTATGCATGATTTCAAAGGACAGCAAATAGTTATTTACTTGGTAAATCTACTTTTGGTATTATTATTAATTTCACTCCTTTCGAAGAGATTAAGATGCACTCAAGGTAAATTTCATGGGACATTTGATAATTTTGTTTATAAAACACAGTTAAAACCAGGAAATTGAAAGCTTCCTGTTTTTCAGAGAAGAAAAAAAGGCATTACACAGGAAATTCAAACTGCTTTTCTTAAGGCTTATCTCTTCTTTCTTCTGGTTCTGATTAAAGATTATGGCCACCATGATCCATAGTAATATGTTTGGTATTTCCACTCACCTTCTCCTTCCTGATTTGCAATGTAATGGGCATATTATGACAGCTTTGCTGTCAGCCTTGAACAGCTCTACACCTGCAAGAACACTTTGTATGGTTGGTTGCATGGGTTTAAATTATTATTCTTTATACAGCAGTAGAATTTATAATGGAATTGTAAAGGAATTTATAGAAGATTATAGAGAAAGCCTAAGCCTGTATTTTGGATTGCATGCTTAACTTGAAGATATCTAATGTTTGCCGAGCTTCTGTTTGGAAATCAGAAATTGATTTGTTTTGTTGCAACTGAAATCTTTATATAGCAACAAGCTTGTTTAGACTGGGAGTAATAAACTTAGACATGAAACAGAAAAACCTAATCATTGTAAATTCTGACTGAGATCCACTAGTGTGTAAGGGGAATTAAGGAATTCATATTAAGGAATATTTAATGCACAATACTTCTAGAAGTCTTCTGTGGAAGAAGAGACAGATATTACAAGCAATGATTTTCAGTTCTACATGTGCTATTACCCATTGATAAATCATTCAAATAAGTATATGTTTCACCTCATCACAGCAGCATTTCATTTAGGACCTCATTACAGATTAGTAATTCTCATTTTTACCAAGATATGCAAATCAGCAGATCTCAGTGGTCAGTAGTATAATAAAAATAAAGAAACCCAGGAGATCTTTCTTGCTTAGTCTTACTCCATCACAAGTAGCAGTGGCAGTCTCAGTTTTCTAATTTCTCCAGTTATGTTCTCCCAGTTTACCTTTACTACTCCAATTTTCACTGTGAGACAGACAGAAGATGTATTAATGTTGAGAATGGACCCTGTAGAAGAGAAAGAATAGGTTTTCAGTTGGAGGTGGTCTCTGGTCTTGCTTCTCAGGTACCTCTGTAAATAAACTTTAGTGCCATGCACCTGATAGACTTTAGGCTGCACTCTCTGCTTCCATCCAGAGCGAAAAATCCTTAAATTCAGAGTGAAATCCTTAAGAAGTGTGTTTTAGTGGATTTACTGCAGGTATCTGTGCAACATGGCAAAAGCTGTGGCTTAGTGAGTTGTACCATTTGGAAATGCTGGAGGTTTAGAATTACATTTGCCCATTAGAAGTTGATTTGATATTTAGACATACTATATTGTTATACCACGTGTGATGATTTGTTTATTTTGTTACGAAGATTGCTTCCTTGAGGGTGACTCACTGAGAAAATTTTAAAAAATACATAATTGCATTAGTTATCTTTGACACACTTTCACCTGTGTTTTAGCAAGTTTGGTAATTAACAAGAAATTATTTTTTTCTTTTTACATACAATAATAAAAGCTGAATCCTTGACTTGCTGTGTTCTCTTTGAAGCATGACTTTTCCTCCTGCAGTTTTAGAAATTTATCTTAAGCTAATGTGTCTTATGTGTGTTTCTCTACAGGTGTGGGCTGTTAACAGTTTCTGCCATGGTAAGACCATCAGAGAGGAGAATAAGGAGACACATTCATGGA
Source organism: Cichladusa arquata (assembly GCA_026413545.1). Taxonomy (NCBI): domain Eukaryota; kingdom Metazoa; phylum Chordata; class Aves; order Passeriformes; family Muscicapidae; genus Cichladusa; species Cichladusa arquata. Next base: position 135,607,441 of record JAOTQP010001286.1, on the reverse strand, counting down.
CAAGCATGTCCTAACTTGACAAGATTAATGAATTACCCCAGTGCTCATACTTCACTTTGATTTAGTAAAGCATCACATACCTCTCTCTCTATGCTAGCCACATAGACAAATTGCCTATAGAAAGAACAGGCTATTAAGAACTGGGGGAAAAAAAACCCAAAAAATAAAACAAAACACCCCCTC
>JAOTQP010001286.1:135595613-135607158 GCA_026413545.1 Cichladusa arquata | reverse complement strand
ATCCTTTGACTAGAAATCATTTGCTTGACTAAAAAGCAAAAGCATCATAAGAAAATGGAATGCCTGACTAAGGAACAGGATGTTACTTGGCAGAGGGAAGTATGAGACATCCCTGAAATACAATGAGGCAAGAAATCACTGGCTAGGCAGCAGTTCAGAATAGAAGGATCAAGGTGCTGAAGTGGACCACAAGAAAAGTGTATGTTGGCAACACTATGCTAGTACCAAAAAAATTACAAACTATATATCATGAGGTATAAAAATAAGACACCCTATATGGCTGAAAAACTTTGCAGGTGGTCATCTCCCCCTGATGAAAAGCAACCAAGCTTCAAGAATTTGAGGTAATTCAGAGGAAAGCAAGGAAAAGAGTTTTTTAATAGGTACATTATGTTTAACCTAAAAATTTTAAAAAGAGACAGAAGACCTCTTATATGTAGAAGAGCGACAAACTGGAAAAGCCTGTACCCTGAATGTCCTGGAAGGCATGAGCAACAACTTTAAACAAAACTTTCTCATTGCTACATCAGAAGATGTAGCCGGGCAGCTTTTGGCATACTCAACCTCTTTAGATGAGACCAGTCATGTGGGGACTCGCAACAGAAACGTGGTCAACTCTTGGTCTCCTTTCATGTTTTATGTGATTTTTTGTGAGTGAAGAGTTTACTTTGTGAGCCGAACTGGCTTGACGCGGTTTCTGTGAGGGATTTCCCAGGACAGCTGCCCGCGGTAATGCGGCACCGACCCGGCCCCGAGCCCCGCCGCGGGCACCGGGCACCTCCGCACCCGTCCGCCCTGGGGCCAGAGCGGAGACACAGCGACCTGGGGCCACGGCACCGGAGATGAAGGCGGCCTGGGGACATCACTCCTGCCCGCTGGGGACTGGGCAGACCGGAACGTGTCCACTCTGTCCCTCACGGTCCTGCCCGTGGCCCGCGCTGCTCGGCTCGCCCCGCGCGGCGCAGCCCTGAGGCGCCTCGAGGAGGGCACAGGCCCGCGTCCCGTCTGTGGGAGCGCCGCCAAGGGAACGGGCCGCGCTTCCCGGAGCGCGGGGAAAAGTTCCGAGAAGCGGCTCACCCGGCTGCTCGAGGTGGGAGGAGGCACCGCCCTGCCCTGGGAGGGGCGGCCGAGCGGCTTCCCGGCACTGATCGGGGGGGCTGGCGGGTCCCGGCGTGCGGGGACCCGGCCCGGCCGTGAGGGAGCTCCGGCGGCTGCAGGTGAGTGATGCCGGCGTCTCCTGTCGAGACAGCCCCGCTCCCTCTGTGAGCCCCCTCCTCTCCCTCCGCCCTCTCTTGAGGGCAGCTCTGCCTGCCCCGCTGACGAGCACCCACATCTGCACTCCTTTTGAAGCGCGATTTTACTTTGAACTTTAGCACTTCTGATGCCTTCTCCACCCTTTTCCCGCCCGTTCTCTCGTATTTTGCAGGCTCCCCTCGGTACGGTCGTGCGGGAGGGCTGGAACTCGTACCGCGTCTCTGTCCTCCGGAAACCCGCCAGCATCATCGCATACCGATGAATTTAGGGCGCTTCTTGACCGTCTAGTCTCCTGTCTTCAGGATGCCACTGCTTAGCTACAGCATAAAAGCTGCTGATTTGATTTGAGCAAAAATTACCTAAGTGGGGTACCTCGTGGGATGAGGATGCTGCACCTGCCAGAGGTGATTAGGGTTTGGTTTCAACGTCCCCTGTGACTGCTGCTTCAATGAGGTGTTGGCTTGCTCAGAAATGCGAGCCCAGACCTTTAAATCGGGCATTATACAGAGAAAACTTGTTGCTCCTGCTTTCTTTTAAGCAGCTGAAATCCATTGCTTGATCTGAAGGCCGTTTGAGTAAACAAGAAAACATAAATTCCAATGTGGTTCCAGATTTTTTTTTGAGTTTGAATATTTTTCTGGCATAACTGTTTTGCCTCTTTTTTTATCTAAATTTTGGACCGAGCTCCAGCAGATAGATCCTAGCAGAGTTACAAGTAGATAAGTCCTGAAAAGTTGCTTCTCTACAATTGCTGACATTTCTGATGGGGCAGGAGTAGTTTTACCAAGTTCATTAATTGCTTTATAGTTTTAGCTTCCATTTTCCCCAAAACAAAACAAAAAAACAACTCACCGTGGAGATTTTTCTGGTATATGTGATATAAGAAATTTGCCTTTAGTTATGGCTGAGCCAGATGCTACACCTTAAGGAAAACTCTTAAAGTCTATGCAACACGGACACCATCCAAATCAAAACGGAGGAACATAGTGCTAAAATTTGCCTTCTTAAACACCTGAAGCTTATCAGCTTCAGAAAACCTGAAGGAGGAAACTCACTTCAGTGGGGATTAAAGGAACTCTGTGTTGATGCTGTCATCTGAAACAAATGCATGCTTTTTTATCAGACAGCTCATAGAACCTGCAGTTTCCTGCAGGACATTGAATGATTTGATATCTTCAGCGAAATCTTAGAAGCATTTAAACTGTTCTTCAGCAAAAAAATTGTTTAGATCTTAAATAAGTGCTTTTTCTTTTTGCAGACTCCTTTATGTGATAGCAATGTTTCTCAATAACAGTTTAAGCAGTTAGCATGTAGTCCAAGTAATAAAATATGGATTCTGTCTTGTTGGTCTGAATGCCTGGTTTCCTCATATTTCTACAAAGAAAAAAGCAGCAAAGAGATGGAAATGACGTGATTTTCTTAAATATTGTTTATTTCAAATTTTATGTATATAGATGGAATTTCAAGCTGAAATTAATTTTATTCTACTCTTACCCATATACAGAGTACAGGTAAAAAAACATAAATATGTATCCTTGTCCATTCATTCCATTCATGAAAATAGAATGCATAAGGCCTTGGACAAAACAACTGAGCCAGCTCTGAGCTGCACAAAATTGCTTCTTTATTAGGCTAGCATTAAATGACTGCCACTCTGGAATAAAGAGAAACCAACAGAGTAAATCCAGGGAGTACTTTGAGATGCATTCCTTTCTTGGCTGTTGCACATCTCTCTCTCAAATCCAGTGGAATTCAGTTTCCCATTGAACACACAGGAAAAAACACAAAAGAAGGAAAGGTGGAAGGTAAGTGAGAAATAAGGTGAAAGTAGAATAAAAAATAGAAATCTGAAAATCAATTATAGATAAAAGCATTACTAATAAACAATAAAACCCCATCCTCTGGGAAGAAGTCAGGTTGTACTGCATGACTAGCAAGAACACAAAAGTGTTGCATCAATGACACCTTTCTGTGACTCTAAGCTGTCATTTAACCCCAGCCAGCAACTCAGCCCAATGCAACCACTCACTCACTCAGCCCAGAGGGAAAATAATGGAAAGGATCAATGGGGGAAAACTCAGGAGTTGAGATAAAGAGAGTTTAATAGGTAAAGCAAAACCACACACACAAGTGAAACAAAACAAGGAAATAATTCACCACTTCCCATGGGCAGGCAGGTGTTCAGCTATCCCCAGGAAAGGAGTGCTCCATTATGTGTAAGGGTGACTTGGCCAGACCACCTCCCCTCTGAATGCCCTCCCCTTGCACTTTTCCCCCCAGCTGTATATGCTGATTGTGATGCCATATGGTGTGGATTATCCCTTGGGTCATTTGGAATCAGCTGTTCAGGATGTGTCCCCTCCCAGTATCTTGTGCATCCCCAGGCTCCTTACTGGTGGAGTGAGAAGGAGAAAAGACCTTGACTGTATTCAGCAATAACAAAAATATCCTTTGATATCAAAATTTATTTGAACACCAATCCAAATCATATTTCCCTATACTACCTATTGAGAAGGAACAAACACACTGAACTTTTCAAGGATCTTTTCAGATAAGTGCAGGAAAAACTATATACTCACTCTCCTTTTATGAAAGTAAAGCAAATATTGTTAGAGCTGTCATCTGGTAAAATAACAGCTGATCTGAGAAAGGTAGCAGACAACATTAGGAAATGGCATTCATTTACGGACAAAGGCAACTCCAAATTTGCAGGAGGATATTACCCATATTGTAAGTAAGTGAAGTCTTTATTCCATGGAGTGAACTGAATTTCAAAGATTTCATATCCCTTTTTTCAAGAAGTTTTAACAGTTGCCTACAATAAATGATAATCACTTTGACTTTCCTTCGTTGTTAAAAAGTCATGTTCAAAAAGCATGGCTAAATTCTGTGTCAAAGCACATGTCTTGCTAGCACACAGGAGATTTAAGAGGTCTTTTTAGCTTGGTTAACATTACTGTGAATCTCTGCACATAAAAAATTTCACAATTGATGAATAGTGAATTGGTGAAAGTATTTGAAACCCCAAAACACATTAGGGGGTTACGAATCATTAAAACTCTGGATTCAGATTAACTCCTACAACTATGTTACCATCAGTGAAGTTAATGTTGATGAATTTGCACTTCTATTGGTAGTGTGCTAAGAACTGCTAGAAATGCTGGAAAGGGAATTATTTGAGACCGTGTTTGTCCTGCTGCTCTCATTGGAACATCTGTGATGGTCAAGATAGAAATAAGGGTCAAGACAGAAATAGGGGTCAAGACATGCTAACAAGAGGGGATAGGTGGCCAAAATATTTGTGCTGTAAAGACATACATCAGGGAGAAAAGTTGAACTGGAAAATTGCATTTACCACAAATGCTTTTTATAATTTACAGGGAATGGATTAAACCCCATAGCTTTCCCAGGTAAATACCAGTTTTATCAATTGCAGTAGGACAGGAATAACCTTATATTTATGGGTATGTCTTTCAGGACAACTGAAAGAGCTACATGATATTTAAATGTTCCAAATAGATAGTAACAAATGTCTTTCATTCTATTAGCAAAACTGACAGTTTGCTAACTTCATTTTAAACCCCTTTTATCTGTTTTAATGGGACAGAGCCCATTTTTTGTTGATTGTCTCTCTGCACTGTTGGAATAAAAGAATGTACAAATACGTGGATGAGAAGGTATGGAATTTGAGATTATTATACACTTGCTGCATTTAGAGCAACAATTTATCATTTCATGAAATGTTTTTTGAAACATCTAAGTACTATAAATGTATGCCTTATTGATCATAAAATTGATAAATGTGTTAATATTTTATAAGAGAAAGCTAATGCATCTTGCAAATGACAGCAGGACAAGCTGTCAGCTGCAGCTTTCTTAGTTGCAGTAGAGCATAGGTTTTGCATTGGATCCTGCTGTTTGAAAGATTAAATGTTTTACAGGCACACACCCCATCTCCTTTCAGAATGTGCTATCACTGATCATACTTAAGGCAAAACTCCTGCAGCGTGTTCTGGATGAAGCTCCCAATACATATTTGATTGCTGTTGCCATGTGTTCAATGTTTGTGGAAAATCTTAGTTCAGATACTTGTGAAGATGCCAGACAGAAAACTGCTGAAGGAAATCCAAGAGATTTCAATCAGAATAAACAAAAAGCATGAGGGTGATTAAAGTACATCTAACAATTGATTTATGAATCAGAATGTAGAGACACAGAAAACAATGTAAATCATTTATCACCCTATTATTATAGTAAGCACACAAATGGTAATAGAAACTCCACAGAAGGCATAAATCAAGATGCCTGTCTGAAAAAGCTTAAAGTATAAATTTTAGAAGAGGCATTGAAAGTGATGGCAATTTGGAGGGGTTGAGTAAGGATTACATTTGATTGATCACATGCTAATCCTTTTTGGACATTTCAAGATTGTGAATATTCTTTTTATAATATATAAAATATGAGTGATATAGAGGAGCTAATAACTATTCTTAACTTCTCTGTTCTGAGACACTGATGATAAATAAATTTCCCATGGACTTAAAGAAAAACATCAGAGCAGTAGCTCTGTGGACACAGACAGAAACCGGTGAAAGCATTTTCCATGGGAAACAAAGCAAACTATGAATATATGGCACTTAAAGTAGGAGTACTAATAAAGTCATTAAACAACATATAATTTCTTTTGGGTTCTATGTAATTTTTTTTATTTTACTTTTACTTTTTTTTGTTGTTTGCTTGTGTGTTGGTTGGTTTTTTTTTTTTTTTTTTTTTTTTTTTTTTTTTAATAAGAGATTCCTGATAAGGGGAAGCTTCTAGTGCAGCTGAAAGAAATGACAAAATTCCATACGTCTTCCTTAGGACCATGCATAACCACTGTGACTTACTTCACTTACTAAAATATACTTTTAAAAAAAGAGAAATTTGACTGGGAGGCCATTATTTTTACATGACTGTCTTGAAAAACTTCTTTCAAAAACTTTCACAGACATTTCCTTCTTTAAGAACCCCAGGTTGGCCCTTTGCTCCCAATTCCCTGACCCCATTGTGGAGCACCTTCATCTTGCTACTTCTTGGATGTCCTCCTGAAAGGAACCTGTAAAACCCTGCAGACAGAGCCAGGCACAGGTTCATAGCAGAGAGCCAAGAGATAATATTAAGGAGACAAAAACAAACCAACAAACTTTTAGAGTTAGGATCAGAAGAGATTGTTTAGAGATTCTCCATCTCTGGCAGTACCCAAAACTTGGGCATCTGTCTCTAATACTGAAGATAACCATTCTCAGAAGAGGATATTGGACCAGCTGACCTTCAAAAGTCAGCAATCTTTTTTTTTTTTTCTCTTTGTATGATCATTAAATGTATTAGATATTTCTGACTAGATAATAAGATATGCACCAAATCTTCACGCTGGAAATAGCTCATAAGATGAGTACTAATATGCAATAGGCTTTCTTGAAAAATTTAAATTTAGTTCAATAACTGGATAAGATATTCCCAAATACTCTTCAAAAATATAAATATGAATTCTGAATATCTCCCTATATATCAACTAAGTTATGATGTTTTCTTGGCTTCATTAACTGAGCTACTAGCAGAAAGCATTAAGCCCATTTTACCTCTAAAAATTCTCTATCTTAATATTAGTCCTTATAAGGTCTCTTGAAATGAGTTTGATCAAGAGCTCACAAAGGATCTACACAAAAAACCCTAAAATTAAGCATTCTTTTTTTAAAAGTTTTAAAAGTATTCTCCTGTCATAGTTTTGTAAAGAAATCAGCTTAAATTTTCTTGCTAGTAGAGACAAGGAGTTTGTGTTTTTGTGAGTAAGTATCAGTGTAAACCTTTCACAGCTTCTAGTATTTAAGACCAACTAAATGTTGCAAACTGCCATACAGAAATAAGAACCACAGAAAGCCTATTGCCCTTGACCTATTGAGCCAAGAAGGTCAATAGAAAAATTTAAGATTAGTTATTTTCTTCTCTGTACAAATAAAGTGAAACTCCAAAGTATGAAAAATATTCAATTATTAAATCTGTCCCCAAACCAAATTTCTGTTTCTTGGAGGAAAAAGCCAAATTTCTTTTTCTGTATTTTTAATAGATTCTTGATGTTTTATTTCTAAGGCAGGAAAATGACTGCAAATTACTAGAGATAATAATGTGTTCAATAAGAAAGTTGGAATTTTAGAGAAGGGCTGCAAAGTCCAATGCCATTTTCAGAGCTAAATTTTCTGGAGAAAATTCTTCCAAAGTTTTATCAAAGTATTTAATTTATAATACTGTAAATTCAGTAAGTTTTAAATTTAGCTAAAAAAACCCCCCAATTTCCAGATTTCTTCTTTGAAAAAATATGTCAAAACAACACTATGGTTCCACAAAGTTCATTTTAGATTGAAAATTGACCAAATAATATTGTTATTATATTGCTTGGTGGAAGAAAAATTTCAGGCCAGTTGGCCAAAGTGGCAGTTACAGAGATTAGAGTTTGAAATTAGCAGCTGTCTAATTGATGACACTCATTGGAACCAGTGCCACACTACAGGAGACGTAGCTGCACTTCAGAGCACTGTCAGACACACTTAATCTGTTCCACCACCTCGCACCATGCAGAGACATTAGCTCTGTTAAATGCTACAGCCCTGCTGCTCTAATTCGACAGCTTCTAAGGGCTCAGCTGGTGTTTCCATGTGATACTGTACTATACATTGCTGCTCTGGGAAGCTTGGACATCTGAGGGGTATGTGGCTCACTTTAAAAATAACCCTTGAATACTCTCTCTCCCCCAGTACAGGAGAATTAAGGAAACACAGTTGACTTCATCCCTACTACTTGTCAGATGCTAAAAATATTAACAAGATAAATTATGGTTTTAAAATATGGTATAAGAAATACCATAGTTTTGTCAATAATAATACTGTTTACATACATATTACATTATAGAATATAATTGTATAAATTATATTCTATATTATGGAATACAATTTTATACCATTTTGTTTTACTGTCATGGTTGCAGAGAATATGGCTGGAGGTATTAGCACGGTTTAATTCCGTACCACCCACAGTATGGCCGTGGTGTGGTTTCAGCAGAAGGAGGCTGATGCCAGAAGTGGAAGGGTCTCCACCTTTTGTCTGGCTCAAGGGCAGGGTGTGTGCAGGCATCAGGTCAAGCCCCTTTCTGCTACCAGTGACCCCTTTTCCCATTCCTCTGAGCAGCAGTTTTTGTGGGTAGGTGCTGAAAGACAGTGCTGGCAAGCCCAGGATGTTGCTCTGAGATAAAGAAAAGGGAAGGAGCAGCAGTGGTGCAGAGTGAGCCCAGCAGAGCCCCGAGGAGCAGAGATCCACCACTGCCACCACTGGAACCACGAGCGCTCCAGTCCCACTCCTACAAGGAAAAGATTCCCTTAACCTGTTTCAGAGCCCTGTCACGTCCCACCAGGTTTTGTCTTGTCCTTGTTTTTCCATTGTTTTTGGGGTGAGTGGGGAGGAAATTTAAGCTGTGAGCCTCCCTGACACACTGCCTTTCTTTTCCCACAGACCATGTGGGCAGTGTAGAGCCAGTTGCCATTTTGCCTTTGTCTGGGAAACCACCCTGGGTGCTGTCTTCAGGAAGCATTTTTGTTTGTTCGGTGGTGAATTTCCTTTTGTGGGTAAACAACCTTCCTTTTGTACACTCTTTTTATTAATATTATTGTAATTATTGTGATTTTTCAGTAAATTGCAGTTCCATCTTATAATCTTTCATTAGTATTTCTTTCACAATCAAAAGGGAGCAGGGAAAAGGGGGAAGCTCCAGTGGGTTTAATTTTCCTACTGGGTTTCAAACCAGCACAATAATTATTGTAATCTGTCATTTCACTCATTTTCCTTGTCTGATGAGAGTGCTCTGACAAGAGTGCCTTCAGACTAAAGGCTATCTGGGTGATTGCTGTGTTTGACATTTTGTCCCCATGCACTCTCACTTCTTGTCTGAAGGTTTCTAGCAACCAGCTGGAAACATGGGCCTGTGGAAGCTCTCTGAGGATCTGGAAGATGCTGAAGACAGTATGCTGGTCTCAGATGCCATAACAAAGTTATCTTTCTCCAATCCAAAAGCAAAAAAGAGGTCTAAGGGTCTGATTGCTGCTATCACCAGATAGCCTAACTTCAAGAGATCTAGTTTGTCTCAAAGACACTTTTCATTACATACTGTTTACAACCCCTCCTGTTCAGCCTTATCAGTCAGTTGCCTCACCTCTTATAAACACATTTTTTTTTACTTCAGAGTAAAAGATACCTGAGCTTCTCATCTAGTAGTGAAAATCTGCAGGAATATAGCTGTTTTTTAAAAGTATTATAGTACCATACATTATTAGACAGTCTAATTTCTATGGTTAGAAAATATGAAAATCTAAATCAAGGTTGGAAGGCAAACCATATAACATTAGGTCCAGAGCAGCATGATGAAATGCACAGCTAGAAAATAATATGTAGAAATTGTACTTGAACAAGGAAAAAATGAATAGTTCGTCTTTAAAAGCAAAATATGTTTTGTAAAAGCATTATCAGCTGGCAGCTAGAGAAGTCCTTCTATCAACCTTTCATATCCAGTTGATTTCTGAATCAAGATTTGTAAAATCAGTCGAGGAAGAAGGTCTGTGTGGCATGAGTGTATCCTTTCATTTTCATCCTGCCCTTGAAGAAAGGAGAATGACTTATCTCAACAAACTGAGGAAAAGAAAACAAATGTGTAAATAACTCCATTTCTTATAGAAGGAATTACGTGGAATAGTATGGAAGTTCTGCCATCACATGCTTCCTCTTGCTTTACTGTGTGGTAGATTCGAAGGTGAAATTTTTGAATGTAAGGAGATGTTTCCCATTCCTGCAATGATTTGAAAAAGTAAACCTTAAAATACCTTTTGAACAAATTTAATGTGTGAATAGATTATCTTTTGAATTCAGATATTATACAGATCTGAGCAAGATTTTAATTTAGGATACAGCAACCTTTCCATTTGATACAGCAAATGAAGTGTGAACTCCAAATAAAATTTTCATTCAAAGTTGAAAATTTCAATAAGGAATATGTTTCTACACTTACTCTTTTTTTTCTTTCCTACAATCTATCATTTCAACACTTCAATATACAATGTTAAAATATACACATTTGATGTAAAATTTAAAAGACTATGAAATATCACATTACAGCTTACAGTCACAGTGAATGACAATACATTTTCCTTTTTTATTGTGACAAATCTGTGCAAATTATTCCAAAACTTGCAATATTTGGTTTGCTTCCTTTAGTTAACAACAACAAGAAAAAAAGCAAACAAAAAAAGCCCAGTCTAAAGAAACATATGGATAAAATTTCTAAACCACCTTTTTTTGGTGCTGCTTTGTTCTGGGAGAGGAGAGTGAGTGGTCTCAAACCAAGTTATGTGGGCAAAGAATTAGTGAAAATGCTAGTAAATTATGTAATGGCTTCAGACTTGAAAAATGCAAAAGCACTCTTGTTTCCTAATGTGTTTTTTTTGAGCCAGCTTTATGCAACATTCACATTTCATTCAACACTACATCAATTGGAATTCCTGTAATTGACTTCTGAGGATAGCAAAGATAACTGAAATTGTCTCAATTTTTACTTTTTTCTTTGCATTTCTTGCATCAAAGTCATAAGGAAAATGATGCATACCATGTTGGAATTTTACCATTAAGAGAGCATTTTTCAGCTGATATTTCTGGAGAAGACAGCAAATAATACCTATTTAAAACTGTCAAATGTAAAGAGGGAAGGAAAGCCTCAGTATTAAACTCAGTTCATTTTCTTGACATAAACCTGTGGGGTTTTTTTCAGTATATGTAGTTGAAAAAACATTTTTTTTTTAATCAGGTTTGTTTTTTAGGACAGAAAGGAATAAATTTCAACTATGTGAAAGATTCTATCTTGATACTGACAGTTAATTAATTATTACTTGCATATAAAGTAAACATATTAACAGCCAGAATGTCACTGCCCTAATATGATTCCACCATTTTTGACTCCTGGGACAAGAAGGGATTTTGAACAGATACTTTTCTCAGGGCTACTGTGTTTCCAGAGCACTGAGTACATATCGCTCTAACATATCCTTGAAATAATTTAGATTGGTTTTTACCTGGCAGACTACATAGACTGAAGTTCTGGTCTTGCTTTTTCCTTGCATGCTCTGAAGTTCCATGTAAATCAAAGCCTGAGAATGGATCAACACACTACATTCAGATTCAGAATTATTTTTTCCTTTGTTTTAAATATATATATATAAAT
>JAOTQP010001286.1:135554166-135595456 GCA_026413545.1 Cichladusa arquata | reverse complement strand
CCCTCTCCCTCTCCCTCTCCCTCTCCCTCTCCCTCTCCCTCTCTCTCCCTCTTCCCCTCTCTTCTTCTTCTTCCTCTCTCTTCTTCTCTCTTAATTTTCTTTAAACTCAAAATCAAGAATAAAGAGTACAGCTGTTACGAGGATGTACACTGACACAAAACACTGTCATGTAATTATTATGCATTCCATAATTAGGAAAAGACAGTTTAGGGGACAAACAATTCAGTCTCCAAAAGCTAGAGTGCTGAGAGAGTGAAATAAAATTGAGGACAAGCTATTTGAAAGACCTGCAAATGCAAATGCAGATATTCACATAAAGAACACAGCAGTAGAGAAATGACAGCCACCCATGCAGAACTATAAGAGAAGTTCAACTTAAAAGAAAATGGACAGATCAGCTGAGAAAATGGTGTTGGAAAGGTCACAATTCAATGTGTTTTGTGGAAAGTGACAGGAAAAGCAATGGCATAGAGAGCATAGGAACAAAACTCATTTTATTTCACTACATAATAGTGGAAAAGCAATAAAAAGATGGGGGGGCGTGAAGTACAGTCAAGGAATATGGAGAATTCCAGTAAAGATAAATATATAATTTATATATTAGTTTATTTAAAAATCCTTAACAGATATGAGTGATCACTGCTTAGTGGAGACAGTCTAGCACAGGGCCACAAAGATAATTAATGAACTGGAACATCTTTCATGGGAGAAAAAGCTGAGAGAGCTGGGGCTGTTCAGCCTGCTGAAGAGAAAGCACCTTATTTCAAGGGGCACCTTATCAGCGTGTTGAAATACCTGATGGGAGGAAATAAAGAAGGAGGGGACAGACTTCTCAGTAGTGCCCATTAGTGACAAAATGGTGACACATTAAAACACATGGAATTCTATCTGACCACAAAAAAACTCTTTTTCTGTCTGTTGATCAAATGATGTAACGGGTTACAGAGAGAGGTCGCAGAATCTCTTTGAATATCTCCAAGGATTGGACTCAGTAAGGTAACCTGCTCTAGATTATTGGACTAGAGGATCACAGGAAGTCCCTTCCAATTTGTGGTTCTGTGAAGCAGATGCTCATTTCTGTGATCAAATTGATTGCTGGTCAGTTTTCAGATTTCAGCTCAATTATGAAATCATCAGCAATGGGAGGTACCTAGATATAACGGTTATATATATGGTTATATAACCATAACTCTGGAGAAGGAGGAAACACTCCAGAACACTGAGATGAAATTGGTGTTGAAATAAATGAGATGTTAAATAAATTCAACAAGGATGTGTTGAAATAAAACTGATGTTTTCATGCAAATCAAATATGTCTTGATAACAAGAGGACTCTGGCCAGGAGTTGAAGAAAGTGAGTATCACTCTCTGACATGGGGGGAATGAGCTCTAGTCTATCAATATGTATTAGTATATTTTCTTTTCTGCTGGAAAGTTTCTAGTTTGGTTTCTAGAGAACATAAAGTTATTCATATTTTAGCGTCTTAAGAAACCTATCATTCCAGTTCCTATGAAATGTATTCTCTGAAATACAGAGACAAAATTTTAATAAAAACCCTGACTGCACTGGGTACTATGGTATGACATTCTGATAACTTTCTATCTCTTGGCAATTTGAGGAGGAATTTTCCTTCTGAGATCACATAAAACTGGAATGAAGAAAAAAAAAAGCACAATTTTGGCAAAAGCCTATATAGTCACTGATTTACCTCTGGAACTGCTTGTACTGTAGCAATCAACTGTAGATGGAAACTGCGAGTTCTTCTTTTAAAGGCTTTATCTCTGGTGCTCAGTTACTCTGGATCTTACCATCAGCAGTGTCATTTCTACATTTTACTTTTTCTCCAAAGCCTTATGCTTGGCTTCACTCTAGGTCATCATGCTGTAGGTAGATATCAGGCTCTTTGTCTGTTAGATACATGCCATCATTTTCAACAAAACCCACTATATGTCTCTGTCTGACATTCGTAGCATTCCCATAAACAAGATATTGTTCAGTCAGGTATATCTACTAATCAAAATCAATACACCTTAGAGCACTATGATCACCTGTGTGCGTTTACTGAATCGCTCACACCATGTCCTGGTTGTTTGGAGGCAGCTTCAGCACTGTTCTGGGCATTTATCCATCCTTCATGCCTCTGATTGACAGGTTGAGTACTAATATTTGGAAAACTGGATACAACTTCCATGTCTTCTCAACATGTTTTTAGGAAAACAGTGTAAAACAATATTATCTTTAATTTCAAATAATCAGTAGTCCCTATTGAAATATTCTAATTTCAGTTTGTTCTCTGCTAAGCCATGCAGTCTGCTTTCAATTCTCTTACAAATTTCCACTCAATTGCCTTTTCAGATGGTGAATGTTTTCCCCTCAGGTTTCACTCCAGCTACCAGGAAGACAGATTTAATCTGTCTAATATTGTTAGCACACTTGTTCTTGGAGCAATCATAATAAGTTGTCCTTGCAACAAGTGGAGAGTAGAGAATAGCTCTGTCATTGTTGCAACCACCATAACTGAGCACAGCAATGGAATGACATGCTCTAGTGCCCTTTTGTCAAGACCAGTTTTATGTCTAGAAGCAGACCTGGGGCAAAACCTCAGATCCAGCCACAAGATTTTGACTTTTCCTTAACGCTCACTTCTGTTTACATTGGAGTTCTTAACCTCCATAAACTGTTTTTATTCCTTATACTGAAAATATCCTTTAATTTGATCTTCAGTGTGAAAAGCCATGCCTAGTATTAGGGTTTTCCCTCTGATCCCTTCTTCTTGCTACAGTGTCTCCTGTAGATATCTGAAATTTTGAGTATTTCCCCCATAATTTCCTGCAGAAACTGGTGCTGACTGGTTTCCTCAGTAGAGAAGAATCTTAGCAGTATCTTTGGCTGTAGATGGCTCCTACAGCTTTGTGTGTGAAACATCAGAGATCTTTGTATCTACGTAGCTCTCTGAAATTTTTTGCCTTTTAACAGAATGAGCCAAAATTATCTAGCTACAGGGGCTGTATTTGTAAATGTGGAGGTTTTAACTTTAGTGCACACTGACCATTTAGAAATTAAGATGTTGTACTTACCAGATTATCTAGCTATGCACAAATCAGCTTGATATACATTTCACACTGCCTTCTGACATGTGAAATGAGCCTAATGTGTCCAGGAAATTTGATAGAGCAGTGCAAGGGGGCATTAGTTCACTCTTGAAAGAACTATTCATTAGTAGGTGGCAAATGCACTTCCTCAAACTTACAGCACATTTGTGCTGAGCCTATGCCAAAGAATTACACTAATTAGACTGAAAGATATTAAACATGTTCTCCATAATATTTAACATAATTTCCTACAACAGCCTGCCGAACCTTTCTTGCTCCAGACATAGAATTTATGTGCTGGCTTCCTCTGTTCCTCATTCATTAAATCCAAGTAATGCTGTTTGTAGCACGTATTCTTGCAAAGACTTTTATTTAGCCTTCTCCAAAGGCACTGTAAAGAGATTTTGAAGCATTTGTTTTTTGCAGAGTAATTTCTCAGTAATTTTTTCTTTCATTCTCTAAAAGATTAAGTGATTCTGGGACCATATTCTCCATTTGTGATAAATACAGCTTCTGATAAAACAGAAGTTGATTTTCTTCATGTACCCTGTGAATATTTAAAGCATTTGCTTTGATGAAGAGTCTATAGTGAAAGTAACAAAGGCTGTGATCACAACTTTAGGGCAGTGGAAATAGCACATTACAGGGTACCACTACTGGCAAAATGTGGTCTTGTGTCCTCTAACATTAATGCCATTAGATAAAAGAGTGGAATGCACTTGTCTTGCGCTGTATATTTGATTCTGGTCATGCCACCTCCACAAATACAGAACAGAAACAGCAAAAAATGAAGCTAATTTGAAATTAGGTGATGAAAAATTGCTTAAAACTTTGTTATGAAAAAAGATTTGAATGTATTAGAGCTATATTATTTGCAGAAACAATTAATAGGAGGTAAGATAAGAAGTTATTTGTGAATTAATAAGCTATATGGAAAAGAAACGGAATCCTCTTTGTCTTTCGGTATATTGCAAAACTAAGGAACATGTGCTGGACTAAAAGAAACTTAAATTGTAAAATAATGATATATTTTAACAACATGTAATTAACATGTAGAACTCAAATATTTTTAGAATCTGATGCTTCAAGAAGAAAAGGTGTGAGAAAGTAAGTTTGCGTATCCAAAAAACTGTTTGAATTCTGGTTCAGAATTCTTCTAGAATAAAACTTATCTAAGAATTAGCCATGCATTATTGAAGGCTATAAAAGTTCCATCCTGACTATGGTGTGATCAGGCTTGGATCTTCTATACCTAAGAAACATGACTGCTAGACAAAAAATTTAGCTCTAAAATGGGAAGCTGATACATTTTGAGTGAGAGAACATGACAACGACACTAATTTGGAGTGTAAATTTGATTTGCTGACACAGAGAAAATGTTCACATTTTATTTTAAGAATTGTATTAAGGTTAAATAAATAAATACCATTTATATTTTATCTAACGTAATTTTTAGTGCTGGAACTAATCTCAGGACATAATATATCACATTCAAGGTAGGGTTAAGCATTATCTATATCACTTTTGTCTCTCTTGCACTTCACACAACAAAATTATCATAAGTCCACATGGTCAAGTCATTGAAAAAGAGCAGATGTTATATACAAAATTAAAAAAGACTAACAAGGCCTTATTTTAAGAAAGATGTCCAGTTTGCTCTGCATTTAAAATGAATGAATCCTTTCCAGGCACCCTGGTATAAGGGAAGAAAATCGATCAATACACTAAAAATCATGATCTATATGGAAAAAACAGTTGAGTAAACTACTGATATTTAATCTGAAGATCAGAAATATGTCAAAATCTATAATAAATATTTTCAGATAGATGAAAGATTGGTTTGAAAAATGGAATATTTGAATTCTAACTTAAATTACTAACTTTTTTTTTGTTTTAGTTTATATACATGTTTATATATGGTTTGTAATGTTTATTGTCAGACAAATCTCATCATAGTAGAAATGCTCTGGCTTACCAGTGTATGAAAATCATAGATTTCAGAGCAAAAAAAAAAGTATCATACTTTTTAGCTGAACTGGCTTTTTATGTGATTAAATAATGGTGCTCTAAACCAAGATAGACGGATTAATTATTTTCTATGAACAAATAAGCATTTGAACTGGGTAGCAAAAACTGAAAATATTATATAGAAGGATTATAGAAATATTATTCAAAACAAATTGAATTTCAGAAGTTGTGCTTTTTAAGCTGAAGTATGCTTATGTTAAAACATATTTCCATATCATGTTTTATATTCTGTGAATAAAAATTATTCCATGAACCCTTAATCAAACCCTTCTTCTTAATCAAACTGAGAAATCTTTCATATTTCCACTGATGTGTGTTAGAATGCTGGTTATCACTGTTTAATTATAAAATATCTTTGCAATTCTCTAACAAGGATCACGATATCAAGTGTCTCATATTGTGCTGACAGAACTTGAACAGAGCTGCCTGTTGGGTAGGGTGGGGTTACGACCTCTGGTGCTCTAGGCACCAACTTCGTCGAGTTCTCTTCTAAAATGAGCTAATAGTTGCTAAAAGGTTATTTATTGCAGAAGCACATCAGTCTCAAAAGGCACAGTCACAGACATCAATGTCTGTGCTAGGTTTTAGTTCAGAGTCCTAAATAGAAGCAGAAGCTGCTGCCGGAGGTCCCGGTGGGGCTGATCTTGCTGCGGCAGCTCCTGTCTTCTTCTTGGGTGTTGAACAAAAGCAAAAAGCAATGGCAAAAAAAGCAGAAAAGGCAGAAAAGGTACTAACTCTCCCCAATATAAACTCTTATATAGGATCTTTCCAACAAGCTAGGACACAAGCTCGAACCACCACCACCACTTAACCTATTAGAATTCTAGTTTCTTAGCGCACCAGGCTACGTATAAACTACACATACAACCAATCTTGTTCTATGTGAAAAATGTAAGCAATATTCTTACTATAGCTCTGTTATGTCTAAGTATTGTCTACAACCATGGTCCTGGAACCTCTACTGAAAACATTAGTATGTTTTTTAACCTTCACTAGAACTTGCACTGCTACTCTGGCATCTAAACTTTTTACTTACTAAAAGCATTAGAGCTCACACTAAAACTTACTGACTTACTTTTACCTAAAACTCTACTTTATGTGTGAGTGGCTTAATATACTTCAACCCGTCCAAAGGCTTTAGTTCAATCCCTGCACTTTGATTTCCCTCTGAAGAATTCAGAGAATCCCCCAACTCACTGACTCCAACAGGGTAGTTCTGGACATTATCCTTAAAAAAAGTCCTGGTAGTTCCAGTTCTGACATGATAGTACACTCTTGAGTATGGTACTAAACATTGTTAAAAGCCATTGCAAAAATATTAAAGGAAATATATGAGATCACTATTTTCTCCACAAAGGACAATTCTATAACAATTTTGCAATAAATACCATCAGCTACTTAATCCCAGCCTTAGATATGTGATGTGAAAAGAAGGTAAATTACTTTGGATCATTTGGCTACTTTAGTATCTGGAGATAGCCATTGAATGCCTTTTGTGAGTTTATTTTCTAACTATAAAACTAATAAGGCAAAAGTAGCTAAATCCACGACATGCTCACACATGTGAGTTGGGAAGGCCTCACTCCATAGCTCTAAAAGCTGGGTGTTTTTCTTAAGCTAAGTTCATAGAAGATAAATTTATTTGAATTTACAATAATAAATACACTATAAAATCTAGAAATCACACTTCTCTTCAGAATATATTCTTGGATATCTGTTTAAGCTACAATGGGTTGCAAGATTTCTCATTTTCCAAGAGAGTAAAGATATCTGATCAACAGAGATCTCCATGGCCCTTTGCAAATACATAACTTTGTGTCCTAGATTACAACCTACATCAAGCAAGCAGAAAGAGATAAAAAAGTCCACGTGATTTTTGGGGATAAACTAAATGCATATCCTAGGTTGTTAAACTACCAGCCTTGTTAGAAACTACTATGTACCACCCAGGTAAGGGACAGGGCAGGGCACTACTGCTCACAAGTCTATTGGCTATTTTTCTGAAGAAAGAACGCAGTTAAATTTTATCTCTTTCTCTCAGGCTTCCTACCACACCTCATGCCTTCCCACGGAAAATTTCTTTAACAGCTTCCTAGCAGAGAGGGAAATCTGAAGGATTTGTCAGCCATACCCACTACTGTTCTCAGAATACAGGTTTTTGTCTTCCCCAGCAAGCAGCTCATTAATTTACAGTTCATTCCTGAACATGACCAGTTGATGGCAACCTCATTATATTGTCAAACTTAAAAGTCCAAATCTTTGACCCTCATTTTGCTACAAGAGCAACATAAGGACAATGCATAATAAATTACATTGGAACAAAAGGAATAAAAAAAGAAGAAAAATTATATATTGTGTGAGCCTGAGGAGGCATGGAAAATTATAGTGATGTGAACCATATGAATGAGCTTACAGCAAATAAACTCTCTCTACCCTGTTTTTTTTTCTCAAGCAAGAATAATTATTGTCTTCCAACTTACTCTGTAGCTAAAGGTACATAAATTGTTCTTTACATGTCTGCAGTGCTCTGATTCTCTGATCCATTTGCAGATTTTCTATTCTAAATCTCACCCTAATACCTTCTTTTCTTTAGCTAGTGATTGACTTAGCTCTTAAAGTGTTTTGTGATAGTAATAAAAGAATGCTATCTAAAATGAAATTGTTTCTCACTACACCGTGGAATTCTAATTCAGATCAAAAGCAGATGACTGCGTTTTCTTTTCAAATTGATTTATCTATTGTAAACAAGATGCATATGGTGAAGAATGAATTACTTTGGGACAGTAATAAAAGAAGTACATATAGTTACAAGAAAATTCACATGTATGCCAGTAAGAGCAGAAGCTTTAGTCCTTCATGCTGCTATGTACTGATGAGCACATCCACAAGATATGAGACATTTGTTGAGGAGTCCTGCTGAAAAGAGAAAAACAAAAACAGAAAAACAATTTTTAGATTTTGAATTTGAATCTTCAATGCAATTTCAAATCAAAATGCTACAAGAAACTGATAAAAACACAATATAGTTCAGGAATTTATAATCTACTGAAACCCTCCTGAAAGTTTCATATGTATATAGTAAGGACTGGTTTTCTCAAAACACCCTCCAATTTTAAGCCTTGTCTAACTCCTACTGTAAGTTCTTATCAAATAATGATGTTTTAGTCCCTTGAGCATAAACTTACCAGTTGATAAAGATGAGGATATCTGAATTTTTGAGAAATTCACTCTAAGGAAACATAGGTAGAAATTAGGCGGAAAGGTCAGAATTGTACTGACCATGTGTAGGTCTAACCCTAAGTGTTTCAGACCTCATAAGGTCTATATACACATATACATATATATATATGTGTGTGTGTGTGTATATATATACATACACACACACATATATATATACATATATATACATATAAAAATTCCTACAGCCTTAAAATATTAGGATGTGTTCAACTTTGGGAATAATAATTATGACGATCTCTTGGCCACACAGAAATCCATATGCCTGCAACACTTCAGAATGCAAGCTGTGCATTTCAACAGAAATCAAGTATTTATTTTTCATCGGCTTCACCTCTACTTGTAAAGTTGCTTTATGTTTGGGATTCTGACTTAAGGCTACTGACTTAAAACACTGATCAGATGTTTCTCTTCCACATTAACCAGTATACACTTTCTGCATGAGCCCATGGAGTGTTGTTGCATGCTGTCATGCATTATTGTACATGATCCACTTTCTGATCAGTCATTGTCAACAGCTCCTATGTTCTCTACACCTATGTCTGTATGAAGGATTGGGTTTGAGAGTTCAGACAATTAATGTTGGTCTAAGATGATTTTCTTTTTTTTCTTTTCCTCTGAGTCCTTTTACAGAAAGAAAATAATCACCAGACAATGCTCCTGTTCATTCTTAAGTCATTCACCTGAGAAATAAGTTGCCAAAATTCAATGCTGCTTTGCTTTGTTGTGCAAACTCTTTTGAAGAAGGTAGAGCAAAATCAATAGAAATATAAAAAAAAATAAAAAAAAAAATAAATAAAAAAAAAAGAAGCCCTGGAAGTGCCTTGGGGAGAATAATCTCAAGACAAAGAATATATTAGGACAAACCTCTGCTGTGCATCAAGCAAATGTAAATTATGCTTAGGAATACACACAATTTTAAAATTTATTTTTTCAGTGAGATTAATTTCCTTTCAGTATATATAATCTTCTTCTGAAAGTATAAAAATATAATTGTATTGGGCTTATGAGGCAAGCTGGGGACATGGGAGGAAGCTGCTGGGGACATGGGAGGAAGCTACTAGGGTGGCTTCTGTGAGAAGCTGCTGAAAGCTTCCCCCATGTCTAACAGAGCCAATGCCAGCTGACTCCAAGACAGACTGGCTAGTGGCCAAGACCATCAGTGACAGCCATAGCACCTCTGGAGTAATGTATTTAAGAAGGGGAAAAAAACTACTTGGAGTAACAGCAGTGGAGAGAGGAGTGAGAATATGAGAACAACACATCTGCATCCTCCCAGGTGAGTGAGGAAGAAGCAAGAGGAGTGCACCAGGTGCTGGAGCAGAGATCCTGCTGCAGCTGGTGGCTCAGAGCAGGGTGAGGCAGCTGTGCCCCTGCAGCCCGTGGAGCTCCGTGATGGATCTGTGATCCACCTGCTGTCCCTGAAGCACCCTGTGCTGGAACAGGTGGATGCCTGAAGGAGGCTGTGATTCCATGAGAAGACTGAACTGGAGCAGGGTCCTAGCAGGACACATGGAGAGAGAGGAGACTGTACTGGAGAAGTCTGTTCCTGAGGGAGTGCAACCCAAGGGCAGAACCCACACCAGATCAGCTGATGAACAAATGCAGACTATTGGAAGGAGCTGTGTTGGAGAAGTTCATGGAGGACTGTCTCCCAAGGGATTAATCCCATGGTGGACCAGGGAAAGAGTTTGAGGAGTCCTTCCAGAACGGAGGAAGGAGTGGCAGACACAATTGTGATGAACTGTTCACAGGCCCCATTCCCTGTTCCCCTGTGCTGCTGGGAGTGAGAGGGCAGATAAAGTGGTGAGTGATGTCAAGGCCAAGGAGAAGAGAGGTGTGGGGGGAAGGTATTTTTCAAGATTTGCTTTGATTTCTCATTATTTTGATTGATTGGTAATAAATTAAAATGATTTCCACGGGACAGATCTGCCTTGCCCATAATTCTGAGTGATCTCTCCCTTTCCTTATCTAGATCCATAAGCCCTTTTTTTAATGTTTTGTCTCCCCTGTCCAGCTGAGAAGGGTGGCAATAAAGCAGCTGTGGGGGCACCTGACAAACATTCAGTAATGTTGCAGTATTTATCCATCTGTGTTTATGGAAATGATTTGCTGCATTTAACCTCAGTCCATAGGTAATTTCACACTTAAGGAACTACAGTCCGTAGGGGCTCTGGCTAAGGTATAGAGTATAGTGATCCCAGGGAATAGAAAAAGTGGCTGAAGTACACCAAAATTCCCGCTCTGGGGTGTGACTAATATTTTTGGAGTTATAAAAATCCAGGTACAGATCAGAGCTATCTCTGTTATGAATCTGATCAAGAGGTAATCAGAAAACCCTAGTGCCAATTGAGTAATTCTGCAGGGGGAGATGGAAACAGTGTAAAATAGGGGAAATAAAGCATCACCAATCTCAGCAATCAGTAAATCTTATATTTTGAAATAATTTTCATTAACATTAGTATCAGTGCCAACACAAATTAGCCTCTTGTTATTCAGATTAACCTATATTTTCCTTGATATCAGCATATTCTTAAACTCACTATGCCTCAAATATTTTTCTTTCTACAGTCTGATCACTGAGGTAATTAATTTCAGCCTTATCTACAGACTTGAAACTATTAGAAAACATTTGAAGCAGGTCGACTAATAGATTTCAAATGACATTCATGACTATTATTAACAATGAAAATATTTTTTTTTAGTGCATGGCCTGAAGAAACATCCTCTCATGACAGAAAGACAGCAACAATATTTAATCCCAAATGTAAGACTGAATAGGATTTGAACACTAAAATGATTCTCTAAAAAAGCTAAAGGATGCCTTTACTTTTACACTGGAATAAAGGATGATAGTTATGGCACAGCAGGACAAATCACCATAGAAATCAACCAAGCCTTTTTTTCTGCATCCTACATTTGTCATTGGACATTCTGTAATCCTGCTGCAGTCTCTATGTCTTAAGTAATAAAAGATAAAAGCTGCTATTATGTTTTTCAAGTAGTTTCCCATTTTCCTGCTGATACCAGAAACAAAAATACCACAATCCTTCTTTGTCCAGAACATTGTAGATTTGACCTATAGTGATAAAGCTCATGTTGCTGAAATTCAATCTGCTTGTGTTTTACAGATATTAGCAGATTGAAAGTTTGGAAGATTTATTTAAATGTATTCAAGTACAATCCTTCCCTTTCATTTGAATCACTGTAAGATTAATGTTTGACACAGAGGTATACACTTCCAGGAAAATCGACCTATTCTTATTTTGTGGTAGGTTTTAGACAAACAGTTTTACTCCTAATGGAGTACATGGTTGTAATTTCATGTGCTTAAATATTTTCTGCTGGTGGCACTTCTGGAAAGCATGAAAATCTAACAACTGAGCAAAACTCAAACAAACAAAAAAATCCCAAACCCCAAAACACCATCAAAAAAAACCCTCAAACATAAAAACTGCCTCCAAAATCCCGTCACCACCATCAAAAACACACACACAAAAAATCTAAGTAAAAAAATAGCAACTCTCTTCAAAAAAACATAACCTGAAAACAACCAAATCCAGACAAATAACTGAAACTTTTGGAATAACATCAGAGGCGCTAACACTTGGTTATATCAGCTAAGACTGAAGGAAAAGTAGTTCAATGAAAAAAAAATCTTTAAAATATGTGGTCAAAGAGAAAGGATAAATATAAGAAAGGAGATAGACATGTATGAACACACTAAAGAAATATAAGTCAACGCAGGGCATTCAAAATATACATTGGCTCATTGAGAATTCCAGTTTAACATCATATACCATAGATGTCTGAGATATAGCACATTAAGGAATTCACACCCTAAACATCCTAGCCCTTGGTGGAAGCTCTAACCATCTTACACCTTAGTGGAATCCACGGACAGTAAATTAGTTAATAAGGGCCTTAACACGGCCTTTGCACATACACACATGAACAAATAAGCAAACACACATATACAAGACTTTGCTCTCTGTCTTTCTAGATATGCACAGTATCTGTTTGGGTTCCATGTTGTGATAGACATCCCTTAATATAGAGTACAAGTAATGTTGAAAACAGGGTGGGCAAATGAGCAGGAGGGGTGCATGTCGGGGAAGAGGTGGCACTGCTCTCCAAGAGAATGTTTTCAGGATTTCCAGACATTCTCCTATCTCAAATCTGCATTCAAATCACTGACCTTTCTCCTGGAGTGTGTTTCTTTGCTGTTCTCTTTTGCAAAACCACATTTTCTGGTCTTGATGAGGTGGCATGGCAAACAGGACAAAGGATTAGATTGTTACATTCTCAATTAGAATTTTGGCAGCTGTTCAAAACAGAATAAATTGCAAAAGATACACAAAAACTGGAGCTGTGAAGATCAAAGCAATAAAATATGAATAAATGAACTCATCATAAATTGTATGTGTTTATCTAGTCCTGGATTTCTCATTAGTTCAAAATCCAGCCAATGTTCGAAGGCAATATAACAGATTCCAGATATCATTAACATGTTTTAAGATAACTATTTTATTACAACAAGACCCAAGCAATAGTTATGAAGTTCAGAAAAAAACAGATTAAAAAAAAAACTAAAAGAAAACTAGCGTAGCTGTAATTCACATGCAAAACAGATTTTTTGGTTGGCTTTATTTTCTTATGCGGTAGCTGAGATCTCAAAATCCTCTTTAAAACTCAGTTCAGGGTTTCATTGGTTCCTCTGACTGGGCACTATGGGTCTGTCTATCTTATGGGCAGCAAGCTCACAGCCTCCACATGTGATTGAATTCATCTCAAATGAGATGAGGGGAAACATAAGTGTATGCCAGCCATAGCTCATTTTGTATGTTAGTTTAACAAGGAAACACATTCATAGAAACTAGAGGGAAAAAATCCACAGCACTCTTGAATAATAATTTGGATTAAGCACGAAAACTTAAGAGGTTCTCCACTGTAACTAAAAACAACATTGTCAGGTTCATGAAGTAGCTGTGAGGAAAAAAAAAAAAGTTATTTCATAAGGCATTATAATGTTGGGTTTTTCATACATTTCTGTGTTGAGCCAGTAGAATACTGTCTTTGCTTCAATGGCACGGAAAACAAGAGGTTTTCATTCCTCCTCATTTCTGTGCCCTGAGACATCACAGAATCATCTCAGAAAAGACCTTCGAGATCATTGAGTCCACCCTATGAGCAAACACCTCCACACCAACTCTACCGTGGCACCGAGTGCTGCATCCATCTTTCCCTAAACACCTCCAGGGACAGTGATCACCCCTCCCTGGGCAGCCCATTCCAAGGCTTAACAACTATTTCTGTGAAGAAATCCCTCCTCGTGCCCAAACTAAACCTATCCTGGTGCAGTTTAAGACTAGGTCCTCTCATCCTGTTGCTGGTTGCCAGGGAGAAGCAGCTGACTCTCACCTGGCTACACCCTCCTTTCAGGCAGGCATTGAATGATAAGGTCACCCTGAGCCTCCTCAATCACTGCAGCTACCAGAAAGATCTCATAAAATACATGATGAGACATTTGAGATTTCAGGTTTAGTAACTCTTCTTCATTTCTGTGCTTACAAATAATTCAATTTTAATTTCTCCTTCAATTTTTTCCTAGAACTTTTCCCTTCTGTGCAATGTATCACCTAATTAATGGTTCGATCTTGCAAGATGAAAGGGAAGACAGAAAAAATCATCTGTTCATCTCACAGCTTTACATTTGGTTTCTATTTGATGTGGACAGAACTGGAAAAGACACGTTATTTTTAATTTCATTACTAACATCACTTCCTGCCTGGCACATATTCTTCTGTCTGTGGTGATCCATGAATAGTTACATATTTCCTCACACAGATGCAACTCATAATATAAGAGGAGCTTTTCTGTTTTAGTTACTCTATTTCTAGAAATGATTCTTGCTAACTTAGGCCTACTCTACAAATCTCTTGCAGAAAAGGTGATTTTAAAAAATCTTGACTTCATATGTGTAAATATCCTAATTTTAGCTATATATCAGTTTCTGTGTTAAAATTTTAACAACCTTGTTAGCATACCTTCACTAAATCAGGACTGTGTTGTTTTCTGTGCGTGGAAAATTGTCCATGCCATTAAGAAGAAAAGAGTAATCAAATAAATTGGAAAATATTAAGGAAAATACAGAACTCAAATTTATATACGGCTTAATACTATAGCTCCTGTCTAACATCACTTCATTGCTTTCATGTTGGGAATGCAGTGAAATGCAATCAGACAAAAGTGGATACAAATTTGCAGAGGACTATGTTTAATGGTTATCAAATTTTAACAGAAGATTTTCTAAGAATCTATTTAAGGATGTCACACCCTGAAGCTAGGGATTACAGATAAACTGCTGCCTGTGAGACTATCTTTGATATATTAAAGGGTATGTATATGAACCCAAGAAAAATCTCAGAGGAAATTCCGAGCTTTGTGATTAACTGTGCATTTTTTAAATGCATGGTGTTTGAATTTCCAATTATATTTTCATAATAAACCACATGTTCTATGTATTAGTTTATACAATAGAGTTGATCAATAGATTTATTTATTAGTTTAAAATGATTACAGAATTATGGACAGAAACTATATGTCATATTCTGAAACTGAAATTTATGGATTTGCTTATCTTTTGTGAAAATATGATGAGGTAGATTCTGGAAGATATTCAAGCAGTTTAATTTATAAAAGAGAAGACTGTTAAGCATTTTTTACTTTTTTTAAATTTTATTTGTATTTATGCTTTCATTTGCATGTCTCATTGAGTATAAAAAGTCAGGTATACAGATCTCCTCTAAGGAACATCTGTAATAATTTTCTTATGTGAACTTTTTAAAGCAGCAGTGAAAATTCAGCAGTCGTATTCAAGTCCAATCTTGCAGAACTCTTGGAGGAGCCAAGTTTCAGGGTGTCTGGCATTATTTTTTCTTTTTGATTGTAAGCTTAATTTCAAGTAGAATTCCAACTCTGAATTCCTCTGTTTGACAACGCTACAAAAGGAATAAAAGTGACAAAGCAGGGCTAGCAGGTTTACAGAGCCAAAGGTATTGAAACTTCAGTGTTAATTTAAAATGAAAGGTGGCATCAAAAGCAGTGAATCAGTGCATGTCACCACTTAGCAGTATGCCTTTTGATTTATTTCATACTCACAAGACAAATGAAGCTCCATTTCAGAACTACTGCAACACATTTTGGTATTTCTGCTATTACCAGCTCTCTGAAGAAATAAACCTCTTAAATCAGCACATGACTATTCAACCATTACATGGAGAGTGCTTTAAAGACTTAGAAGTCATCACTTGTTTGAAAGAAGAGTCTCCATTATGAAACAGATCTGCTGCTTCTTCAGCATTTCAGTATAATGAAGTTTCAATGTACATTTAAGTTTGTGTCTTCTCAAGCAATAACAGTCAAAGTCAGTCTTTATTGTTCTTTAAAGTAAATGTTCTGTCTTCCTGTCTCCCTTCTCCACCTTCCTTTGTATCACATTCCCAATTATTGCCATTCTAACAAGCATTCATAGGATCAATCAAAATCAGCATTTTGGAAGGAAATTTTTTTATAAAGTTAAATTTCAGATATGTATGAGAGACTGAAATTGTAAGGGTTAGTGGCTCAAGTAATCAACCTTTTGTGAAAGCAGCAAATCATTTGCTGAGGCCAGGTTTTTTTTGGATATGAAGCGGCGAAACCTCTGATCTGCATGAAAACAGCCTAGGTGCAGACAGGGTGTGCACCCACCACTGAAGGATGCAAAGGCACCCACAAAACTACTCTCTCTAGTTATTCAGAAAAAGAGTACTTTAAGGAGAAGAGAGAAATATGGGTCTAGGCAACTTCAATGTAACATAAGACTCATTACAAATTTCTTAAAATATCCATCAGTCTAGTTAAACAAAATCTTTATAATACATTTGTACCATTACTATTTTTATACTATTACAAACATTGCATTTATATCATAATTTGTGACAACATAAATTGAAAGGTTTTTTAAAGTCATTTTCTAAATTAACTGCTGTAATGACTCAATAATTCCTCTCACCAGCTCTGAGAAAGTGAAATCTGCACAAGCAATCACTTTACAGGTTTTTCTCGCTTCTCTTTGCCAGTCCTTGTTTCTCTGAAACATTAAAAATATATCATTTTAGTTGGAAGTGAAAGCATCAAAAAACCCCCAAAACAAACAAAAAAAAAAACCAAAAAACCAAAAAACCAAAACAAACCAAAAAACAAACAAACAAACAAACAAAAGAAACCCACCAAAAAAACAAAACAAAAAAAAACACCAAAAAGACATGTGAAAATATTTCAAGAATTTCAAATCACTGTATCAAAATTTGGAACAAATTTGTTCCTCCTTTTAGATCCAGGACATCACTAAAAGGCACACTATCACATGTAATACAGAACAAATTAAAATTGATCCAGGCATTTGAGTTAGCTTCGTCAGTACAGGCTTTGCTGCTTCTTTCCTGGCAGGCTGTGGAGCCACAGACTGCTGGAATGGTCAGAATTTATGATGAAGGCAGATAAATATTCACCTCTATGCAAAACAGCTCTGCCACTGCTACCAAAGCCAACGTGGCAAGACTACTGCAGCCATTCTAGTGCTACAAACAAAACATTCTAACCCCAAAGTGGTTACATTACTTGAAAATCAGGATATTCCATCTATTGGAACTTGTCTCCTGAACAGTTCCTACATGTTTTCATAAATGGAGGAAAAATATTAATTTACTATCACAATTAAAACACATAAATTTTAAATGGGGCACACGTAACTCAGTTTGAGGCATCACTTAACGCATACCACAGCTGGTGGTGACAGACATTTGTTATTCTCCACAGTAGAGGAAGCAGAAATAGTATTGTTACATGCTTTTAAGCAGAAACTGGTGAGTATCCACCACTAAAATCTCCAACAGATCTTGTCTGCAGCCTTCTCAGACCTACCCTAGCACTACAAAAAACTTAGCAACACACATAGAATGGTTTGGGTTGAAAGAGACCTTAATGACCATCTAGTTCCTGTCTCCTTCCATGGACAGGGACATCTTCCACTAAACCAGGTTTCCCAGAGCTCCATCTGTCTTGGTCTGGAGCATCTCCAGAGATGGGGCATCCACAGCTTCTCTGAGCAACCTGTTCCAACCCTTCAACATTTCAACAGTAAAGAATTTCCTCCTAATGTCTATTCTACTCTCCTAATCTCCTCCTAATGTCTAATCTACTCCTACTCTCTTTTAGAGGGAATCCATCCCCCCTTGTTGTGTCATTACATGCTCTTGTAAACAGTCCCTCTCTGTCTTTCTCATAGGTTTCCTTCCGGTACTGGAAGGCCACAACTAGGTCACCCCAAAGCCTTCTCTTTTCTGGAATGAACAAGCCTGATTCTCTCAGTCTTTTCTCATTTGAGAGGTGCTCCATCCCTCTAATCATGTTGATGGATTCCTCTGGACTCACTTGAGCAGGCCCATGGTTTTCTTGGGCTGGGAACACTAGAGCTGGATGCAGTGCTATAGGTGGGATCTCACGGGAAAGGAGCAGAGGGGAAGAATCACCTCCCCTGACCTGCTGCCCACGCTGTTTTTGATGCAGCCCAGGATATGTTTGGCTTTCTGGGCTCTGAGTGCACGCTGCCAGCTCATGTCCAGCTTTTCATCCCGCAGCACCCCCAAGTCCTCCTTGGCACGGCTGCTCTCAATCTGTTCATCCCCCAGCCTGGATTGATGCCTGGGGTTTGTGCCAAGCTAGGTGCAGCACCTTGCACTTGCTTTTATTAAAACTTATGAGATTCACATGGGCCACTTCTTGAGCTTATCCAGGTCCCTCTGGGTGGGATCCTGTCCTTCAGGTGCATATGCAATATAGTGCCTGCACTAAATATTTGCTATAAAACGCTAGGACTAGGAAGCACTTATAGGTATATAAGACGGTGATTAAAGGCTGTAGCAGCAGAAAAATAGCCCAAGGAACTAGAAGGTAAACAAGGGACTTGCCAAACAAGGAGTAGGGGACTGGAGGATTTGTTGGGCAAGGAGACAGGCTGTCTACATGGGTCGGGAAACACTGGAGAGATTGAGACAGTGGAAAGAGATCTCTCAGTATTCAATTTCTAAGGATTAATCAAAGGCTGTAAAAAGTTGGATGAAAGCTTTCTAGATTTTTCCCAAGGTCCCTATTATTTGAAACGGCACTCATTTCTTAGCTTCTAATTCCCCCAAGTTAATGTGCCAAGTTTCTATCCCTGGAGAGAATCTATTTTCTATCTGAAGCAATGTATGTTCTTTGGCTACAAGAATTGCTTTAGAGAATCTGGCTTTCCACAACTTAGAGACCTTCCAAAAGGCTGGGATATATCCCAAAACATAATTCTAGGAAGTATTATCATATTCATCTACTTACCATTATCAGATTTATCTTTTACCTTACTGTAGCCAGGACAGTTGAAGTCTGGTATAGTGCCAAAACATCTTGGTAATCCACAACTCCAACCTCTGCTTTGGCAGAGTGTGTGTGGGACAAGTGCTTGGGGCATTCTTAATCATAATCAATAATAAAGTTTTAAATATCTTTCACTATGTTTTCCCACAAGCAAGGTTTCAATATTGTACACAAATCAGTCTGAGCACTGGCACCTGACTGCTTGCAGCTGTCTGCTTGAACCTGATACACCATTTTTGCATCAAAAGCAATATTGCTTATTGCTATTCTCTGTCCTGATATAAAACAAAACAGAACATAAAAACTCAAACAAAAAACCCCCAAGTCCTTAAAGATATATTTTCTCTTCAGGTTCAATGGGTTAAACTACAGATATATCTATACAGCCTATACATGTTGATCAATGTTAATACTACTGTGGCTGAAACACAGTCTCCAAAATTAACTGAAAGACAAAATCTATCTTCTTATCTTGATTTTCCATTACACTGGACTAACTATCTCCAGTTCTTAGAGTTAACTTCCAAGAAGTGATTACATATCAGTTTATGCCAAAGTGGTGTAAGTTCTTTCCTAAGAGGTGTTGCAGGGGGCATCAAGCAGTTTAAGTAGCAGTAGGCTAACCCAAACCACCCCGTGAATAAGAGGCAAAACCTCATTCCTGCAGTGGAAGTTAAGCTGGAATATGAAGTTTGTTTTTCCAGAAAAAAAAATGGAGTTTGTTTGAAAGAACTGCAAAATAGGCACACAGAAGTTTTCAGATCAGACAAATGCTGCACATGTTCACAAATTGTTTTTTTTTTGCTCTCAGCTGTCTGCAAGAGAAATATTTAAAATCAAGTTAATTTTCCCAGAGTCATACAGATGAATGATAAACAGGAGACCTCTTAGGACATGCAGAGTCAGAGAAGGCATTTTCATTTTGATAACATTAATTTTGTCTTAGATGCTGATGGTAAGGTCCCTCCATCTGCCAAGATCTCTGAGATGTACTCTAAATTAATTTTGAGCAGATTTTCCATCTCAATGAAGATAAGCATTAAAGGAATGTCATTAAGATTGCAAAATCAATTATGCAAAAGGGAGAAAATGCCAAAATCTTAAACTGCATATCCAGAAGTGTCTGGAATAAAGAACAACCTTAATCTAGTCCATTGTGCATTCCTAAATTTCCACCAGCCTTGATAAGGGCAATGATCGTTTTGTATCCTTAAGAAACAGAGAACTGAGTGCAGTATCTGACACCAGGATTTGTTATTCATATACCAATATGTAAAAAGCAAAAGAGATTTTGCCTGAGACTGCAATGACAGGTTTGCTAAAGAGGGTTTAAGGATTCATCTTTTCTTCTTTCCCCACTGTTTTTGCTAAACAACATCTCAAAGTCCTTCCGTTTTCTTTAATTGACATATTTTTGCTTTAAATTAGGGGGTTACTATATTTAAGTTTATTTCTTTCTTGTGCACTCATAAAAAAAAGAAATCAGCTAAGAGAAAAAGAAATACACCGTTCAGATTTTTCATCTGGTTACTAAATTAAATTTAAAACTTTACTTATACCTGCTGTCATTTTGGCTGGGGATAGTTTCAAAATTATTTCATTTATAAATATCTTCTCTCTTCAATTAATATTGCTAATTTATTTTAGGATTATAAATGTTTAAAGGGTAAATTTAAGTTTTCGTTGCTAACCGGAACAGGTTCTGTTAGGTTTTATATCTTTTTTTCAAAATGAAGCAAATGATTAGAACATATAACAAGATACAAACTACCTGAGTCATCTGAGAAACTACAGCCTTGGCATATACATTAAGACCTTTGGTTAAGTTAAATATGTTAAATTCTCTGACTAGTTAATCTATTAATAGACTTTCCTTGGGTTATTCTTAACTTTTCTCTTACTGCTCAGTTAGGTAGGAGATATTCAGTAGCTTTCTTATTTTGGTAAATGGTAAATGAAGGTACAGACATTAATCTAACTGTATCCAAAAGTGTGTGCAGGTGCTCTGGAATCCTTGAAATATGAGTCTTCAATAAACTTATGCTGAATGTAAATTTAAGTATTGACCTCCATCGATTTCCTTCAGTGATTTTTCTCAGTTATGGTATTCAGTGTCAAGTCATAGTGTATTTTCTCCTTGTTTTCATGTGGAAGACCAGAAACATTCAGTTAGCCAGAGACAGTGGCATAAGAAATCAGCCTGGAAGATTTCTGTTCTCTTTTCATGGGTACAAGAAAAAGTCAGGTCATTACACTTCTAAATATGTGTATCTCAGCAAAATACCTACATTTACCATGAAAAAATAATTCCTCAATGTTATTATAAAAAAAAAAATTGTATCCTTCTTAAAGCAAAAAAGTCATATGGGACCTCATACCTATGAAAGGTAATAATGTTTGATAATTGTTCTGTCTTCCAGTCCCTGGTGTGGGTTTCTATTTGTTTTGTTCTGTTCTGTTTTGTTTTTCAAAAAGATTTGTTTTATTAACCAATTTTGGATCTTTTTAAACCTTTAGCTACTGACTGAGCAGGGTCAAAGCATCCTCAGTTAGAGCATATCTGGCTGGAGTTTCACACCATTAATTAAAGTCAGTCAGACTCAAGGTGATATCTGCCATGCCTTGCAGAGATTCCACGCCAGGCAGTGATGTTCTGTTAAACCAACAACCACACAGTGGGTTGGGACCTACAAAGGCAGGGTGAGGCTGGGATGGGGGCTACAGAATGAGAGACCCAGTGCATGGCAGAGAGCTGTCCCAGAGGGGCCTCAGGGCTGAGCACAGCCTGTGTTCTCTCTGCTCTTTAGAAAGGAGGTGAGGGATTAGAGCTCTGTGGCTTTTACATCTTCTACTGCACAGAATGAACTGTGGGTCCATCACATTTCAGACTTAATATTCTGTAAATCTGACCCATGAGGCTAAAAGTGAACAACCAGCTAAAATTAAAAGTTGCATCTTGGACAGCAAAGATTAACTAGATATGGTTTCATAAGAATTGACTGAGATATTTAATGGACAGTGATTTGAAAAATCTGCAGTCATTTGACTGTATCAATTACTCATTCACTCTCCCTGAGAAGATCAAAGAAAAATATTCTAGTCACAACTTGTGTGACTGTGACACTCAGGCAAGGTCAGAATAGCAGGGATTGCATCTTGTACAATTTGGTAATTAGAGCTGTTTTGGGGGAAGTGAGAAACCTGACTCGAACCTGACTCAAGGAGAGTAGCAGCTCAGATCTCACGTTATTCAGCATTATTCTAAACAGAAGGCCCTGATTCAGGGCTCTTTTCTCTGGCTTCTAGCACCCTCATCATACTGACACAGAATAAATCTAACTTTTGAAATCTCAGAATATTTTCAAAAACTAAATTATTGTTCATATCTTTTAAAATAAGCCCATATTTTAATCTTCTTTCAGATTAAAACTTACAAAATATGGAGTGAATATCAGAAACCAAAATTTTTAATGTTGATTCATTTAAAAATGGATCTATTTTGTAGCATCCCATCCATCAATATCAGTGTTATCACATTAGTAACTAATGATGTGGCAGTAGTGCAGCTCTAGTTAGAACATTGTGTTACATTCTGGAAGTGATTTTTCAGAAAGATGGACATACTGGAGTGAGTTTGGAGAACAGCAACCAAAATCATTACGGAGAAGAAAAAAGTAACCAAAAAAGCCTAAAATTTTAGACAGCAGTCATAAAAATATTGATGTCTACAAACTTCAGATAATTAGGCACATTTTTAGTATCACATAATTTTAATTTTCACCACACTAGTTCAGTGCAATAGCAGATTATAGCATTTTGTACATACTTAGTATTAAAAAAAATAGCAATGGAGTGAAAATATTTAGTGAAATGTTAACTTTTTTTAACTAATGATTTGTTTGTATTCCTTTGGCTTATTATCTTTTTTACCTATCTGCCTGAATTCCTATCTTTCTCTCATTTATTTACTTTCTGTACCTAGGCACTTCCACAGAAACTGAAATGTGAAATTAATTGCTTTCCATTGAAGCAGTTGCTAACACAGATTTCCTGAGAACTTCCTGATGAAGTAAAATCTTTGTCAGAAGAAAGTTAAGGCTGGAAGAAACTTCTAGTCTGACCCCCTATTTTAAGAGAGGGATAGGAGCTGTTCTAAAAATTTTCTACCAGTGGAGATGCAGTAAGATATCCAAAATAATATCTTTAATTTTAGGAACTTTAATTCAATTTCTCAATTAACTCTCAGTATATTTTAATTTCTCTCAGTTCCTATTTATAAACATAGATAACACAATATTAATTTTTTTAAAATTTATTTAAAGACTTTTTTCCAAAGTTGTATGCTCTTTATAACCAGGAAAAGCACTTAATATACTGGCTGGATAGAGATGAGTAAGAACTAATAACGAATGGATTTATTTTTATTTAGTATGTCCTTCTTACCCAATCATTTTCAACTTTTATGGATTTTTGGCTTGTTTTAATTTAAATATATACTGTCCCATCATACTTATGAATCCACAGAAATACTGGCAAGTCAATCTTTCTTTTAGCTGCAAGTCTATTTTACCCTTTGTCTGATTTTCCCTGGGTTTCTGTGCACTTGAAGAAACTCTTAAAACTTGCTGCAGTTGTAATAGCATGCACTTTTTGTTGTCTTGTATTTGGTATTTATATTTTAGTACAAGTGACTGGCTAAATCTGGTTGTGAAGAAAGGTTAGCTAATTAAAATGTTCTGTGACGTCTGGTCTTGCTTATCAGTTTCTTAAAAAGAAAAAAAGGACAAAATGAGATGCCAAAAAATTGTACAGAAAGAGAAGAAATGCTCAAATTTGGATACTAGAGAAATTTTTAAAAAGGAAGTTGAGGAGAAACATCAATGTTTAACGTGCAAAACTGGAGAAAAGCTGTGCGTCCTTCAATTCTGGAGAGCAACATAATTGAGAAATTCTCTGTAGGCTTATTTAGATATTATACATCTAGTACAGCTACGAACCAAGCATGACGTGGTACAAAACTGACCCTGCACAGAGCCTAAACAAAGACTCTGAGAACCTTGACTGTAAATGTCACAAGAATGCAGTCTTTCTTCAAAATTTCCTAGAGGTGGGCAAACTGGAGATCAGGAGTAGAGTAGGTTACTTGAGATCATTATTCTAGGTACAAAAAATTATGGTTAAGTGAAAAATTGTTTTTTAATTTGCTTTGAATAAATAAAAACTGATAATTAAGAACCTATAAAATGGAACTGCTGATGCTGATTGTAAGTAATTACTTCCTGGTGCATGCAAGAAGGGAAAAAAGATTTTTATGCAAAAAAAAAGCTTAAAAAATATACTAACAAACATACTCTTCATTGTCAAAAATAAGTTTTTCAAGAAATATCCACTGATGGAAAAATTGCATTGATTTTTTTTTGTTGTTTTTGTGAAATACAAGACTTGAAAAAGAAATATTTCACCTTGCTGTAGAAAATATAAGATATAAATTTTCACCTTTTATTCAAGATTTGAAGTCTGTTTGTGCTAGAAAGGGCAAGTGTGTGAGATGCAGAAAAATCTCAGAGCATTTTGAAAGAATTGGCCCTAGGATGGCCTGGAGGTTGTTGAACTGGAAGCTAACAGGTAACAGATGCCAACTGTGAGGGAGGCATAAACAGTACAGATGCCCTGATTTAAAACTGCACCAACCTGATGGACTGTTTCTGACAGACTCTTGATATTTCTTTCCCCTTCATATCACTAGAATGCTAATTTTGTGGCAGTTTCACTGTTTTAGGAACAAAAAAGAGTTTATATCCTTTTATCTGCGCTTTATATGTCTTGCATATGTGCATGTTTTTATGAGCTATCCCTTCCCAAAATTTTTTTCTTCTGGGTGCTGTTACTCTGTGTGTGTTTGTTTTGTCTCAGACAAAAAAAAAAAAAAAAACAAAAAAAACCAAAACAAAACAAAAAAAACCCAAAACAAAATAAAACAAAACAAACAAGCAAAAAAACCCACCAAATAAAAAAACCCAGAATGGTACAAGAGAGGACTATTTCTCCTTGCACTTACCATACAGCCATATATGTAAAATTGCATTATTTCTACAACAGTAGGATGACAAATTTTCCAATTAGATATTAGTTGGAGGACCCACTGTAGTGAAAACGTGTACCTTAGAAATCCTCCACATGTGTCATAAATCCTGAAATGGGTAAAAAACCCAAAGATGGAGGATTGGTACAGTTAAATGGTGAATCAAAGGAGAAAGAACAAGAGTAATAATCTGAAAAAAATATATATCAAAGAAAACTCTGTAGGAGAAGTTGAAGTGCAAAGTCGCACTACCGAGAAACCTATCCAAATCCAGATGTGCACATTATATTACAAGTAGTGAAATTATCCATTTCCATTATGAGAGACAAACTAATTATTGCAATGAAAATGAAAATCAGGGGATATAACATTTGCAGTAACATTAGAAAAGGTTTGAAGTATTAAGTTATAAACTCTTACAATTATTATTTCCCACTGGATACTTCAGGGAATTGAAGAGAAGGAGAAGAATTTTAAATCTCTGACTTTAATTTTAATAAGAAGCAACTTGCACATCTTATCAATAACGGATGTGACAGAGATGAGGTCCTCCAGAATTTCCTTTCCATGCAATTTGAAGAAAGGCTAAAACTGTTTCTCTTCGATATATCTTAGCTCTATAAATTCTCAGTGAAAATTACAATAGGTGAATCTTACTTTTCATTAGATATTTTTGCCACTCATATTGCCAGCAGATACTATATCTACAAAAGATGTGGTAGATTATTAGTTTAATGTATAAATGAGCCAGAAGATAAAGGATGATATTAAAATCTTATGAAACTAGAGACAGTATATAAAAACTTATATATTAATGACATTTTGTTTGCCACTATACATTCTCTTAAATAGCTACATCTAAAGGCAGTTGTAAAGCTAAAAAAACCCCAGCTTATTCACCTGTTTCTATCTGACCAACAAAAATTAATTTGTCTTATAAAGTTAAGTTTAAAAAGTATCAGTAAATCTAACTGTGATTTAATATTAGGAAGGAAATTAAGAGTTTTATTGTAGAAAAATGTATCTCAGAGTCAGAATTAAGATAGAAAGTAAAATACGACAAATGCAAATGTCACTGAAACTGACAGAGAAGGGTTATGCCTACATTCAAAAGTATTTCTCATTTGGTTGTAGGAATCAGTTTAAGCTATTTACATCCTAAATTTTGTATCAATGTGTAAATAAATGACATACTTACATTTTATATTTTCTGTTATAATAGTAAAAAAAATATTGTAATTGGAAAGTTTATGATGAAAAGTTTCTGTGAAGAATTGCAGCCCAGACCAGAGAGACAGGAAAAATCCCTATTTTTCATAAATATTCCCAGTACTCCCTATTTTACCATGACGACTTACCTTGACTGGAGATAAAGAGTAAAATATCAGGAAAGCCTAAAAAACCTTTCATTACTCATTTACTGAAGTTACTGTGTCTCGTCAGATTCTTTTAGGTAAGTATGAGTGAATCTGGGAATCATATTGTCTGAAAACTATCTTTAAAGTATGTAGGGTTATTTGAAAGCAGGCCTTTGGCCATATAGAGTGTAATTTTCCTACTCTACATTTTCACAGCTGGCAAAATTAGTCTCCAAGTACTGAAAAATATTTTCACAGTTCTGTTTCCCAAGAAAGAAACAGGAAAGTTAAGCCTTAGGTGCCAGGATAAGTTTCAGATTTTAAAAAGGCCCAAACATTTAGTTATGGGGTTTTGTGTGTGTGGTCCCGTCTGAAAAATTCTGTAGTTTCTGCCTGACCTGTGATGCAGTAGAAGCAGGATTTTGTTTCTCTTGTAGTATTCAGTGAATAGAAACATCAGGCAAAGACATCTCATGTAGCAGCCTCCTTCTTTCAAGGTGATGCTCATGCACCAGGCCAGTTTTTAAGGTGCCTAAGAGCTCCCCCTGATTAAAACCTGCAGTTCACATTGCCTTGGCAAGCTCTGTGAGGAGCCTGAAATGGCTCCTTACTTAGAAACATTTCTCTCTTTGCTGCAAACTCTTAATGTATTTAGTTCTGTCATGATAGAATTCCTGCAATGAAGTCCAAACTCTTCATATGATTTCCAAACAGTAAAGCTTCTACCATTTCCACCAGTGAAATTTCCTATGATATGCTGATGCAGCAGAGAAAATAGTAGCTAAGTCTATGTAAAATATCAATGCAAATATTAGATGTAAAATAGCAGTGAGTACCAGCTGACAGAAGCAGATTTACAGGAGGTTGAACTACATATCCACTTCCATGGCATACTAGCAAGAAAATATTTTTTTGTTTACTTGATCCTTGATTTTCCTTTTCCATTTAACAACTATGGGCAAAGTTGTACTTTTAATATCATATCAGGGAGAAGATTTTGGAGAGGATTTACAGCTACTTTAACACCTGTGAGCTAATCCAGGTGAGAGAATTTTTTTTCACTAATTACAGCTAAATCATGTTCATTTCTGTATTTACAATATCACAAATTGCTCTTTTCAGAATCTGATCCTGCCACTGAGTGTTTCTGCTGGCAAAGGGTATCATTTTTAAAGACACAGAATTAGAGAATGACTGAGACCTCTAGAGATAGCCTAGTCCAAGCCCCTGCTCAAAAGAGTTATCTAGGGTAGGTACTCTGAATACATGTCCTGTCCTGAAGTTTTGAATACCTTCAAAGATGGAAATTCGACAGCTCTAGACAGCCTCATTCCAGTGTTTGACAACTTTCACAGTAAAAAGGAAAAAAAGGACATACCAGTCATTGTTAATTGGAATTTTGTGTGTTTAGGCTTGTGTTCATTTTCTCACTTCTGGTCACTGGGGACCCCTGAGAAAAGTTTTGCTTTCTGGCTTCATCTTCTTTGAACCACTCCCTTTAGCCCCCATCAGGCATTTATAAACACTGATTCTCTGAACCTTCTTTCCTCCAGGCTGAGCAGCCTCAGCTCTCTCAGACTTTCCCCATATACTGCAGATGCTCCACTGTCTTAGTGAATGTACTGCAATACATCTGTGTCTGTTTCTCACTGGAGAACTCAGCACTGTACAAAGAACTCCAGATGTGCCTCACCAGTGCTGAGCACAGAAGAATCACCTCCCTTGACCTGCTGGCGATGTTCTGGATATATATCAGGACTGTTTGGGGCAGAACAAAGAGTGGTCTGAAATCTCTCTGTGTTTGAAAAATGAATGTTTTGTAAAGGAGTTCTACGATCAAAGTCTTTGCACTTAATGGTGGCAGCATTGGCTATGTGCACAGACAATGCTCTGCATGCTACTTAACCTTTACAATGAACGACTTCCTATTATTTTCCTCACCTAAAACTAATTTCAGTTATCCTGGCAGTGCTAATATATTAACATATTAGTGGTTGTACCCAACATATATTAGGCTAAACATAAATTGCTAAAAGATGCTCATAAATAAGATACTTCAAACTCTTGTACTCTCAGTGTCTTTCAGCTCTTCAATTAAATTACAAATTGATGTGTGATTAATGCATCGTGATTAGTCATTAATAATTTTATTGTTCAAATGTCTTCAACCTTTAAAAAATGCTGTATACATGCAACTCTAAATTTAAAACTGGGGGAAGGGTTGTGAAATAAATCAGACTAATCTTGGTTATCTTGGGATCCTCTCATTAAAATGTGTTCTAGTGAATGTTTTGAAAGCAGAACTAGGAAAAGGGGATGAGAGAGTTAGTTGAAAAGACTTTAAGATTCATTTACGTGTTCTGTGATCCTCTAGGACCTTACTGAATCTCAAAGAAACAGCAATAATGAATATAGGAGGAAACAGGGGAAGAAAGCATAGTGAGACTGAGACCACAAGAATTGCCAGAGGCAAAGTAGCTCTGGGGAGGGGAGACATTAACAATCAAAATCATCGATTTTGAGAAGGGAACTTAACTTTGCCTTCTGTTACTATGTCCTCCTTTTTTTCTTTGGGGTTGTGTTCATTGCACAGGGGGATGTAGCTGAAAAGCCAGGAATTATACCTGGTCATCATTCAATCACAAGGAAAAGTTTTTATCTTGTGCCCTGGAGAGGGCTAGACAGTGCTTGGATAGTTCTTCACTGTGTCAATAATCCCGCTGACACAAAGAGGGAATAAAGGTAAAGTGACTGTCAGTACAATGAATATTGATATTTGAAATGAAGCATTAGACCACTTGTGTTCTTTGCTCACTTGTGTCCTGGATGGGACTTTGTAGTTCCTGTACTATCATTTGTCACACAATCATAGAATTTTTCTGATTGAAGCAATTTATAGAGTGACATTCTTTTTACAGTAAGATCACCTGTTCCAGTTGCATTTCTTCATGGTTTCTGGCAGGCTAAAATGTTTCTTAAGCAGATACAAACCAGTTTCAGAATAAAAGCCTTCACCAATGTTTCTGTGATGTATCTTTATCACAGTTAGAAATGGCTCTCAACATGGAGAAATTTTTGCTTGACAGGCAAAGAAAATGGAGTTCAGAGGGTTTGAAATGGCTTTCCTTGTACCATCAGACTTTACAGGAGATACCCTGGTGCTATGAAGCTTCAGAATTTGCACAGGAAGAGAAAGGAAGCAAAAAAGGTGTCTTAGAAGTACATTTAGTTTTCTCTCACTGCACCCTGCTGTGCAGGTCTGCACCAGCAAAACAGCACAGTGTAGTTTAACCTTCTGGAAAATCATATGACAGGAGGAGTGTAGACATAATTCTTTGATTCTTCTGATCTTTTCTCCTTCATTATTTGTTCCTGTCCTTGAATTTTCAAAGTATCTGTATGAACATATATATATATATATATATATATATATATCCATATTTCCCTCAGTTTACATAATTTTACTTTCTGAGTTCATAAAACTCAAGAATAAGGTAGGCTGAAAGGGTGAAAGGGATGTCTGGAGGTCCTTGAATTCAATATTCTGGTCAAAGATGGACCAGCTTTGAAATCAGATCCAAATTTGAAGCTAGATCAGGTGGCTCATTACTTTATTATATGTAAATTTATTTTACAGGCTGGCTATCTGTATGGATTTACTTTCTTGCAAAGGATTAATCCAACTTCATGACTTTATTAGGATCAAATAAATAATAGCTGTACCGTTTCAGTGGTGCTAGACTTTGTCTTTTGGCTTTACCAACAAATTATTGTTAAAGGTGCCATTAATGGACGCCATAAAGCTTGAACAGCATGTCTTTCTGTTCATCAGACTGTCATGTACTGACTTCTTTCCAAGTTTTACCAGTCTTTCTTAGGATAAAGCTCTGTAGTGAGTGCTCTTGAGCAGTAACCAACATTACGTGATACAGCTTAACACATACCACAAATGTGTCTGAGAAATAAATCAACAGGAATGTGAGGCTGTCAGCAACCCTGAAAATCCAACTTAATCTGTGCAGAGGCCCAATTATTTTGGGTTAAGCTTGTGAGAGAAATAGAATAGAATGCTCTGAATAAAATTCCTAATTTGTTTTGAATATTATTTAAAAAAAATTATGGATGTGGATTTTTGTTATAAGAGTTGTCCTTTGCATACAACACAGTAATAACATCATGCAATAAGACTATCAGTTCTGAGAGAAAATAATTCTCATTATTGAAAAATGGCTGTCCTACCAAGAGACTGCATAGGTGGTAGAATTGCTGTATCTCAAGCAATATCTATATGTAGAAACATCACATTTCCAAATCGTGCAATGTCTAAAATGAATTCTGTTCTGTAAAGAAATGTGGGAGGCATTGAGCAAAAATCAATCTTCTATTAATTTTTTTTCCTGTATCACAGTCCTGCACACCACAAGA
This sequence comes from Cichladusa arquata, assembly GCA_026413545.1. Taxonomy (NCBI): domain Eukaryota; kingdom Metazoa; phylum Chordata; class Aves; order Passeriformes; family Muscicapidae; genus Cichladusa; species Cichladusa arquata. Next base: position 135,564,775 of record JAOTQP010001286.1, on the reverse strand, counting down.
GTAAAATATTTCACCATTAATGTCCTAAATATTACATTGGCTAAGGTATTTCCACCCTTTTTACCAACACTGTTTCTAATACTATCTGAAATTTCTCACCTGAAAATAAATGATAGATAGTATTATTTCAGGTGTGGGAATATATACATTTAAATGGAAATAAATTCTTTGTATGACACAGCATCAATGTCTAGTTACATTTTAAAGATAATTAATGAATTAATTAGAATTAAATAATTGTACAGGAAAAAGTAATAATAATGAAGTAATTATAAAAACTATAATATTGTTTATTCTTCTATGGGATAGATGGCATTTTGAGGGGTAAATTCTTTAAATAGTATTTCTTTGAGAATTATGTATTTGCATTACAGTCAGAACAAAACTGCTTATTGTTAATGATTTTTATATTTTATATCAAGAAAATCATATTTTATTCACTAGCTATGCAGTTTCTCAAGCCATGAATGTAATCACCAAAAAATATGTTGCTGTATTAATTTCCAGAGATATGTGTTATGTATTCTGTTTCTAGTAAATTGAGTTAAATATTCCATAATAGCTATTTGTTCATCGTAACAATAATATTTAATTCACCAAATTAATTTCTTTAATCTATCCCTATGAGGAAAGTAAACTAAATAAAATAAGGATAACATAATTATTTTCTACTAAGTATGTACAGGTTGAATTTAATTCAGAGTTAGGAAGCCAGTTTCTTCCCTTTATAAAATTAATAAAGATATATTTATTTCTTATTTCTTATTTCCTGATTTAACATCAAACAATGACAACCCCTGGATGGCAAGCATTTAGTAGAGGAAAATAAAGATGAATCACTGAACACAAATGAATTTTTCTGTGTAGTGCATCATTCTATACTTATTGAAGGAAATTTTGAGTGTTCAGAAAAGGATCCTCTGACCCCTGCATGTGTTCATTAAATTATTTTTGTATATGAAGTTGATATATAAACATAGAACCATGTAACAAAAAAGAACTGAAAACGAGCAGCAGTTTCTCCTTTCAGAGAAAGAAATAGTTGTAGCCATCTTAATTTAATTTTTTGTAAATTTTGTTTTCTATTAGCTGTAGCATTTTCTAAAAACTATTTCATTAGCTAAAAAAAATAAATCTCCTTAACAGAAATTAAAAATAAATTTATGTATCTGTTTTTAACATGGTAATATTGAATTCAATAACTATTCTGTATATGGCAATTTATAATAAGCTTTCAACTATAGTAGTTGTTGAATCAGACTCTTGAGCAAAATCTCAAACTGAAATAGCCTCAAAGACATTCTCAAGAAATAACTTTTCACTTAACATTCCACACTCAGATTTATTGCCTCTTATGGGTCAAATTTGGCCTTATTAAATTTTACTCAGAAGCAGCAAAACAAAATGTTTGTATTTTGGCCAAAACTGATAAATTATATCAAGTTCTAATCAAGGTCTTAGGTATTAAAGTGAATCTAAGATATTTCAGTTTAAAAACTCTCTTATTTTATTTTTCTGTTAACTTTCAAGCTACCCAGTTTCCACATCTTGTGTCTTCTTGGATCTGGCCAAATTTTGATGGGCCATATAATTCAGCAGTCTGAGCACACCCATGTCAAATTTGGGCTCTGGAACCATTTGTAGTCCACAGTTAGGAATCCAGTGGGTGTGGTCCAATCTTGCTTTATACACTTCGCAAAATACGGTGCTGATCAGAGTTTATTTTTTTTAGTCTGGATCATGAAAGAAGTAATGTGTTTCCTTCTCACTGAACACCTAATATGTATACAATTTATCCAGGAAACAGCAAATATTATTTTTTTCTCGTCCAGTCTTTGATATGGGTTTTTTTCTCTACCAGAGAACAAACCTCATTCATTTCCAGTACAAGAAGGGTCAGCAAATTCTCTGCCTCTGCAGTTTACCACTAACAGAGAATTCATCTGCATCAATAGACTAGCATAATCTCTTTTTAAAGTTTATTCAATATTTTCTTAAAGGCCATCAGGAGAAATAACATTGAGAAATATGATTCAGAGCAGAAACACACATTTTACTGCTAGAACTTTAAGTTTAAACATTTGTAAAAATGTAAAAATTTGTGTAAAGTCACAAACTCCTTGTGTAAGTTTTCTATGAAGACTGACTTGTATGGTTAGACTACAACAGAGTAGCAGTCACTAGGCACAGGACACCAAGAAGCCGAAATTTAATCTTTTGGGCATAGTCTTCTTATTTTTAAAGATCTTTGGTGAGGTACAGACAGGTAGTATGTAAATAAATGTTCTTTCCATTTCTTTACAACACTAGATGTTGCTTCCAGAAATCTGTTTTTGCCCAAACAGACCAGTAAATCAAGTTACTGGCAGTCATGTTAAAACAATGAATAATTTAAGGAAGCACGGCAGAAAACTAATTTCACATTAAAGAGTTGATGCTTATCTCAGTGAGGTAAAACAATGTACTTTCCCCATCAGAGAAAATGTTGCTTAGCTTTCAGGATATTTGTCCTGTGTCTGACCGAGTTACTAACACTGAGAACTTGCAGTGAAATGCTCACAAAAAGCCCCCAGGATTAAGAACATTTCTCTGGATTGGATTCTTTACTGTGTGCACCACAATGGATTTAAGTAACACTACTGATCTGCCAGAGCTCTGTAGACACTTTCCTATATGGCCACCTCTAGACTGTTTTATGGCCAACCTGCCTGCACTCTGAGCTATTAGTAGTATTTTACTGTTCACAATCTGTAGAATTTACTGTAGAAAGAAAGGAAGCAATTGCAAAAGTAATTGAAAAAAAAGTAGCTTTATATAACAGGTTTTATAAAATAAACTAGCAAAAAAAATCTATTAAAAATTCATATTCCATCACTGTTTTCTGCAGCTTGAATTTATTTATAGCATTTTTTTCCTCCTTATTTTTCTTTCTGACAGTGGAATGGTGATGGTGTCACACAAGATTGACCTGATCTAGCAAGAAGGATGATAGCTGTCGTGAAAGCTCCCATGAGTTTGGATCAAGCTTAGAAAACAGAATCATTGCTTTCCACTGACAGTATCTGCTTCAGCTGAGGCAAAGCAACCTGTGGATTGATTACAGGGGAATTCCAGATCACAGACAAATGAAGTGAGTCACGATGCTCTAGCTTATCAGTCCCCTGAAAACTAAATGGAGCTACACAAGTCAGTCTTTATGTGCTACAAGATGTGTCCAGACATGAGGCTTTTCTTCTCCCATAAGGATTTTAATGGTGCCATTCACCCTGCCCTCTGTTCTTCAGCCTCCTGATCAGAATTTATATTTCTGCAAAGCCAAACCAAGTTTAAAGACATTTCTGCTATGAGATCAGAATATGGAAGCCACACAACAACCAAGGATTTGTTCTTCTTAATGTGTGATAGAGCATGAGAACACAACCAGAGAAGGCTCATTGCCATGTTGTGGCAATGATTCCTGGTTTCCTCAGGGTAACAGATGTGACACAAATAGGATGATGCATAACTTAGTCACTGGTGTATTTTACCCCATGACTCCAAACATTTACCAGGGGCTCTAATTCCTAAGTAATGTGAACTGAGCAGAGAAACCACATCTCACAGGCAGTGTGAAACGATGCCGTAATTTTCCTTTTTTAACTCAGTTGCATTTGGACACAGAACTTGGAAATAAACAATGGGATTTCTCAGAAATTAGTCAAATAAAATTAAATCTATGTTTTGGAAACTATTGTATTTTGTGTAATTTTTCTAACATGTTAACCAGTGTTAAAATTTGTCATGAATATTGGCTGTAGCTGACTAGATCAGTTTTGGTCCTGATTAAATACAGGTATCACTCATGGCTGAAAACATTTCTGTCCTGCCTGGTGATCCTTAGCCACAGAATACCCAAAGTGCCTGGTCTGTGGATACAGCTAATTGTGAGCTAGATAGTCTTCTGAAATGTTATTTTTGTTTTTAGGAATTAGCAAGTTCAGCAAATACGTCCCGCAAACTGGCTGCAAACAGACTGCAAACTTTCCTTCTTTTGAGTGTTATTGTAAAGGCTCTGTTTCACAGGAGAGCTGGCCTTAAAAATTTGTTCCACAAAAAATTTGCTCTATTTTGGAAAGACACAATCCCTCCTAACTGAACAGAGGAATAAAATTAGTACCCTATACCAAGACAACTTTTTAAAAAAAATACTGGTTAACCAACATCAACAATTTACAAACAGACTAATAGTTTTTCCTTTTTTTTTTTTTTTTTCTGAGATATTATTGGTGTTTGTCGGTGAAACATTGGTAGGAACTGAGCTGTTCTACATTCTGTTCTATATTTTTTATTTTCAGAATCTATCTGATACTATTAAAATCCAATGGCTTCATATCAAAGTTGCTTATTTATTGATTATACCTTTTCCAAATGAGGTTCTTTGCTGACCCTTTTGCAGTTGTCAATATTTAAGGCCTTGATTTCACTTTTGCTTTTGTTTATGGAAAAGTTATTTTGGGCTAACTAGCAAAGTAGCCTAACTTGCTTTCCTGCCTGGTTTCTGTCTTTTTTCTTGCTTTATTGTTGGAAAATAGGTTCCCAAATAGTTGCTCTCTTAAAAAATTACCTCTTTTACCCAAAAAAATATTTGGCCTTTTTGATCATAGAAGTGACAGTAACAATATCTTGGCTCTCTTTTTCAGAGGCCTTGGGGGAAAAATCTGTGATTATCTTACTTAAGTACACAGTGCTTTAAGGTAAAACTACAAAATATTTGTTTATCTAGCTGATATCAGAAACCATGGGCTGTTGATTTAATTTTGATTTCAGACCTACCTGTGGTTTATTCCTGGTTTCTCCCAGTTATCTGTCAGTCAAGTTACCAGTTACAATGTGCTGCCACTGCTGCACTTCAAAGGGTGGTGGGACAATGACTCCAAAATGCACTTATTCATAAGTGGACATTCCAGGTATTTTGCTGTAACCCACAACTAAAAAATAGTGGAAAATCACAAACTGTTACACCTCTATTTATGACAAGATATTATCACTACACAGCAAATAAGAAAGTCTATAAAATAACAATTCTTAAAATTCATATTCAAAAAATCTTTTAAAAGCTGCTTGTAAGAAGCACATTAAGATGATCTTATTTTTATTTTAGCTCCTTAAACCAGAAACATATTTGAGATGGTTGTTTTCAAAAAGTAAGAGAAAACTGAGAGCAGAGGACTCCTTACCACAGATGCTTTGAGCTCAGCCAACAGAAGCATGGGGGGTTTGGATATGTGTGCATGAATGGGAATGAGAGAAGCAGGGGCAAAGAGAAGGGTGATTAATTGTGTCTTTACTAGCTGTTATTCTTTCCCATTGGCCTTTCAGTGCTCTTTATTTCACTAGGAAAGACACCCAGATTGAGAAAAGGCATGTAATTTTTTTTTAAATCACAGTGTGTTTACAAAAAGTAATTAATACAGTTAGTTGATATACTGCTTTTCTTAATTGTGTCAGTTGTGTATTGTGAATCCCTCGTGTACAGATGGCAAACAGCAGCTAGAAAAGGCCGTAAGTGTATAATGGGACAGTAAAGTTATGTCTTAGGATGTCTCTTTAGTATGGATTCTCAGGTTTCCACTAAAATTACTCCTTTAATTATATAGTATTTCCAGCCTCGTGTCAATATCGTTTATATTGCTCCAATGTTTTCCCTTTTCATATATACTGACTGGATAGCCCTGAGTTCAAAATACTTTTCTGATTGCATTTTGAATTGTGATATTTTGTTTCTATCAGGTTGACTTTCTGAATAAATAAATGAATAAAAAAGAATGAATTCTATGTTAATGTAGTTAAGTATAGGTAAATTTGCTTCCTACAGAGAAATGGATCATTGGTAGCACTGGGAAATCCTCAGATATATACTGCCACCATTGTACTACATTTCATTCAATACATTCATTAGACAGAGATCTTTGTGATACAAGCAAGATCTAGAAAGATTAGTCCAGAAAATTATTTCTAGTAGTCTTACTTTTATTTTCTTCTTCTCCCTTATACTATTTCCTATATTCCCAATAAGCAGTTTTCTGCTTCCTTTGTCCTTGTCTCTGTAATATGTTAACTACTAGCATAACAAGGAAACGCCGAATTTCAAACACAATATGCATTGATTTCTTCTTAATTACCTAAGAAAATTTTCTTAATATGTTTAGGAAGCCTCTGCCATAGGGTCTAATATTTTTCTTCAGAACTTACATTTTCTCTTAAAACAGACTTTTTTCTTTCCTTAGAACATTTCTTGTTCCAAGTGCAAGGAATTTAAAAGACTGTCTTTGGTTTCCATGGCAAGGTTCTCATAAAGTGGGGACTACAGGAGTGATTGCTGTGAGAAGCTGCTGCCTCTGACAGGGCCAATGCCAGCCAGCTCCAAGATGAACCCACTGCTAGCCAAGGCTGAGCCAGCCAGAGAGGGTGCTGATGCCTCTGTGATAATGTATTCAATAACAAAAAAAACCCAAACATTATTTTCCAGAAACAATTGTGGGCAGAGGAGTGAGAATATGTGAAACATCTCTGCAGACACCCAGGTCAGTGAGGAAGAAGAAACAGGAGGGGCTCCAGGTGCTGTAGCAGAGATCCACCTGCAGCCCCTGGAGGATCACAGGGATGCAGAGATCCACCCACAGCTCATGGAGGAGCCCCACACTGGAGCAGGTGAATGCCTGGAGTAGGCTGGGACCCCATGGGGAGCTTGTGAAGGCTCTTGGCAAGGATCTACAGACCACTGTGGAGAGAGGAATTCACACAGCAGCAGATTTACTGGAAGCCCATGCTGCAGCCTTTTTTCTGAAGGATTGTACCTTGTGAGATGGACCCACACTGAAACTGGAGAAGTGTAACCCATGGGATGAGCCCATGTTAGAGAAGTTCATGGACTATCTCCCATGGGAGTGACCTCATGCTGGAGCAGGAGAAGGGCTCCTCTGCTGATGGTGAAGCAGTGAGAGAAACAGTCTGACTATAACCCCCATTCCCTGTCTCTCTGTGCTGCTGAGGAGGAGAAGGTACAGTCTGGGAAGGAGAGAGGGGTGAGGCAAAGGTGGTTTTAAGATTGTTTTACTTATTATCCTGCTTTGATTTTGGTTGGTAATCAAATCAATTAATTTCCCCAAGTTTTCACCTGTTTTTCCCATGACAGTAACTGATGAGTGATCTCCTCCCTGTCCTTGTCTCAATGAGCCTTTAGTTATATTTTCTTTCCCCGGTCTACTTGAGAGGGGAGTAATTGAGTAGCTTTGGTGGGTAGCTGGCATCCAGCCAGGATCAATCCACCTCTTAGACACACTTAATCAGAGGAAACTACGTTAAAACAGGCTCAAGGAGCCCGTGGCTCTCAGAACACTGAGCCAGGGCATCTACCAATCTTCTGGGCAACGTATTCCAGAATTTCACCACCCCCATCACAAAAAGAAAAGTCTTACTTATATATAGTCTGAATGTACACTCTTTCATATCCTTTGTCCTATCACAACAAGCCATGCAGAAAAATCCATCCCCATCTTTCTCACAGCTCCCTTTAGGTACTAGAAGAATGATAGAAAGTCTTCTGGGAGCTTCCTTTTCTCCAGACCCTTTCAGCTTGTCCTCATAGGGAGATGCTCCATCCCTCAGATAATTTCACGGCCCTTGTCTGGACCAGCTCCAACAGGTCCATGTGTTCCCTGTGCTGGGGGTCCAGAGGAGGATGCAGCACTGCAGGTCTCACCAGAGCAGAGGTGAGGGGCAGAATCAGCTCCCTCCACCTGCTGCCCACCCTGCTTGAGATGCAGCCCAGGACAGGTTTGGCTTTCTGGGCTTGAAGCATTGCTGAGACATGTCTTGTGTTCAATCCACTCCCACCCCCAAGCCCTTCTCGGCAGAGTTGTTCTCTATGTGTTCATTCCCCAACTTGTACTATTATCCACTCTGACCCAGCCACAGGACTTTACACTTGGCCCTGTAGAACCTCATGAAATTGCCATGGGCCACTTCTCGAGCTTGTCCAGGTCCCTCTGGATGGCTTCCCATCCCTCAGTCATGTCAACCACACCATGTGACAAATGCATTTCTCTCTGTAAATATCTGACAGGAACTCTGTTTTACTGTTCCTTTATTAGACACTTAGTTTTATTTGACTCCTCCCCATCCAAGATAAATTGCTTTCAAAATTCCTAAGAGGTGACACAGTGGTATTGAAATGCTAGTGGTTTTTACAACATTTATATGTTTTATGTATTATTTTTAAGCCCACCATTAGATATTATAGGATTATCTTGAGAAGAAACATAGAAATATTATTTACCACGGAAAAAATGACACAAGATAGATGAGTAGAGGGCTTGCTTTTGCTCTGCAAGGCTTCTACTTTCCTTAGTCACAGTATTAGTTTTAGGGAATTTCATCAGCATCTGTTTTTTTAAACCTCCACTGCTGAGGAATAAAGACTGAAATGTCCAGCCCTACTGACTATATGGGAAGAGCAAAAGCTCCTGCTATCCCTTTAGAAGTCTTACCAGATGCTGAATATAACTGCTCCTGTATTTTAGATAATCTTGTTCAGGAGAAACTCCACAACCAAGAGAAACAATTACACAAGTTTTTAGTGATTTTTGTTTTCCCTTAAAATAAGATATTGCTAAACAATAAGTCCATAAACAATGTTAGGCTCTGCTGACTAATGCTGAGATGTTTAAACAGGATTTTATCATTCCATTACTTCCTGTTATTTTTATGGCAGTGCTGCACAGGCATTCTTCCAAGAATCATCAGAGACAAAGAAGAGAAGAGGAATTGTTCAAAATAGATCTTTCAGAAGAAAAAGATAACATTAGCCCATTATCTGGAACATCAGCAGGAAATCCATTGCCTTTTCCTCAAGTATTTTTCATCTCCTTCATCCAAGTTTACATGTCCTCTAAAATAAAAGCAATCTTGAAGGGCAAGGAACATCTCTTTATGTTAAAAGCACTCTGTAAATGTTGTCTTGGAAAGCCTCTGACACACTTTTCTACATCTCTGTAATGTACTTAAAAGCACTCAGTACTCTTGTTTTTCCTCTGTGAATAATGTCATTAGAGCTTTAGTACAGGGCTTCAAAGATAAGTTTGGGGGTTAGTTGTTTTGGTTCTTTTACTGAATTAATTAAAATGTATTATTTCCTTTTCTTTTTCTACTACAGCCACTAAGCCTTTGGACTATGCAGCAATAACATAATGCTGACTAATTTTCAACTTGTTTTTTTCAGAATTCGCAGGGGAAGTGTGAGAGGCTCCCCCATCATGCTGTCCCTTAACACTTCCCTCACTAGGCACAGTCTTAAGTCTTTAAAAACTGGATCCTGTCCCTGCCCAGCAGTCCTCAGTTGTGTGGTGCCTCCTCCTACCTCTTTTTCTTCCATTCCATAGAGTTTTCCACAAGTTATCATAAGGAAAGAGATATTGGTGTACTGAATGTAAGCACAGCAGAATAATTAGGGTCCATTATTGTGCTGCATCATGCAAAGTAATGCAAAGGTGTGACTGTCATTCTGGATTAATAGAAATTATAGTTTCATTTAGGCTATATATTTGCTGACACTAAAACTAGGAGACAGAAATTAGCTGATGTGTGCTGCCAGGTCATCAGTTTTATATAGCAGCAATTTAAACATTACCTATGCCTTGTTACTATACATCCATGCCAAATTAAATGCCATGAGATACACATTTGGGTGACAGGAGAACTGCAGTTTTGAGATTCTGAAGTACTCAAATTCTGAGAATGCAATCTTCCCTAGCCATGTTGCTTTGGTTTTATAATGTGGCTTAACATGCTAAACTAATAAAATACACTATGAGAAGATTATGCTTGCAAATAAGATGTGATTATAATTAATAATCCTCCCATTTTAAAGAGCATTTTAAGAACTTTGAACTGCCAGTATTTAAATTACTTCAGTTACACTCTGTAAAGCTCCATAAAATTTACAGATTTATAAGAGCTAGCTTGAAGGGTTGATAGCACTGACAGCTCTTCAGTTTGATAGACATTCTAAAAAATGTTAAGCAAAAAAATTAAAAATAAAATTAATCTAATATAATAGGAACAGGACCTCCTGTTTCCTTAAAAGTTTCAGGCAAATTTGTAGAAGTCAAAAAACCATAAAATCCTCTTCTTTTTCTCCTTTCTCATTATATGGGAGCAGCTTAGCTTAAATATAGGTAGAGAAATTAATCTTAAATTAAGAAGATAATTATTTTGAAATAACTGATTGAAAGACAATAATCCAGAAAAGGACAGAATGGAGATGCTATATGTAAAAAAATTATAAGAGTAAAAATCACTGCTATGTATGAAAGACAGAGGAAGTGAAATAAGGTCTAAAGCAGTGGCTCCAAACTTGGAAATGAATCTAGCTATTTCATCCCAATGCTCTGGAAAAAGAGGGGAAATAAAATATTTTTTCAGTATTGTAAATTTTCAAAAGTTATTACTTAGGTCAGCCTATAAATTAGAAGTCTTGAGCTTTTTTTTTTGCCTTTTTTTTTTTTTTTTTTTTTTTTTTTTTTTTTTATTTTTGGGAATTTTTATTGTTTGGTTGGGTTTTCATTTTTAA
>JAOTQP010001286.1:135542389-135554066 GCA_026413545.1 Cichladusa arquata | reverse complement strand
TTTTTTTTTTTTTTTTTTTTTTTTTTTTTTTAATTTCTGGGAATTTTTATTCTTTGGTTGGCTTTTCAGTTTTCAGAGTGTTCTTGAATTATTTCACTCAGATGTTACACTAAAATTTGATCTTTTTAATGAAAGGTAGGATAATTAAAGAATCTTAAAACTCAATAAGTTGCATATAAAAGCATAAAATGTTTTCATGGAAAATTCAGACGGATTCTAGAACTGTATCTTGTTAATCCTATTTTAGTACCTTGTAAGTGCTGGGACTCCTCAAAATCATTAAGAAGACCTTAATAAGAGATGGGAAAAATAGATATCCTACTTTGGACTTCAATACAAATACAATTTCTTTGTATTTTATATTATATTATCTTATTCTGTTAACATAAGCAATCTTTCTGAATGTCTCTATTGTTTCCCAATCTTCTTCTACAATCAGGTATTGATTCTTCTTATCCAATATTAAAGTTGATCCTTCGTCATTTGTCTTAACTGAATGTTCATTTTTTGGCTCTGATAATTAAGTTTTAGTATAAAACAGAATTATGCTGTGGAATGCTTATTGTCATTACTGTCCAAGAGGCTGGTCTAGATGACAGAGGTCCTTCACTGGTCCATAAGCTGAAAATGAGAGTCATAAATATGCATCTAACATAGAGTTAAACTAATCACTTGAAAAGAGCTTGTATGAACTGATATAATGACTGTGTTACAAAGCTCTGTATTGGCTTGACATGGGCTGAGCACACTGGTGTGTTTATTCTGCAGAAAATGGATATTGCAGAAGGAAGTCATGGCAGGCTCTGGGCCAGGTCCTGCTGGTGAAATTGGAGATTTCAGTGTCTAGAAAGAGCAGCACATAAATTCTGGCAGATATCATGGTTCTGGGCTGATATTTGTAGGTATGTTAAAAGGATTCAAGTTTCTAGATAAACATTTCCTACAGCACCATCCCAGAAGGTTTTTCAGATCGAGAAATGTAGACAGGATCCACACAAATTCATTCCAGCAATCAAGCTAAGCAAATTTTTTCTACAAAGGAAAACATTTTTTTAATCCCAATGTAGTGGTAATCTGGGTTCTATTCTTTAAAAAGAGGCTCAAAAATAATTTGAATTAGAAACTGTACTATTTATATGTCCAATAATATAAATACTGGCAATTTCCAACGTATAGAGAAATAAACTGTGGAAGAAAATATATTGCATAAATAGAATAAAGACACTAAAATTTATGCCCTTATAAACCTTAAGTATAAAGCTGTATGATAGTATGAGCCAAGGTTGAATATAGATGAAATCATGGTGGCTTTGCTTCTGTATTGCTCATCAATTTTTAAGTACAGTCATGGTAAAACAATCACACTAAATCAGACATGTAAAATCCTTCTGTAGTCAATGAAGAGAACTGAATCACTTCTCAGTGAAGTTTACTCCATCAAAAGACATATACAAGAAATGAGAGGATGACTCTCCTTATGAGAGTTTTTGTCCTTTCTCATTGATCATGAAAGGGCAAAACACAGATGTTAACTTTTAACTGGTTGTAGTTAGGTAACAATCATCTCACAACAAATGTTGGAGCCCTTTAATCTCCTCTATCTGATAGGACGCATGTTTTTTTTTTTTTTTTTTACAATTTACTGTGTCACAGTAGAAAACATCAAGGAAATCTGGGGGGTTTTGGGCAAATTTTACATTTACTTCCATTTTCCAGATACTGTCCTGCAGTAACAAGGCATGAAAAACACAAAGTCCCAACCATAGCTATTGGCAGCCCTTGTTCTCTTGGTGTTTCTGACATACGAAGTTGTGAAGTGCTTCTGTTTTGCCTTTGTTAAACAGAGACATATGAAGATATGACAAATTCTTACCATGTTACTGTGGTCTTTAACTCTTGATGTCTCTGTAATGAAGCACAGAAGCAGAATTAAGTGTGCAACATGCTCAAGAGGAGCTGCTAATGCAACTGAACACTGCTCGTGGCCAAGTACAGGAGGACCTGAGCACCGCAATGGGTAAGAGCCTCATGGCTGACAAAGGCTTTTCAGAGCTTTGAAATTCATTATTTACCTCCTATTCCCCTCTCTGAAACATTCTTTAACAGTTATACAGAAGTGAACTTCTATCACAGGATTTTACTCACTGAGGTCATTCATCCTCTGTACAGATAATTATATTTGAAAAATGCTTGAGGGAAAATGGAGTAAAGAGAGAAGGAAATGGCAAATATTGGACACACTCTACAAATGCAAATTAGATTTGTGTTATCTTGGGAAAGCAGACTTTAAGAAATTATTAATTTTTCCACCAATGCTTTGGTGAATCAAAAAATAGGAATATCTGAATGATCTTGCAAGTTTAAATAAGCGGAAAATGTAATTGTATTTCAAGAAATAGACATCCTTGTTTATGTCCAGAATTTTGTGTGAGGAAGCATTTATTGATAAGAATAGACACAGAGAGAAGAAAATTCAGCCTATGGATTCTAATTATTAATTTTATTGTTTTATTGGAAGATTTTTCAAAGGCTACAGAGGATGTAAGTCATATGATATAATGAAACACACGATCTTCTCACAATCTGCATGAGAAAAAAGAATATATGCAGCTTTTCAGAAGTGGGTTTTATTGAGCTGAGATTTCCTGTTCCAAAAGGAGTAAGTTAACTCACACATTTCTGCTTTATAATTATAAGAGTGCAGAATGCTCTGGAGGATCTAAATCAAAAGCAATACTGCAGAGGACCTCTGGAAGGCAGAGAGGAATCAGAATAGTTCGATGACTCAGAGACAGAATAGCAAATACATTGAGAAATTATGAGAATAATTTGTGTCCTTAAAGATGACACAGCAATGAGATTTCAAATGTCAACCTTCAAGTATGAGCTGTAATCACTCTATTAATCATACATAATGAACTCAAGTATTTCAAGCAGAGATGTAGTCTTTTTGTAATATATTATGGGAACTACAGAGTGACAATTATGACTACATTGTTAGTAATATACTGAAAATATTGGCAGGTTAACATACGTTTCTTTAATAATCAGACATTGTTGACTGGCATTTACTATATTTTATTGCTCACTACGTGAGGAATACCAGTTCAAAGAACACACAGAATAAAAAATAAATAAGGAGTGACTTACTAAATTAAAATTATTCCATGGCAACCTATGTGGGATACATAACAAAAACTGCCTTCTAGAAATATTTTCTCAATTTCTGTAGGAATGGAAACAAGGACATGTTTTATTTCTGAGTAGAGAAAAACCAGAAAAATACAATCAGGATTGTAATTTCAAGGCTGCTAAAACTTCAGCATTTTTTCCCACTATATAGATTTGCACATCTAATGTTTGGGGGTTCTTTATACACAAAAATATTGTAAAAGTATGAATAAAATTAAAGTTTATAAATCCTTACACATTCTTTTAGCATTTATGGTAGCTGTACTTTCCTCTAAAAAAATATGGATTTGAAAAGACAAAAATACTAAAGAAAATGAATACCTCTATATATTATAATAGAAACACTAAACAGGAAAAATGTTGATTTACTGTAGTAACCTAAGGGAAATCTCAAATTATGCCAACTATCCTATTGTAAATAGTAAGTAACACTGTTGATACTAATGTAGACAAATTATCAGGAAGAATATGAAATCTTTGAGAAAAAACACAACGTATCATTGAACAAAACCAGTTATAACCATTTGTATAGAAAGTAGTTAGATGGACCAGTAACCAGACCCAGACATGAGGAAGGGCTACCATTGCCTAAACAATGGCACTTATGGACTTTCATAATGTAATATATTCCATCTGAAGAAATAGGGCCTGGTTCTTTTGATTTATCTTAGATTGCTATTCTGTATTGAAATAAGTCTTTTATTGGAATTAACTATTCAGCTCCACAGACTATGATTGTATCCCTGTTTGACTTACAGCAAATATATCAATATAAGTATTTAACGTGGTTAGTGTACTGAAGATTCACTGATTAGCTTGCTGCACGTGGCATCCTTTAATTTTTAGTGAAAACTGATACTCATTTATCAATATTTGGAAAATTTGGAGATATACAAGAGCAGGCACTAAATCTTTTGTATCTTTAAAAGTAGTTTTAGCTTGAATTTCAAATTGGAGCTTGCTTTGGATTAAGAAGTTATAAATTTTAATCTAAGACACAGAAGCAGGAATTTCAAAAATTTCAAAATTCATTTTGCAATAGAAAAATTAAACTATAATTCTTTAAAACACAAAAACAATACAGGTTTGAGTTTATTTTAAAGGATTCATTGAAAATAATTCTTAACAACTTTAGCTGTAAGTATATATATTTTTAACAGAAGATTTAAAATTGCCGTTTCCCAACCTCAGTCTATTTTATCCTGAAGAAGTCCCTCCTTGAGTAGTCTCCTTCTTAAGTTAAGGGGAAAAAAAATAAGTAAATCAAAAAATCTAAACAAAATTCAAAATAATGTAAATGCTAGATGCTATTCCATTCTTTTTTCTTTGCTAGTTTTAGAATTTTTTAAAGAATATTATATCCTTTTGTACGTTTTAGAATATACCTAGTAATACTTCATAATATTTCTATAGATTACTCATAGTGTAGTCTCTGGTAAATCTTAAGAGTATCTTCTTCTGACTGGTCAAAGTAATAGGTGGTAAGATACTCTTAGAGGGATTCATTTGAATAGGGAAGTGAGGTGATAACCTCTAGAAGCCAGAGAAAAGGTGAATGCAGTTGCCAAGTAGAACCATGATCGTTAGGTCCTAATATTAGGTTTTGGGGATAGAATAAAAAATAAGACCTCTTAATTTCTTTACTTACTTTAATGCATAGCTTAGAAAATGCTCTTACCTGCTGCACTTTGATTCAGAAATTTCTTCATAAAGATGTGACTAAAGCTGAAATGGACAAAGATAGGAGAATAGGTACTACAATGTAACATAATGATGAGGCTTGGAAATAAATTAGAAAACATTTAATCATTAATTGATGTAACAGACTATAATTTATATTTTTTTAATGAGAGAAATAAATTTTTGAACAATAAAATACTTATAATACCTATAAATATAACATGAAAAATAATTTTAATTTTCCCATTGTAAGGAGATCTGGAAATGTTTTGAAACATCTAATTAATCTGCCCTCTTATTCTGATGTGTAATCTACAATGTAGCCGAGAGTCAATGCCCATGCTAAAAATTTTCTTGATGGTCAGAATATGTCAGATTAAATTCTCAAGACCAAATCCTTCCTCTTAAAAATGTCCTGCTCAGGGATTTGTCCAGGTTGTTTTTTTGTTTGGTTGGTTTTGGTTTTTTTTTACAACTATGCAGCAACTTTCAATCCATCAGAATTCACCAATTTTAAAAGAACAAGTTAAAGAGAACAATAAAGTGTTTGCTATTTTCCTCTTCATCTTTCATTTAAGTACCAGGAATTTTAAGGCAAATGAAGAGAGAAATTAGTATACACAAAGCGCTGTTAAAAAGTTCATCTTTTATACCAGATTTCTTTTTACGTCTCTCAGATACTTTTGATGCTGATGTGACATCCCCTTAGTACTTACATAGCACAATATCCTGGTTTTTGCTACTCCTGTAATTTGCTACAATAATGTTCCCAGTGCTTTGGGAATAATTCTGCACAAACTAAAATCTCTAAGTGCCTGTATAGCTGTTTAGAGACTGTGTACACTGCAGATATGGCAGATTAGTCCATCAGTATGATTTTTTAAAGTTTCTTGCTAATGACACTTTAAAGAGACATTTTTCAAAATAGGATGAAAAATGCTGTGCATCTATATGTGTGTGTATATATATATACATATTTGTATTTTATTCAGTGATCTTTGCCAGATTAAAAAAAAAAGGTTTTGATTTCAGATTTTTTAATTTTATAATTTCACATCAACCCTAAGAAGATCGAGACTTTATCATGATATGAGATATAAAAACTCTTCAGGAAGAGCATTTCTTTTCTCAGTAGTTCACAGATGAGTTCAATGAACAGAGATGGCTTCACCTTCATGTCATGAAGAATCTATTAATTCTAGACTAAGATTGCTTATACAGGAAGTCCAGGATATATTTTGGAATGAATCTGGATCTTGACTATCAGATGAGATTGTTTGCTTCTACAAGAACAAATGCAGTATTTGATATCTGAATAAGGAGGGTAGAAAGAATATTAAACATTTGTTCTGTGAAAACAGATTTAAAAAGATGAAATGCAGTTTATCAAGTTTTTCAAATTTCTGTACATTTTGTTGTTTTCTATAATAGTTTTCTAATAATAATAATGTCACTTTATAGATCTCCCATTACCTAGAGATCCCATATTCCTCGTGTCTAAACTTTGTCTAAACTACATGATGTAGGTGGGTTTGTAGTACCATGACAGACCCATAATAGATGAGCTTCTCTCTTTCTTATCCCTCTATTCACTCAGTATTTGAAAAGATTTCTGTGTCCATCTCAACAAGCACTGCCAATAGGCAAGTAAACTCTTTCAGGACCAAAAGATAAATGAAAATATGTATATGATATGCTGTTCAATTTTCTGCAAGGATTTTCTTGCATCACAGGTTTCTCCTTCACACAGCATTGTCTCAGAGTTAAAATCATCTTGTATTTTTCCATAATAGGTAGAGCACTCATTCAGAGAACTGTAGAGCTGAACTCTATTACTTAGTTAACCAAAATAAATGTATAGCTCATGAATCCTGTGAGCCAGGTAGAGGAAAGACATGTACATTCTTAAACACAACAGGTAATTTTCAATGGAATTTGGTGAATATTTGCTTTGGCTAACATATCACGAAGATCAAATTATATAGAAAATTCCAATTTAGATACATATTTTATCAGGCATATCAGGTACAAGTTAACATACATTAGGTCACAGTGACCACACCCATCTAAAGGTAACATGAGTTACAGTGTGTTATGGCTTTTCTAGGAGGAGCATAGTAAACTCGCTGGTTTCTATGAACAGAGAAATCAAAGTAATTGCTCACTGTCAGAGAACAGCAACTAAAAGGAAGGGAAGGAAAATAAAATGGATGGTGGAAAAAATCTTTAGAGATGATAAAGAACAATTGGAACAATGTGGAAAGCAGCAAAGAATTCCAAAGTAAAACAAAAACTGAACCATATAAATGATGACAGAATATGCTAGTCATCCCTCCTTCATTTATAAGAAAGATTTTTCTCTGATTTTCCATCTGATATGGTAAGACATACATTTTGTGTGCCTTAAGATTTAAGAATATAGTCTAAGATGGTATTGCAAGATCCTTCTTACACACTGAAGAGAAATAAGCACTTTTATCTAGTTTTTTGTTTAACTTTGCTGGGCTTTAACCCTGGCCCACAGCTAAACACCATTCAGCTTCTCATTCACTTCCCCCCTGTGGGATGGGGGAAAGAATTGGGAGGGTAAAAGTGGGAACTTGAAGGTTAGGATAAAGCCAGTCTCATAAGGAAAGCAAAAGAAAACCAAAGCAAAACAAAGGACTCACCCCTTCCTGCAGGCAGGAAGGTGCTCAACCATCTCCATCACATGTAAAAGTGACTCGAGAAGGCAAACATGATTTCAACTGTAACCCACTTCCTCCTACTTACCACAGCTTTATGTGCTGAGCATGATGCTACATGGTCTGGAATGACCCTTGGGTCAGTTGGGATCAGCTGGCCCAGCTTTGTCCTCTCCCAAATACTGCAGCACTCCAGCATCCTTGCTGGTGGGGTGGGATGAGAAAAAAAAGTGCTGTTAAGCACTGCTCATCAGTAACAGAAACACCCTTGAATTATCAACAGTGTTTCCAGCAGAAATCCAAAGTATAACCCCGCACCGCTCCCCCCCAGCACAAAAGTTCAGATTGAGAGTCAGGAAAATTGGATGAGGCAATGGCCTGAAGCTGAGTCAGAGGAGGTTTAGGCTGGATATCAGAAAAAGGTTTTCACCACAGGGGTGTTTGGGCACTGGAACAGCTCCCCAGGAAAGTGGTCGCAGCACCAAACCTGACAGAGTTCAAGAAATGTTTGGATAACACTCTCAGGCACATGGTGTGTGACTCTTGGGGATGGTCCTGTGCAGGGCCAGGAGCTGGACTCAGTGGTCCATGTGGGTCCATTCCAACTCAGCAGATTCTCTGTTTCTGTGACTTTCTGCAGCTGCCATCAACTATGGGAAGAAAAAAAAAAACCAAAAGTAGCAGATCTTTTCCTTCAAACAGTGTAAGTTAGGTGAGATGACTGCTACACACTGCTAATCACCACAGTCATATAATTGAATATTCATAATTTTCATAAAAGAAACTAGAATAACTTTTTTCTAATATCCATTTCAAAGTAAGCCTTTAAACTTGATTTCTCAACACATTTTTAAAATAGCATCATGAATTTCCTATATACTTGCTTGTTTTCTTCCAAAATAGAGCAACTTGGTAACATTTTTGAGGGTTAATCTGAAGCTTCATCTCTGGATATTTTAACAAGTGACAAAACTCAGTTTCACCTAAAGGACAAAAAATAAAATATTATGTTACCATCTAACCTGAAAATACTGAATTTTGTATTTCCTTATAACATCAAAAAGCATCTGCTTCTTATTTAAGTAATTGTTTTTATGTACTGAGTGTACCTCAGCCTCACATGCAGATTTTGGCTTCATATGCATCCTTGATTAGTGCCTCCTTTGGCTGAAAGGTTGTGTTATGCTTGCACAGTTATTACTGGAGAAGAAAGAGAAATTAAGGAAAAGAAAGAGGGGAGACACAAAAACTTGTCATATTTTTTCTTGAGCTTCTTGGACTATGGAAAATTTTCCTTTCTCTAGTTACATTTCACGCTTCCCTGCCAGTGTTTCCTATTATAGAAACACTGATTTAAATAAAAGATACTAAAGTTTTTCAATAGTATATAAAATGCCCCTGAATGCTGGGCCTTTTCTAAGGGCAAACAGTCACCTGGTTTGGAAGATGGAAGGCAGCAAAGTAATAAAAAGGACATTAAAACCATCATTCGAATTTGAATAAATTATAGCTTAAAATATCAAATGAGTGAAAATCAAAAAACCTAATTCTATACATGTGTTGCTGGGAAGCAAACATGCTAAATAAGACAGAGTAGTAAAAAAGTACTCCCTTCTACTGTAGACAATAGCTTAATGCCTGGTTCTGTGTTCATCTTTGTCCTCAAGTCCTAAAACACATGCCTGAGTACAAACTAATATTCGTTCTAATATTAACATGCATAATGTTAGAATAAAGAAAGGTAAGATTGCAATGGCAGAGAAGGAATTTAATAAGATTATTTTGATATTAACAACAAAGAAAGCAGTTTCCAAGGGAAAATTATCAAATCATCAAATAAATGATCACATTGTCATTCTTTGGTAATGACTTCAGTATTGAAAAAAATATGTAAATGGACTTTTTTCACTCAGGTTTCAACCTGCTTAGCTCTATCTTGAATAATCTCACTATCACTCTAAATTAGCTATTACAGTTGCTTTGGGAAACAAAGAAATACCAGGAGATCACCTGGGATTAGTTTTCTTCAAAGGCATCTTGATGTTAACATCACCTTTTGCAATAATATTTTACAGAAGCATGAACAACAACTGTTCACTCTGTTACTAGCACATAGTGAATGGGTAGAAATAGTCTGGTTTTTTTCTTCAGTTAAATAGGAAAAAGGCCAGTTTCCAAATTCCCTTAAGCCTTGCATCAGTAAAATTAAACACAGAATCAAACTTAATGTATTAAAAATATGCAAAGGCACGTTTGCCTAAATCATACTCAGTTGAGCATAAAAACAGTAGGAAAAAAAAATACTAAATAGGCCCCACTACATTTTTAGCTCTTATGCTCATTGAATGGGTTTACCAGCGACATCTTGATGCTTTCACTCACCTGACTTCCATGTTACTATACAAACCACTTTTACACATGCAGCTTTTAAAATAACACTTTTTTTTCTCTGCCTGTTGATACTAGTCATAAAATCATTAAGATTGGAAATTACCAGTAAGATCATCAAGTCCAACAGTCAACCCAGCACCACCACTATTAAACCACATTCACCATTAAACCATGTCCTCAGGTATCATATCCACACATTTTTGGAACACTCGTGGGGAGGGTAACTTCACCACTTTCCTGAGCAACCTGTTCCAATGCTTTACATCTTTTTCTGTGAATTTTTTTCCTGCTAGAAGCAAACCAAACCTCCCCTGGTGCAACTTAAGGCAAACTTCTCCCATCCCATCACTTGTTATCTGGGAGAAGAGACTGACACTCACCTCACTACAAGCACCTTTCAGGTAGTTGTAGAAAGTGTTAAGTTCCTCCCTGAGCCTCCATTTTGCAGGCTAAATAACCCCAGCTCTCTGAGCTGCTCCTCATATGACATGCTCTATTCCTTCTCCTCCATCCTAGCTATCAGATTTTCATTCTGTTTGCATTTTGTTTCCTTGATTGACTCTTATTTCCCCAAATCCTGTCTCAGGTTTAGTCTTTGATTAGTTTTGCACAGGTCTTTTGTATGCTCTATGTCATTTTACGACTTAAGCTGAATTGAAGTTAATAGAAATTAATGATAGACAAGAACTCTTTAGCTCTATTAGGTAAATCAGCCACACATGGTGGATATTTGGCAAAAGTATAACAGAATTTATTGAAACTTCTATGCATTTTGTTACTCAGAAATACTTAAAGTAAATGGAGTTCTTTACACATGCAAAATTTTTGTCTATGTCATACACTTGACTAATGTTTTATTAATTGTAATACCAAGGTTCTCCTTTACAGTGCGATAAATTTGATCTGTGTACTTTTCTGTTATCCTTTTAACATTTTAGTTTTGAATTTTCCACCTATGTGTTATTTTTTCAGTATGTCACACTGGACATATTTCAGATCTAAAGTATTAAATTTAGTGGCTAAATTTGATACCTTGGGGATAAAACCTCAACAAACTATTTTCAGCTCCTAATATTTTTAACAGAAGTTTAGAACTTTTTACCGGATATAAATTAGGAGCAGTCTTGTGGAAGCAATTCACATAATACACTGCATTTGACTTCTAGAAACTGTTTTAAGCATCTTTTAATGGCTACAACTTCCTTAGACACTCAGTTTATATGCTACTTCTGAAAAATATTTTTTCCCAGTTTATAAAAATGAACTTCAATTCATTCGTGTATCTTCATATTTATAGTCATTGAAACTTCTTTACTTCTAAGCGAATTTTCCTCTAATTCAATTTAGGCTTCATGAAACAGTACACTTCCAAGGTTAGGTATCAATGAGAGATGGAGATGGTCAATGCTGCTGCTACCCAAACCTCTATGCTCTGTAAGTACCTATTCTGTAGTGAGATATTATATTGAGGTATTGATATGTTCAAGTCTTTTATGCTCCTTCTTGTCACATTTCACAAAGACACAAAAATCTTAGCTTGTCAGTATTTTTTAACCATTATTTCATGACTGAGTGCCCTTTTACGTGTTTAAAGCCTTAGCTTCAGTTGTTGTCACAGTGTGACTTGGGTTTTGCCAATTTTAATTTCTTTTAAAGAGAGGGCCCAGGAGTAGAGACAAGGCAGGCTCAAAACTTAAAAAGGTACAAGAAGAAATTTATTAATAACACAA
>JAOTQP010001286.1:135497799-135515515 GCA_026413545.1 Cichladusa arquata | reverse complement strand
TATCAGTCATACAGTGGGACTCAATGGGCCAGCAGCAGATGATATCTTCCTGGAGGGAGGATGGGTTGTGGAAAAGAAAAAGATGATTGCCCCACCTAGTCGTAAAGATGGATCATTAGCAAATGGCATGTGCCACAGAGATAAGGAATCACTGCCTCACCCGGCTTCAACAGATGGTGATAGAATGCACATTTTCTGGCCACATCAACCCAACACAAACCTCAATCTTGTAAACTCACCTTAGAACTGTGATAATCAATAATGATACAGTTTCTGGTACTTTTTTGTGCAGAATTTCAAATTTTTTCTCACCTTCTTCTCCCATCACATCAAGTAAATTAGGACTGCAGGTTCATACAGTCTGCAGCATAATTCAGTTTTCATTTGTATGACTTTCTAAGTGACAGCCCTTTAAAAAATGATCTTGACAGCTAAGGAGCGAACAAAGTGACTGATGCATAATATTGTGTTTTATTGATGGACAGATTCTCTTGACAGGTTGCAAGTATTTGGGAATAGCCATCAGAAAAAAAATAAATAAGAAGTAGTCAGTCTCTATTTTAAAGAACATTAAGCATTCCTTACAATAATGTTATAGGTTGTATATCTAAGCTCAAAGCTGACACTAAAAATAATGAGATTCTGGGTTCAGGCTCTCAAACTCCAAGAGATTTTACAGACAAATAATTCTCAAAAAGATCATCTCAGCAGCTGTGTAAGTAGTTGATGTACATTATTCATCAGAACACTTAATGCTCTTTTAGAACTTTGATTCAAAAAATGTTTAAACTTCTATTTTATTCTGTTTTATTCTCAGCAGTCAGAAAAGAAATAGTTATGGAGAGCCCTGAATGCTTATAGAAGTTAATGGAAATCTCCTGCTGATTTCAGTGTCCTGTGAATCAACCCATAAGTGTTCTCCAGTCCCCTTACAATTATTTTCAATGGCTCTGAAGTAAGCAAAGGTACTACTGAGTTTGTCACCAAGAAATTGAAGCAAACAAATTGAGGACAAACTGCTTAAAATACTGTTTTGATGCTAATCTGTATGTCCAGATGGCAAACAATGTGAACTTTGTGCATCTTCAGTTAAAAAAAAAAAAAAAAAGTGTACAAAGTGCAGAATTTCAGAAAGGTCACTTCAGCCTGATATGGCAGGTTACATATCCCTGAACAATAACTCAAACTGAATCCTATTAGTTTCAATGACAGCAGCACTGACATGTCCTATAGAACACATCTGACAGGAACAGCTTCAGAGTGGCTGGCCCATTGATCCGGTGACTCGAACACACTTTCTAACTTCTGCATTCTCTGATTTTTGAAACTTTCGAAAAATGAAAAAGTATAACTGCATCTTTTTAAAGTATTTACATTCTTGTAGTTATCATAAATGCAACCTGGATTACATATGTCATTCTGCAAAGTCAAGTCCAAACAAGAGAAAGATATCTAATCTTGGTGTTTCTCTCCCCCTTACTAAAATATCTAAATAGCAGACAATACAAATTTACTTTCATTAACTATCTGATAAAATCCTCAGACTCTTGAAGTAACTTTTTACTTTATTTTTTAAAGATTATGAAGGATTGCTATGATTCAGTGTGATCCTTTTACCATTTCTGACCTGTGTCAGCAGGTAAACCTTCCAATGGACCAGAAGCCTGAGGTTTGTGGCAGCTGAAATCTTCTCCTGTTCCTTCTGTTGAAAGAATTTTACCCATTCACACACAATATACTTCTCCATCTCAGCAGGAAAAGCCCTGGGCAACAGATGGGAAGCTGAGAAAAGATAAAATAAACCATTAAAAACAGTACTTTAGTTTAAATATGCCAAATTCAGCTATTAGCCAATGACGAAAATGAGCAACAACAGAGTGCAGAATTTTTCCCCTTATTGTTTCATATGTGGGTGGTCTGTTCACCTTCACACACAGCTGCTTTGTAAATAAGCTGGATTTTGGACTGTACTGCAGCTGCTAAAACAAACATTTGGTTTTGGAGAAAAAAAAAGTTGGTACTTCCAACATCAGCTTTCAAACCACTTTCTCTGCCATGTGTTCACCAGCTCAGTCCTCTTAAATAAGAGGCAGTGAAGCAAGGATAAAACCCAACAAACCATATTGATACAGGTTATAATTCTGATAAGCTGTTAAAAAAAAAAAAGTGAAATATCACGCTGCATATTGTATAGACTGCACACTACTTTAACACTCTTGGATCTTCAAATAAGTTTGTATCCAGGAAACACATTTGTTTAGTCATAATTAGATCCAAATTATGTAAATAATTTCAAATAATCATGTGTGCTAACTCTACCTCAAGTATATTTTAAAGCATTATTTGCTGCAAGTCTTACATTTTCTTCCCTTCCCTTTTTTTTGTGATAAGTGGATATTATTCATTTATATGCACTGTAATTTTGTGTGAGGATATTTGGCTTTCTAATATATGATACAATTTAGCCACTGAGGAAAATATCTTTGCCTCTAAAGAGCTGATTTCCCTCAGTTTACTTTTTTTTTGTTTTCTGATTGTAAGACAAAACAACAGATGGTATCTAAAAGCCCTCATAACAAACACTAATATTCTGATACCTTGTTGTAACTTTTACAAACTTAAGAAGAGTTCTATCTATAGTAGCAGCCATTCAAATCTGTGAGGAAAAACTGGTTAATTTTCTATCTAATTAGATCCATATTTCATTTAATAGTAATTTTACTTTAAGAAACTTCTTACTTATTGACATATATACAAGTCAAAGCACACACAGATGAGCAAGCATGGTCTTACTACCAACCCTAAGATGAATCTGAAGATAATTTTAAGCCAGGTAGTCCTGTTGTCAAAGCAAAATTGGTAGTCATCTACTCACTAGCATATATATATATATAAAAGATACACATACAAAAGATACTCAGAGCTTCTGAAAGTTCATTTCTGTGCCTTGATATGCAAGGAAGAAAAGAAAAAAAAAAAAAATCCATGACTCCTCATGCACCCTCCCCAAGAAAGGAGATCCAGAAACTCTGTATGAAATGTTTCTGCTCCAGGGAAAACAATCTGGCTTCATCATGCCTAGTTGGAAAATGTTGTAACAACCTCCTTTTCTTTGAGGCAATTTCCATAATCCAGCTATCAGTTATTCAAAGAAAGAAACAGACATTATGCTACCATTTAAAACACTGCATGTTTACTAATCAGACTGAATTCTTTTAAATGAGCCCTTGCCTACATTTACATTTCCCTGTAGTGTCACAGTACAGTAACACTGGAATCCCTGTAATTGCAGAAAACCATTTTATTTCAGCTTCTTTTTCTTAAACAGAACAAAAATACGTAATTCACTGTAAGTTTTGTTATGATTAAATGCATTTCAGAAGCTGGATCTCTCCATATGATCCTGCAAGATTAAATAATTTCCCTTTGAGTACCCAAATTTTCACATTAATTACATTACTGAGGTATAACCCTTATCGTCATAGATCTTGGAAATCCCATTAGCTGATTTAGTTGACAAGTCAGTAGTATCTCAAAGTAGTTCAATGATCTATGAATGTCAGTGTTTCTTAAGATAAGTACTGTCTGGATTTCTGTGATAGTAGAGAACCAAAAGCAATAATGTCATTTGGGATAAAGCATATCAATGTATCTTTACTAAGGTTAATGAATACAAAGATATGTAGTAAACCCCATAGGTCACTATAGATCAGCATAAGATTTGTTATAACTGAATGAATTTCTTTTAGTTGGTTGTTTTACATGGATGGCAAAAGCAGAAGTACATTCAGATTTAGTTATGCTGTGATTAAAAAATAAGCCTTTGCTTGCACAAAATATGCAAGAATTTGTAACCAGTATAATTCACAAAGTGTCCTTAAGATTCCTTGACAACAAAGACACATTCCAGAGCTTTAAAACCTATCTTCCCTTATTTTCTAATGTCCTACTTCTTGTAGCACCTGACTGTGCTAAGCAGTACACATACTAACAGTAAAATAATTTTTCCCACTCCAGAGAATTTCAGACTTTAGTTCATACATTAGACCAGTTTAAAAAAGTGCAGGAAACAATCTGCATTCTGAAATAAAATACAGATTTGTTATTAGAATCAAGTCAGGCTAGATGAGACAAAGCTGTGGCCAAAGTTCCTACAATATTCAAAATTTTATGCAATTGAATTAATATAAAAGAAAATATATACCTTATTTATTTTATTAAAAACAAAGAGAATTAATTACCTACAATGTTCTGTTAACCCATCTCTTTCAAGAGCATTGGTGATACAGATCCTTGTACTCTTGTGAAGAGATAAAGAATATTTGTGAGCTCAGGGAGGTAACCATTTTTGACACTTTCTGTGCAATATACAGAGTTATGTTACTCTCATTCATCACTCTCAAACAAGTTGCCAGTCACAATAAAAAAAAGAAGGATGTGAACCACCTGATTCTTGGTAATGTATAAAGTTGCAAGTTCTGGCAGAACCTACACTGAAGCCAATGTACTTAACAGTTGTTTGCATGGGCAGTTATTAAATGTTCATTAGTGACTTGCCTCATACCACCAAGTTGGAGCTGATTCTCTACAGTGAAAATCCACATCAAAAATATACTTTTTCTTTTTATTGTTAGTTTTAATTACATGCTTCTTGCAAGGTCAAATCCTTCTTGTCTGGAAGTCAAAACCAGCTACAAACTATGTCAAAGCCATTTCTACTGCGTTGCACAAGCATGCAACAATTTACAGGATTCAGAGGCCTTTTAGTGAGGAGTAACTCTCAAATTATCAATTAAGCCAAACTTTTTTTTTTTTCTATTACAAACTTTGTGAGATAAATCCTGAGTTAAGCTTTAGAGTTGGATGCTAAATATACTAGAACACATTTGGGCTCAAGTCACCTCTTCAGTTGACTGGGGAAATGACTAATTGATGTAAATATAAGGGAGATCTGAAAAATGCTGAGCCAGAGACAGGCTTTAGAAAACAGTGACCTAATCAAGGCCAGACTGTATCTCACCTCAGACCATGGAATAAGATGCTTTAAAGAATTATCACAGCATTGAGGTCCTCTGCTTTAAAGATAAGTATCTTGGCTACAGCTCTACCTCATATTTCATGTTTGAAAAATGTCTTAGTATGACATTTATCAATCTGATCTTTGTTTCTTTCATAAAGGTTTTTTTCACTGTTGTTTGGGTTTTGTGTTTTTTGTTTGGGTGGTTTGGGTTTTTTTTTTTTTTTTTGGTGGTGGTTTTGGGTGTTTTGTTTGTGTTTTTTTGGTTTTGTTTGGTTTTTTTGTAACAGTGAAAATAATTAAGGATATCCATCCTTTTCTTTTTAGTGTTTATGACCAAATATGTACCTATTGTTTCAGTCACTTAAACTCACAAAATGGCTAATGAACATTTTCATTATTCCCTTCATATGCAAAATTCCACCCTGTGGGGTTATTTTACTATCTTTCCTTCTATAATAAGAATGTATTTATAGCTTGGACCAAATTGCCTTCAGGTCTGAAGAATCAAAACAAATTTTGTCATCATTTTATTCAAACCACAGTATTGTGGAATTCTATATATTCTTAAAAATGACAAATCTTCCTTCAAAAATAATGATCAAATTATGATTTTACTGAGGAGCTAGGTTTTATGCCCATTGTTCTGCACAAAATTCTATATAAAGAAGGTCCTGCTTAAAGAAAAAACAATTTTCTCCCCTCCATTGGATTTGTTGTGTAAATATTGTTGAGTTGATATAGAGGATGTTCTCAGAGTTTTGGCACAGTAGCTGTGTAGCAATTCAGAATAATCTTTTCTGGATTTCAGTAAGTGTTCATGTAAGTAACAGTGAACATAATTAACATTCCTTATAATATTGAGATATTGTCAGAACTTCTCTTTTCTGGATTAGACAACTAATTATTGTTCTTATAGAAAAGAAAACTAAAAAAAAAAAAAAAGAAAAATATTACTCAGGAATAATTTCAGGTGTTTTGTTTAAAATATTAGAAACCGACAGCTCCATACAACTATTATTTTTCCTTTTATTTAAAAAAAATTGAAAGGACAGCTAGTAAAGTATTTAGTCTGCATTTGGACAGCAAAGAAGTAAACTTTATTTTCTGCAAGTTGAAGTGTTTGCTGAAAAACTTAACAGGTGTGTATTCACAGCAGCATCCATTATCTGATTGCTGTGGAAGATTATATATGTTTTTCTTTTTGATTCAAAAGCCAGAGGGTGGCTGAATTATTGCAGGAAGTTTTCTGTGTAGCATTTCAGAAACTCCATAGCAACACTATTCAAGTCATGGCACCTGCACAACATGAAACTCTTCAGAGCTTTACTTTGGGTTCAAAGAAGGCATCATATAAAGTCATGATGACATGCAGAGATTGTCAAAGGAAAATGTGTCCATTATTAAAAAAAAAAAGAAAAAAAAGTGTATATAGAAGTATCTTGCAAGCCTACCCACATGGAAATGGTAAAATGATTCTTCTTCTGGAAATAACAATGAGCAGTGGCAATTCCTCTCATTATTTTCCCTGAACTGCAAGCACTGAAAAATCTTATTCAGTAATATGTTATTAGAAAAGAGGTGACATTTACTCTTGTACCCAACAGCATTTCCAAGAGATTCTTTTTTACTTTGTGAAAACTTATGTCTGTTAGTGTTTTCCTCTAAGAAATAACAAAAATAATACTGCTGACATGTTTCTGCAAAACTTTGACATTGTAGTTTCATCAACTGTAATTTTCCTGACTAGCACTGGCTGCGACTACCAATCATTACAAGTGTAGTAAGCATTACTATTTACAGTGTATTATAGCAGCATATCTATTTAAGAGGAATGTGGAGATAATTTTGCAGAAATTACTTCAGCCTTCTACATCTTTCTCATTTTAAAAAGGGGACTAAAATTTCCTCTGCTCATTAAGATTATTTTTCCTGTTTTGAAATTTTGCTTTATCTGGAATTAGAAATTTTCCCACATACTCATTAAATCAAAAAGCAAGCAATTATTTTAAAATGCACTGAAAAAAGTCATCTGAATAAATGACATTCTTTTATAACTGTTCAAATTTCTCACGTGCAGTGGCATCATACTTTCATTTGTTCTCCAGTTTTTGGCTTTTAAATTGTGTAAAATATACAAATTATACAACAATAATAACAACAATAGCAGAATTCAGGTCACCATTTTTCTTAACAAAGAAGTCAGTGAAGTAAAATCGCTATTATGAGACTTGAAAAAGGGCATAACAATTTTTAAGCATACCACTCTCTTCATTACTTTTAGATTTCTGTTATCCAGGGTCCCAGCCATGCACAAATCCAGTGGCAGCATTCTGAACTGTTATATTTGCATAAAGCAATCTTCTATATGACCTAGGATGAGGGGGTATGGGTGCATGAAATACATATAGCACACCTGAAATGTAGGCAATCTGTAAATAGAAACCAGATGAAAACAAAACCTCACCTTCTCCACTGTGATTTGCATAGGCTGAGTGGGCAGGGAGACACAGCAATACTGGTCTCTGCTTTTCTCATTTACTCCCTTGGTCAGTAGCCATGAAAGTGACACCCCCAGAGGAGGCACTGAGCCACCTTATTCACAGCCCCCAGTACAGCACCTACATTCAAGCAAACTCCATGTAGCTCATAAGGTGTGTCTCGGTTATGTCAGTGTTAAGGCACATGCAAATATTGGAAAAAAATATCAGAGAAATTACAGGTATTAATTTATTTATTTAATGTCTATTTTTGATCATGCCCTAATGATTGAAGACACTTCTTGAAAAAAACATGAATTTAATTTGGGGGCCAGTGCGTATTACTATTATTACAATTAACAAAAATAATTTTAATATTAATACGAATAATTTTGTTTCTTGAGTTCTCTGTGATGCTGTGACACCTTTTTCTTCTCTTAAAAGTTGAATGATTAATTTCTTTAGTAAATGCAGGTTTCAGCTAAACTTCAATGACAATGTACTAATATAAAATGTAAGTACTCAAAACCATTACTTAAAAAATGAGTGAACATGCTATTATTAAGGTGGTTTCTATGATTCCCTCACTTCTTGATCTTCTTACTACTTAGTTATTGTCAGTGCCCAATGCAGGTATTGGAAACAAAGTGAGTTCATGAACTAGTTAGTCACTGCACTTTTAATAATAAGCTGGGTTGAAAACATCTACCATTTCAGACTTGGATCTTAATAGTTTCTTTCTAATGTATGAAAGAATCAGACCAACTCTACATGAAGAAATAAGTGATATTTTATTACCACTCATTTGGAGCTGAACAGCACTCCACTCTGTGTATAAGAAGCATTCCCAAAACCGGCTTTTCAAAGAATTTTAACCTTTATAAACTGATGTTATGTCAAATTCTGTTGCTCCTGAAATTTTCTTTTCTTGCTCTGACAGATCTTGCCTGCTTATCCAGAGCACAATTGAATTATAATCAGGAGATCTGAGAAAAAGAACTGCAAAAATGGTCCTTTCAAAGAAAAGGTGATGCTAGGAACTTTGAGGTTTAATTTAATTGCTCAGTTAGAGCTTTTACTAAACACTGTTACAGACAAACTCGTATATCACCAAGTAGTGATTCTTTTAGAAAATGAGAAAGTTTGGCATTACAGCACAGTTTAACGCTCAGAAATGGAAATATTTTCTCAGTAAAATGTCCAATAATTCTATTTCTTGTTCAGCTTGTTCCAGACACAGAAGTGAGTGTTCTGCTGAATTCCAGTAATTTCTCTTCTCTATCACCTCTCCTCCTGTACAATACAGGTTCTTATGTTATAAAGTGCTGAAAGGCCCCTCAATATCAATCTGTTGCAAGCATTAAGCCATATATCTTTGCATCAAGGTTCACATATGAACGAACACCAAGCAGGTAGCAGAGGTATAGAGTCTGTAATAGAATACCTGAAGGTAAAGAACAAGTCCTAGTTAGTTTCGAAGTTCAGATTGGGGCTAAATAATGGAAACATTTATTCTTTCAGTGATTATAGCAGGAGATCCATTCACTGGATTCCCAAGCAGAAGTTAACATGAAGAAGACTGCCACAGCAAACATTAACATTGTCACACAAATATGTCTTATCTGGAGATTTATCTTGTATATACTTCATAAATAATGCATAATCCATGGATCAGAATTATTCTCACATTCTTATACATTTTCCAAAGGAAGATATTGTCAAGTAGTTCCACAAGAGACATAAAGCTTTTTAATATTTTAAAACCCAAAATACAGTTTCTTCAATCATTAATTACCTTCTTTTAGACCCTTGTTGTCTTAACTCTTTAGTTATCTGCATTTCTTAATAGTGTTTTTAGAAATTGCTTGCTTTCACATCCAAAGCTGCCTCAGACTTGGCCAGGCTGGGCCTAATTCATACCAATTCTTTTTAGGTATCTGAAATGTGCAGTTGCTTCACCTCACAACAAGAGGAGACAACAACTCTTAAAGTCACATAGCAGAAGTTATTCTGTCTTTTTAGACTTGGTGGTGCCTGAAATGCCTATACTTTCCCATGCAGAGAAAACCTAAGGAGAGGTTGGCTTCCCGGGCAATTAGACATCAAAATATCACCCAGAGTTTAACGCTTGCAGAATTTGTTGACTTGGTGTTCTGAAAAAAGGTAATAATTTTAAGATTGATTGTCTTTTATGTAAATGGAATTTTTCTTAGCACTCAAGAGGCTGCATTTTCTTGGCTTTTTTCCTACATTATGACAACCTCTGAAAAATAAGAACATTTGTACAAGAAAGGTTTACTTGAAATTTTTTTCTTTGACTTGAAATTAATTCAGATAATCTATTATAGGGATATAGGGATTGATTTTATGTGATGGTGCATTTCTCATAATTTAAGAAATTGTATTAAAGGAGGAAAAATAATTTTTGGTGTTAATCGAAGAAAGAATAAAAGTTTCAGGTAGGCTTTTCACTCCTTTTTGCCCTCTAAGCATTAAAATGTCACTCATCATAATTTATTTCATATATTTTTCCAATTAAAATGAAATTTGAATTTAAATAATATAAAAGTTCATTTAAAAATTAAAACATGCTTTTTATTGATATTATGCTTTCGTTAAAATTAAGATTCGTATGATTCACATATCCTTTTACATTTACATGCCATTTGAGTATCTTTGGGAAGATGACACTATACTGTGAAAAATTAATGTGACGAATTTTTAGCTCAGTTTAGTGCAGATCAGCTTCGTGTTTCCTCATGATTTGTCACCTCTTTTATATAAAGAAAACAGTAGAAAAAAATCACCATGGAAATTAAAGAGTAGTCAAGGGAAGCACACTTTTTGTAGTTACAATCGAGAGACTCAAGGCAAAAATTATAATTTTCAGGTATTAAATAGATGTCAGACATGACTTTGGTAACAAACTATATACAATCTTAAAGTTATAGGTATACACAAATTGAAAATGCTAAAGAAATACAAAAGAGAGTAAAAACTGATATAAGTATTTAGGATGTGGTAGAAAATGAGCAAAACTTAAAAACAGGAGGTGAAGACTGAGAGATGAAAACCAGGATTTCTTCAGAAGAATAACTTTTGTACCCTGAGGCTTAAAAGAGGTTCTTAGCCCTGCAGGCTACAGTGCTGCTGAAGGCTTCTCCAGATACATGGCACTGTAGGTAAAACCTGTGAACTTCTTGTCTAGAACATCAACCCAGCTGGCCTCTGTGTGTGTGTTTGTATGGGAGAAAAAAAAAAAAAGAGAAAGAAATAGCTTATTTTACGTGTAAAAGCAAAAGGCAAAACGTTAATACAATAACATTGACGGGAAATTAATGTGCACGGGGAACAAATATAAAAAATTAATTGTAGAAAAGGGGAAGAATTTGAGGTTCTTATGGTTTTTGCAGGCTTCTACCAAGCTTGTTTAGATCTGGAGCTGAAATTGCATTTTAGTTTCTATTAGCCATCTGTCTTAAATCATAATTC
Source organism: Cichladusa arquata (assembly GCA_026413545.1). Taxonomy (NCBI): domain Eukaryota; kingdom Metazoa; phylum Chordata; class Aves; order Passeriformes; family Muscicapidae; genus Cichladusa; species Cichladusa arquata. Next base: position 135,504,526 of record JAOTQP010001286.1, on the reverse strand, counting down.
ATTTCAACTTTCAACTGCAAAATTTTTTCCATTTCTCTAGAAAAATAACATATTTTATTGACAGCAGTCTAGATCTTTCTGAGGTTAGTCTTTATTTATTGAAAACCATCCTTAAAAAGCTTTTGCAATCTACATGTTGGAAAAATATATATTTAAATCCACAGACTTTGTTTCTAGAGACACGAAAAAGACATCACACATAATTGCAAGATTAACTGGATCATTGCATTCAACAATTAGAAGTTACATAGTATTTTAACTACTCTTAAGCAGTAATTTTCATTAAATTTTATGATGAGTTAGTTAGCACAAAATAAACACAAGATAAATAGCAAATATACTCTGTGAGTTTTCAATGAAAAATAATGAGGTGCTCTATGCATGTATTAGGATAGTTCCAAGGAATACATTATGCATGTTGTAATACTTCAGACATTCATAGAGTATCATACTCATAATGAAAACTGAATCAGAGGAGACAAAATCTATATATATGTTGCATTTCTTTGGCAAAGTAATATACTGAAGATTTGACTGTGTGACTTGAAGATTTATTATTCAAATAGAGGAGTATTTCTTATCTCTCCCACTAACTCGTGTGAAAAATGTTGAGAATAATAGTCACAAAGTTGAGAACACCAGAAAAAGGAATTAAAATAATTAAGCTACTTCTAGAAATATGGCATATGTTGCATTATTTGTACCAACCTTTTTATGAACACAGCAATCAACTTGAGACCACAGATTGCTGAATATCTTCAGCAAAATCAATCAAGGGATTTGCTAGTCTTCCAGTTTTATGTCTTAAGTACAAGTGACAGTGCACCAGAGGAGCAAGATGGATAAAATAAATACGTAATTATATCATGCAAATTGTGTCAGTGTGTAAATGCTGTCACTAAAAAGGATGAAATTAGGAGTGTACATGTTTTTCAGAGCAGAGAATGAAAGAGATGAAAGTAGGACAGGAAACAAACCCAGCTTTTTTTCAGAGGTTTTAGAAACAACATAATTTTATTGCTTTCTGAAATGTGGAAGCTCGGGAAAATCAAAGAAAAGATACAAACTACATTCTTATACTAATTTATTTCTTGTTTTTACCTGTTTACTTTTTCAATATTTTTGAAAATAAACACCAACATTCCATAAAAAGCAGTTGAAGTGACTTCTAAGAAAATTTATCCAGATAGTTCCTGAAAATTATTGAAAAATCTTGAAAATAATTTGAATTTAGGAGAAAAACAAAAAACAAACACACAAAAAAAAAAATCACAGAAAATGTTTGTTTTAATTTTTTACATTTTTAAACATGATTAACAATTGCCATGAAAAATATGGGCTTTTAACAAAGAATCTTCAAAAAAAAATGATGGGAATTACCATAGTTTCATTTGATATAAAAATCAAATGAAGTTTGCAGCTATGAACTTATTTGAAGTAAGAAACTGCAAAGGAAATTGAACTTTAGGGGTACCTTTTGTCTAGATTTCAGTTCACACTTTACTGATTGTTTCTTCAATCCAAAGACATCAATTTAAGCAAAGCCTCTTAAATCTATATAAGAATGTGTCTATTGCAAGCACAGAAATAACAAAAACAGCTCCTATGGTGCTCTCAGAAGCCCTTTTGAAGATTTGACCAGTATTTCAGAAGATGTTTATGTCATTTACATAATTTATATACTCTAGATCAGTAAGAAGACTGACTGGTTCCCAAATCTGTTCTTAATGAACAACAGTGAAGTCTCTGAAATCTAACTCAGGGGTCTGACAATGATCATTCCTTTTACACAAATTAATTTATGCACTTACGTCATTAATCTTTTCAAACTATTTTCCCTCGAAGAACAAACATGGCTTTATGAAAACAGACACTGAATTGTTAAACGTCTTGAGTCTTCATTGACTTCTTGCTCCTTCCACATATCTACCCCAAATCATCCTAACTTCTTCATCTGGGAAGTTCTATGATGGTCCTGAGATATCATTGTTGTTTCAAAGTGAGTAACTTCCAGTGTTGGGATTGTTTTGGGTGTAGGTCTTCAAAAGAGCAGAGTAGTTGTTGGTTGCTGTAATGTTGTTTATTGTAAAGGCACATCAGTCTCAAAAGACAGAGAGACCCAAGTGTTAAAGCCCAGGATAAAAGCTTTTGGCATAGAGTCCTGATTAGAAGTAGAGTCCTGATTGTAGAAATAGAAGCAGCTCTCCAGTGTGAGAGGGGCTGAGAGGGCTGAAGTTGCAGCCGCAGCTCCTTTCTTCTTCTGGGCAATGATGATGGCAGTGAGGAGAAAGGGGAGAGAAGGGTCTCTCCCCAATGCACTTACAATTTACCCAATTCTTATTTACAAATTACCCAATGAGCTAAAAGCACAATTCTGAAGCATTTCTTCTAAACCTATTAGAATTCTGGTTCTATAATATGAATGTTTACCTATAATTTGCACATATAGCTTATCTGTTCTATCTGAAGAATGTAAGTAATATTCTTACCATATTTTTATTATGTCTAGAACTATATTTTTGAGCTCTCACTGCAGCTTGTTTTTGAAACTTGTTTTCTACACTAGATTCTAAGGTTTTTACTTTTTAAGGAACTTAAAACATATTCTTACTTACTTAAACTTACTTGCTTACTTAAAACTCAAACTTACACCTCTATTTCATGTATGAGTGGCTTAATATCCTTTAATCCATCCAAAGGTTTTAATTCAACTCCTGCACTCTGATCTCTCTCTGAGGAATTCAGAGAGGCCTCTGTTTCACACACTCCAACATTCCATGATCTTTTATTTGTTCAAATTAGAACTAGACCAGTGTGAATCTGAAAATCTTTCTTATCTGTCTGTATAGTCACTTGTGATGTATCATGAAAATTCAGGGATATAATAAAAATTTATTTACTTTATTACAATTTTCCATTATCTTATTGGGATGACTTCTGGTAAAATTAGAGTAATAGTGATTTATTTTTCTAATGTAATTTATACTATTTTGTTTTATTTTCATTTTTCTCACTTCTGAGGACTTCTAAGAACAAGCTTTGACCCTTTCACAGCTATGTTGATAATAAATGGGTTTAGGAATTTGTAGTTCTGTAGAGTTTCTTGCTTGGAGGGAGAAGCAGTAAATACTGAATCTTTAGAACTAGCACGCTATGAAGTTAAAGGCATCAGTAAATCTTTGTGAAAGCAGTCAGGACTTTGGGTTTTCACTATATCAAGAATTGTCTAGCCTACAGCCAAGCTAGGCAGCTCCAAAGGCGTTTGATTCTTAGAAAACGATTTCTAATTTTGGAAAGTTAAAGTGAGAGTTACTGCTAAGTTGATCATGTTCAGTTGTCTGAAAACCATAAGTGACTTAATTCTCTGTTTCACTCAGAACAGATCACATAATCTAACACCACACACTTCTCTCATTGCAGGACTGTGGCACACCTTCATAAAATACAGTTTGAACCCCTGTAACACTTCTGAGCTTTCCTTTAGATCTTCAGAAAAATCTCAGGGGTTGCAAGAACAATGTGCTCAGGCTTAAGCTTTTAACAGGGCAAGTGTATGTGGAGTGCCCAGATTATACCACAGGTGGTGGTTTTATGAAGCTATTAGGATTACTGGGGAGTTGCCATCTTGTATAAGCAGGAATGCAGTACACACTGTGAAAAAGAGAAAACAACTGGGCAAGGGCACAGATACTTTGAAATTACTGGAGGGAGAAAAAAGGAAAATAATTTTGTGAAATGCTTCAGAAATCCTCAAGCCCTGATGACCAGAGTACATATCCAAACAGCAGCTTCTTGACAAAGTGTGATAAGCACAAAACCTCTATTTACTGTGTATTGAACCTACTCATTTGAGATGCTCACCTGCCAGTGTACAATGTGCAAAAAGGCAGAACAGAAAGGAGTTCCAGCAAAGAGGATCTTATGTTTAATTTTCTGTCAGGGGGATTCTGTAGTCTCTTTCTTTTCATGCTTTAGCCTAGCAATAGAACCAGGTACTACCCAGAGATTCCAGAGAATTTATTTTGATTAATGCAGAATCAAGAAAAAGAACAGAGAGAAGGGAGCATTTCTCTCATTTGATAGGATTATAACAAAAGCAGGTCTACTTGCTTGTTTTCAGTATCACATTTTCAAGATGGCTTTAATTTTAACACCTTAAGCTGGGCAAAGTACTTGATAAAGAGCAAGAGAAAAGGCCAATTTTGTACTTAGAGGCAAAAATGAAAAGTAAAAATTGATTATACAAATTCATGAAAGAACAGATGTAACCAATGAAGTCCCATTGATTAAAAATGGGTTGCACTCAGTCTTCATGCAGCATGACTAGCACGTAACATTTCTAAGTACCTATATATACACATATATGTATATATATGTTTATAAAATGAGAGAAAAGTTGCAAGAGGTTGAAGAAGAGATGTGGTGAGAAAGAAAAGGTCTTTGTAGATAGATATTTATTGAAAAAAATCATTAAAATACTTTTTCATGCCTTCATGTCAGTGACCTGAGAACAGAAAACTCAAAATAATAGTGAAATCAGCAAATTTGATATGCATTTGATATGAACAAGTTTGATCTTCCAGAATAAGCTAGATATTTAATACTTTTAACAGTAACACCATTAAATGACCCTAGAAAACTCAGGATGACTCACCATCTCCTTGGTAAAAGCTTGAACAATTTCCAGTCTGTTTACCTAAAGTATGACTCCTAAATGACCTGAAATAGAGACCTAAATTAACAATTTATTCCTATTTGCAAACTTGAAGGTCAAGGAAAGATGTATTTTTTTATTATATATTTTTTCTGTCTCGTGTAATTTGAAAACATTTTACCATTAAGGCTGTGTGGAAGTTTCAAAATCAAGTCCAAAGGAGAGGGGAGAGGTGAATCTATCCTCTTCCACTAAGTGTGAAATTTGCTCCAAACTGTTGAAGAAATTAGGATCCTTAAAGACACAGCACTCTGAAGCAGCAATCATCCCATTTCCATCAACAGGAAAACAAAATCAAATATCCTTGTTCTGAACCCTCAGAAATTTATGTTTGGCATAAATCAACATTTTCAGGGGCAATCTAGCAGGGAATATTTTAATAATAGGTTTTAATTTTATATCTGGGTTTTCTTGATGGCTCATTGTAAAATTGCAAAATACTCACAAATGTTATGACAATAAATTACCAGTGAAGAAATATAGTTATTTGCCTAATGAAAAACTGAAACAAAAATAAATCTGGTCGAATAATATAACTGACACATAATGACAATAAAAAGGAAGAAAAAAAGTTGCTATTCAGTTCTAATGTCTACTATTAAAATATCCAGCTGAGCTACTGTGTGTCATCTGATTTTTAAAATCTTAGATAAATTGCATAATTTTTCCTGCAAACTATTATTTAAATGGCAACTGAAATTGTAGGTAATTTTTCCCAAATGTTCTAAAGTTTTTCATACAATTGTAACACTCTGTTCTGAAGTAAAAAAGTTACTTTAAAAATTATTCTTTTTAAAAGACCTTTTAAAATAATGAAGTTAATGTTAAATCTGTTTCCAGTACTGCAATATGAGTTATTATAGGAGTACTACATAACATAAGATACTTTCACATTCTTAAAAATTTGAAGCTCTTTTTCTTTTTTCTAAATTACATATTTGGTGAACCAGAGCAGAGGCACAGTAATTAGGGCATTTATTTGTCAGGCAGGAGGCTGAGAGTAAAGGCTTTGTTCCAATTAGTATACAATTATTTATGCAAAGTGAATCAAGTCTAGCAGGAGTAATAGCTTAGCAAGAATAGCAAATACACTGGTAGTGACCTGGACATTGAAGAATGGTAGAACAAGAAACTCAATCATTTTCTTTCTTGTCCCAAAATCATCAAAAATTATTTACACCATTTTCAATTCCATAAAGATCTTGAGATTTTTTTTCCCCTGTTTTTTCTTCATTAACAACCCAAATTGTACCTCTGATCTTACTAAATACAGTAATGTATGTTGTTATGATTCTTAATGTAACATATAATGTTATCCTTTTAAAAAAACAACAAAAAAAAAAAAACCCCAAAACCATATAACAGTTCCCAGGGCCCTGGAAGTACCATCTTCCACTACAGCCTCTACAGAACTGAGAAAATGTGTCTATACAAATGTAGAACTGTCCTTCTAGACTGGAATTATGGTACTTAGAGGTTTGCTCCTCTTCAGTTTGGTATTAATCTGCTTGCAGATTCAACGGCCACAGCTTTTCAAATCCCAGAAATGTTCATAACTTCTTGTCAGGAAATGACAATTCAAATGTTTCCTGGAAATATCCAGGAAAAGTATACATACATGGATACGTACTCTGTACACAGCCACTTTTCTACATCTCAATCACAGTGACTGTGATTGTGTGTAGAGTAACTGTGTACATCTGTGTATAACTTATGTACAGAAAATCTTGTCATAGATCTGCCAGAAGTCAGAAAATTACAATTTCATCCTGACCAAGGTTTATAAGCCAAAGTAGCTATCATGTGATTTTTGTCACTCCAACACTGAACATCACTTTCACTCCATTACTTACGATATAAAAAAATGTTTCTTTTTAGTTGACTTACTTCTGATGACTGAAACTTTTTAAGCTGTAGAGCAATCCTGAGTCTTTTAATGTGGAGATCTCAGCTAGGGAATGCAGCCCCTCTTCTGGTCACTCCCCCTCTAATTGCTTGTTGGTCCTTTAACTT
>JAOTQP010001286.1:135473971-135492968 GCA_026413545.1 Cichladusa arquata | reverse complement strand
GGAGAGGAGAGGAGAGGAGAGGAGAGGAGAGGAGAAATGGACAATGGAAGACATTCATAGAACTGAGGTCTTACCAATCTCTAAGAAAATATTTTTGAAAACAAATTTAGCTTGGTGGAATACACAAAAAGAATGAAGAGGGTTAAAATGAAGAAATCATATTCTACCTCTGATCAAGGTATGTGTGTATAGACAGAACATAGACCCTTATGAAAACCAGATAATTTAAAGAAGCAAGACTCTCACAAGAGGAATAGATTGCTTTACTGCATGTCAGCTCATTTTTAAAAAGAATGCCTCATCAGAAAAATAAGTAGTTTAAACTTTTTGTTTCTCATCCCCATATTCATGGTTGTATCTGTTAAGAGACATGGAACATTTTTACTATTTTTCATTCTTGGCAATGCTTCAGATAATAGTTGCATATGAAAAACTGTTTTGTAATCCACCATGGTCATTGAACACAAGTTCTAAATAAGGAGTTTAATGTACTGCAAAGGAAGAAGCCTGTATTCAGATAAAGTTGGGACTCTCTATACCTCTTTTAGAGGGTATTTTTCAGGTTTCCAGTCACATAGGAAGGACATCTCACTTGTGCTCTGTGGACTAACATAGAAGTAAATCTGGCATACAAGCAAATAGGAAAGAAAAGCAGAAAATCCTCTGATATTATCCCTCCATATACAAAGCCCACTATGAAAACCACAAATCACTTAAAATTCATTGCTCACTGAGCACCTCAGAGAGATTTGATCCTAGCCTTATAAATGCTGTCCTTACAGCTTTGTGTTCCTAATTCCTAAGCTATCCATATAATGAATGTGAGAGGAAGGGATAGTGTCACACTAAAAACAGCTTTTCTCTGTTAGAAAAGAACAGTTTCCTCCTCACTATACATCACAGGTGATTTTTTTAATGTAATCCATAAGAAGTATTTACATTTTCTGATGAATGTCTGAGCTACTGCATTGCTGAAATCTCGTCTTTGTCAGTTGCTGTTTGGAGTAGGACAGATATTTGTTCATGGACATGCAAAGGTAGCAGCTGCCACATATTTTTTCATCATTGTGAATTATATACAATAATTTACACAGAATTAAAATCATTAGTTATGATTGTCAAACATATGTTCCCATTTCAAGGTCCCTTATTACATTATAAAAGACAACAAAGCAGTGGAGTGGTAGCAGGATCACTATTCTTTGCATAAAAAGTACATGAGTTTTCAGTTGAGTTCTTTTAAATTTCATACATATTTTGACCCTGAACCATGGAGTCATTAAAAATGAAAAATCTTAAAAGCACAAGTCAGCTTATCCTAAAAATTAAATTTTTTTTTTTTTTTTTTTTTTTTTTTTTTTTTTTTTTTCCTAATTGGAAGCAGCAGTAAGAGAAGACTAAGATCTATGTCTCTCTGATGCCTGCTGTTTTATGATTTTTAGAGCTTTACTAATGCAGAAAAATTTCAGACAATTGCTCTAATTGTGTGACTGGTAACCACCATGCAGTTCCTTTGGAAAAAAACCTCATTGTATTCTACTCAGTATTTAGCAAAAGCAAAGATCACAGCTAATGGGTGCATAGTCACACATCTCTTTGTTTTAAAGGGATTCTCCCTGAATATAAACAACCTTTAATTTTCACCTCTAGATAAAATTTAAATTCTCTCTCTTAGACCTTTCAAAGTAAGGTATTTTTCTAGTTTACAAAACTAATTAGTATAATAATCCTCTGTACTTATGCAGCATTCTTAATCTCAGTGTGCCTAAGTGTTAAAGAATATTCCTTATATTTTATAAAACACTTGTAAAGGATGTGATTTCTGGGTCAAACTTGCCTGTGCAGCTACAGCTCCTGGGAGTTCATTCATCTTCACAAGCTGTGCAATCACAGAAGCTGCCTGTAACTGGGGAGGCTGTGTCTAACTCATAGAAACAGAAGCCGCTTCTAGGCAGCCTCTGCACTTGATAATAATGAAGAAAAATAAGGAATAAAACCAAAAGCCAGAAAACAGCGTATCATTTTAAATTCCCCTGATTCTTAGAGATGGCCCAAGTCTTCCTATATTCCTGTGTCTTGAGTTGCAATGCAGGATGCGACCAGAAGTATTCATTCTATCACCATCTGTGAAAAACACCTGGGGCAGTTTTCTTTATTTTTCTCATGACCCACCCACCCTTCCTCCAGGGAGGTGTCTTCTGTTAATGGACCATTGAGTCCCATGGCATGACTGATAAAATTACATCATCGCATTGTGAGATGCTCCACTCAGGGGAAGGAGCCAAGTATTTCCTACCTAGATAAAATCTGAGACTTAGAACATCAGAGCAGTCTTTTTCCACTGGATTCCCAGAAGATAACCAGGCCCTTCTACATCATCACTGGGCCTTCAGAGGAAAACATACCCTTCTCCAGGACCACTGCTTCACCTGAACCACATCTGTCACTCCAGGGGGACTGCAGCCACCACTTAACATCCTGACTGACGGGGTGTCAGGTTGTATTCTGACTCTGTCAGTGTTTTGGTTTTTTATATTACTGTATTTTTATTTTAATTTTCCTAATAAAGAACTGCTACTTCTATTCCCATATCTTTGCCTGAAAGCTCCTTAATTTCAAAATTATGATAATTTAGAAGGAGGGGGTTTACATTTTCCATTTCAGGAGAGGCTCCTGCCTTCCTTAGCAAAAACCTGTCAAACCAAGAAATCCTGTCAAAAATTTGGGGGAGAATTTTAGAAAGCATTAGCAGAGTAAAGTATTCAGTTCAGAAATGACTTGTGTAAGCTACTTTTCACACCTTAAGCTTACTGAAATGTGCTTAAGACAAACAGCATAAGAAGCAGAGATTTGTGTACAAGGAAAACAGAAAAAAATATTAAGCCCTTCTTTTTATCTCACATCACTTGTTTTCAGCATCCTTCTAGTTATACTTTTTTTTTTCTGTTCATGCAGTATTGATTTTCATTGCTTATTGGCTTATTCAACAAGTGAATCCTGAATCTGCAAAAATATCTGAACATATAATTATTTTTCTTATGTATGAAATCAGATTTATGCATGAATATTTGCTAGACTGGGAATTAATCTTAGATGAAATGTAAGAAGAATGAAAAGTAAAGGTTTTGGAAAATTTTAAGTTCATCAAGCGAACAGATGAGATGGAAATACTTTACTTCTATTGGCAGGAAAAAAATCCCTCTGTCATATTTAGCAGTTACAATTTTCCAGATCAGACTGGCAAAGCAAATAAGCTGTGCACTCAGTGTAAATCTTTGTGCTTCTTCAAATTATGTTAATATCATGTGCATAGGATGGGTGCAAAGACTTTAGGGAAAAGACCTGTGCTTGATGATGATTCTTGAAGAGGAATGAAAAGGAATCTTTCAATATATTCTGTAATATGTAACATATTATACATTACATATTTTTATATATACAATATATCTTATAGAGTAATGAAATAATAGAATCATTTAGGTTGAAAAATATCTGTATGATCAAGTCCAGCTGCAAATGTAGTTCTGCCAAGTCTACCATCAAACCACATATACATGTCTTTTAAATATCTCCAGGGGTTGTGACTCTACCACTTCCCTGGGCAGACTATTCCAGTGCCTGACAATCCTTTCAAGGAAAAAAATTTTTCCTAATATCCAATCTAATCTTCCCCATTTCGTCTTGTCCCATCACTTGTTACTTGGGAGGAGAGAGCAACCCCCACCTGACTACAACCTCCTTTCAGCTAGGTGTAGAGAGTGGAAAGGTCTCACCTCAGCTTCCTTTTCTCCAGGCTGCACAAGCCCAGCTCCCTCAGCCACTTCTCGTAAGCCAGGCACTGGCCTTGGCCACCTGAGCACATGTTGGCCCCTGTTCAGCCAGTGGTTGGCCAGCATCCCCAGGTCCTTTTCTGCTGGGCAGCTTTCCAGCCACTCTGCTTCAAGTCTATCAAGATATCTTGATTTCTCACATCTAAAGTTTGCTTCAGCCCTATGGAAATTGGAAATACAGGCTATACCTAACTCCACAAGCAACTTCCAGTCCTACAGAACATATTCAGTAACAGAGCCATTGGAAAGCATTTCTCCTGGCAATGTGGACTAAAGACTCAGAGCGGCAAGCGTCAAGTGCCAATGAACAAAAGTAAAAGCAGCACTACAACAGCCCAGAGCAGTGATTCTGCTTCTGGATGAGCTTCAAGTGCCTTGATGTGTGGAGCATCAGAAATGTTTTTCAAAGCAGACTTGCCTTCATGCTGTGGGGAATGCTTTACATTTACATGCCTTGAAATTAGAGCCTTTAACTTCTCAAAAGTTTTAATACTTTCTCTACCCTCTCTGTTAATTATCAGGGTTTTGTTCTTCCTCACACACCCACATGATCTTTCGCTGTGATCCTACAATGAATTCATCATGTTGACATTTTGACAGTTCACTTATTTCCAAGCAGTAGACTACTATGCCATAAACATAGTGTTTTGATTTTGCTGAAGAATAAAGAATAACATTAAAGTGGAAAGAGAAAGAACATTTTTATCCAAAAGCAAATGTCAACAACGGTGACAGAGGGAAAATAAAACATTTCTGGCACAGAAAATTACTCAAAGAGCCACTATCTTTTTTCTTCCTAAATTTTGATATAATTTCCCACAGATACAGATGTACAAACATTAGTGAAATTTCTTTTTCACCATGTTCCATTTTTCTTGCTATCTTGCTGATTTTACTCAAAAGAAAACAATTTTTCAATAAGTGCTTATTTAACTAAAAAATATTATCAAATTTTCTCATGTATTTGACCATTTAGCATAAACTCTAAGACCAAACAGTAAAAAACCAATATTCTCTTACTTTCCCATCATGACACAGTTTTCAAGTTGCTTCTGTGACTATGAAGAACTCCATAGGCCTTCATCATTGCAGCCCTAGGAAATTTGGTAATTTTCAAAGCTTTTTTGTAGATAACGAAAAAAACCAAAAAAAAATTCATATTTCTTGCACAAAATATTTATGAATTATTTACACAATTTTTAACCTTTAAAAGTTATATTAGTCAGTTTACTTCTTAAGAGAAAGAAATATATGTTGCACCTTTGAATCATAGAATGGTTTGGGTTGGAGGGGACCTTAAAGATCATCTAGTTCCAACTCCCCTGCCATGGGCAAGGATACCATCACTATAGCAGGTTCCTCAGAGCCCTACCCAGCCTGGCTGTGAACATTAGAGGGAAGGAGCAAACACAGCCTTTTTGGACAAACTGCTCCTGTGCCTCACCACAGTAAAGAAGTTCTTCCTAAAATTTAATCTAAACCTATCCCTTCTCAGTTTGGAGCCATTCCCCTCTGTCCCATCACTCCATGTCTTTGTCAAAAGTTCCTCTCCAGCTCTCCTGCAGGCCCCCTTTAGGGTCTGGAATGTGATATAAAGTCTCCCTAGAGCCTCCTTTTGTCCAGGCTGAGCAACCCAACTGCCAGCTTGTCCTCATAGGAGAGGTGCTCCAGCCCTCTGATCATCTTCATGTCCTTCCTCTGGACTCCCTCCAAAAGACTGATGTCCTTCCTGAGTTATGCTTCACCTTTTCCAGACAGTGGAAACTTCAGTGAACTGCCATGATTTCTAAAAAATTATTGATTGTGGTACAGCCACTTTCTGCACCAGTTCCCTCAGGATGCATCTCCTTAGATCCCATGGACCTCATTGTAACTGGTGGCTGTACCTTCTGACAATCTGGACAGGATTGAATAATTTCGTTTGCCTGACTTTTAGAAAGTTGAAAAGATTTCATCAATGCTTGCGCATTCTGATGAAAAAATGCATGCCTTAATTTTGCCTTGAACTTGATTGTCTTCTACAGCTGGAGTCCTTTTTCTCCCCTTCATTGTCTTGCCTTTTGTGACTGAGGAAGTATGGCTGGAGTATTTGGTGGTGAAGACAAAGGCAGAAAAGTTGATGAGTACGTGCTTGATGTTCCATCCATCATTTACAGTAATCCAAAAAGAAATTAATTTTATAGGCTACCGTTACAGGTTGTTGTTTTCAATAGAAGTGGAAAATTTTTCTTCTTTTCTTTTTCCTTCACTGTGTTCATGTTTTGGGTTTTCTTCTGATATTTTTATAATGAATATATTTATTATTATTATTATTTATTAATTTCATATAATAGAATAATTAAAATAATTTACTTCTATATTAATCACTATTTATATTTAATAATATTAAGTATTTTGTGTTTAATATTTTATAATATTTTCTTTACTGCTTTGATACTTAGCCGAGTCATTTCTTCTTATAGGTACTTAATGCAAGATATGTGATATCAATATTCATAGATAATCGTAGTGGAATAGGAAATTCACTAGAGGCCAGGGTGCTTTAATCCAGCTGGAGTATTAACTTTAACTGTGTGCCTTGGCAGCCACAAGGGCCAACCATATCCTAGACCTCAGCTCAAGTCCTGGGTGCATTTTTGGGCACAGCAATATAAGAAGGTTATAAAGCTATTGCAGGGCATTCCAAAGGAGGGCAACAAAGACAGTCAAGGGTCTAGAGAGGAACTGGCTGAGGTTACTCTGTCTGTTCACCCTAGACAAGAGGAGCCTGAGGTGAGACCTCATCGCAGTCTAGAGGTGTCTCTTGAGGGCAAGCAGTGGGGCAGACACTGTTCTGTTCCGCGACAGGACCCGAGAGGATGCCTTGGAGTTGTATCAGGAGAGAATAAGCTGGATATCAGAAAAAAGTACTTCTCCAAGGGCGTGGTTGGGCACTGGAACAGGATCCCCAGGGAAGTGGTCACGGCACCAAGCCTCACAGAATTCAAGAAGGGTTTGGACAACATTGCCGGTACACGGTGTGACTTTTGAGGTGACCTGTGCAGGACCAGGAGTTAGTTGTACCTAGATGATCCTCATGGGTCCCTTCCAAATCAGGATATTCTATGAGTCTTGGACTTTGAATCAGTTTCCCCGAGGGGTGGTGTGTAGAACTCAATTCAGTATAAACTTTAATTTTAAAAAAAGTTCTGTGAATTTTTGGGAATTTCAACGACTTAACCAAAAAAAAAAAAAAAAAAAGGCTATTCCCAGACTCATACCAGTTGCTAAAAATTACTGGTATAACACTTATAAAATGCAAAATTTAAGTGCATTTTTCCATTAGAAATAAAAAGGAAGGTGTTTTCTCACTTTCAAATCTCACTTCTGCTTATTTTCAAAGGGTATCTTTCCTGTGGCTAACCAACACTTTTACTTCTAGATTGTTCATGCAAGAACTTCTGCTTCTAAACTCATGTTTATGACAAAAAAATATAATAAAGTATCAAATGTAGACATTCTTTTTAGAACTATAAATGCGATTCTGAGTAAAGTATAAATATTTAAAGATAGCTCTAGAGAATTTTCAGGGATCAGAATATCTGAGGTACTTGGAAAATATTTATCCTCCCATACCTATATATCCTCATCAGTTTTGCATTCCAACTATTCCATTCTGGGTATTTTAATCATAGGTAAGTATTAGGGAGTTCAGCTGGTTCTGTAAAGTGTATTTCATGTTAAATGACAAGGTTGATTCTATATTTGAGACATCTAACTTGTTGCATCTAAATCAAATGCTCAGTTTGGTTTGTTTGCAGCAAGTCAATCCTAAATTTGAAATGATATGACAATGCTTTGTTTTCTTTTATTGTATTTCCCCCAACAAGTAATGTTTTTAGACTCATAGTCTTTGGATTTAATATGTCATAAAAATTCTTTTTTACTTTTACTAGAATGTAAGGCACTAACATCATGGTAACTGCAATGCTTAGCTAATGTGTACAGCATGTTGTATGTTTCTGTTTTAATCCGTACTTCAAAAAAATCTTACTTATTCAGAGTACCAGATTAAATTGCTAGAGTTTAGTAGACTCTTAATCTGTGTAAACCTCAGAAGATTGCTTGCTCTTGCCATTCAAAAAATTATATTTTGGAGGAACTCAATGCGTTCAAACATCAGGTTCTTAAGGTCTTATGCATATTATATTTCAGTATTCAGATCAACAAAAATTTTGTCCCCCATTGAGAATGTAGCAGAAAACTATAAAAATGTGCAAAACCCCCCTGTATGACAATAATCCAGATCCTTATCAAGAACAGATATGCTTTCAACAACCCCATTTCCCAAGGCAAGGACACACCTCCAAAGTCTTGTGAACTTCCTCTGGAATTAAGAAATAAAAAGCAATAAACCAAAACCAGAAACAGCAACAACAGAAAGACCACAACCTTGATCCAATAAACCTTAATTTAAAAGGGGTTTCAGGCTATAATCAGCAGTATGACTCCAGTGAAGAATGTGTGTATCATGTTTGAAGGAAGTATGAGTAGGAATATCTAGTAGCTTTCTTATGATTGAGCAGCTTAACTTGATTATCTCCCTGGCAAGTGCCTTTACAAAAATACACGTAGACTTCACAGTGAAATCAACACAGATGGAATACTATATTCAAGATCTTTTTAATTTAATGAGACAATTTGGGTTTTGTTTTTGTCAACTAGTTCTTTTCATTTTTTGGCTTAAATCCCAGTATGTTTCTAGCTTTTAGCCCTTCAAAAACCAAACAAAATAAACAAAACCATACAAAATACCTGGCTCCAATCCTCTTAGCTACTCTCTCTCAGCTCAGTTTTTGTCATATGATGCAGCACAGGTCAATAATATAACTCATTCTGAAAAGATTATTTAGAATTAATTGAAACTTAAGTTGGAATACTTTATTTTTTATAGCTTCATACTCTACATCGAAAATATTCTGCTGATTTAAAAACAGGACTTTAGGTGAAAATTTATAAATTTTAGGATGTCCTGCTCATAACTATCAGTCTCCCAAGAAATGTAAAACAAGCTAGGAATAAATGCTGAATATTCCACTTATATTTCTATGTAAGAGGTTTTGAGTGACAAGTGTCTTTGAAAAATGATTAATATTTTACAAACCTGACTCACCAAAATCAACAGTTCAGTGAATGGCCTTGGAATAGGATCTACAGTAGCCTTCACAGTAAGGTTTTAATCTGTGAACGGTACTCATTGCAATGCCAATAATCTTGTAAAATAACCACTACTTTCCCTTTCAAAATATTAAGGAGGAATACATTTTCCCCCAGAAATTTTCCACCAGTTATTAATAGATTTAATAGTTCATGAAGAACTATAGATTCTCCAAATATCATCAAAATAAATCTCGTATGCTTGCAAGTTTTGCAGCATTTCGCATCAAAGCTTTTTGCTGAACAAATGTACCTATGATAGTTTAAGACTTAAAAAAAGAAGAGAGAAATACATTCTAATGAAAGTTTACATTCTAGTAAATACAGAGTAGTTGTCTTATCAGCTTATAGGAAAAGTTAGGTTTAAATTATATGAAAAAAATTACTTATAGTGTTTGCCTAACACCATTAAAAATTGTCACCATCCTCATATGTCAGTTGCGTTTTTCTATTCACTCTCTTCCAAGATATTATTAAATATCCCAAATGATGTTTTTTCATTCTTCAGAAAAAGACTTTGTTAATTCAAGAATAGAAGTCATTGAGAAACATGGGATAATGCAATCCATTTTCTTCATTAAGCCTGATGTGTACACAAGCCTTTGCTTCTATCATAGGCAAGCAGATGAAGGAACTGTTCTTGGAGGGACATAAGACAAGTAAAGGATTTATTCTCCATTTACCTCAAGAGTAAAACTACTGTTGAACAAGGATAGCCAAGAATTTCACCCATACTGAGGAGTGAAATTCAAATTCAGGGAGAGTTTAATTCAGACATGTCACGGCTTGTCTTGAATACCTTACTAGGGATCAATTACTTTTCCCAGCCTGAAAATATTTTCTTCAGAATTTTTTTTATTCTATAAAATGGATTTAGTGGTTATGGCACAGGCAGATTGTTGAGATTTAGACTCTGGCTGTACCACAAGCTCTGTCTCCATACTGTCAATATTTCTCAGGCTGTTAATCAGCAAAAATTTCTCCATCTGCCAGCAAGACAATTTGCATTTTTACTCCACTTTGGACTTTGTGAGCTAATTCTGGGGTAAGAGATGCAGGCCTAAGGATTATGATTCATGACTGAGTTCTTCTGTTAAACAGGGAAGATAAGGAGCTTGAGCCACATAACATTGCAGCCCTGAGCTTTGCAACCCTTTGAACCCTTAGCATCTCCTCCTAAACCCCATCTACCAGATCATGCACTGATGTGGCCTTGGGATCTGAGGTGAAACAACTTCTTTGTGTTTCAATTCCCTGTGCTATGGTACAAAACAACAGCACTGCTGCACTTTGCAGGAGTGATGCTAGGATCCCATAGCATCAGAAGTCTTTCTATGCTAAAATATTGTGCTAGAGAGAACCATGCATAAAAATCCCTCAGCAAGAATAAGAACCACAGGAGTCATAGACACTGCTGTGAGAGTGGATACTGGAGACTAGAAATGAGTAATTTCCACTTCTCTGGTTATCCTCAGGGACAGGAATTATTTATGTATTGTGGCAAGGAGCTTTCTTTCACTCAGTAAGTTTGCTTTTTGAGATATAAAAAAAGGCAAAACTGAAAAAGAGACAAATAAGCAAAAATAGCATTTTCAGCCTTCAAAATGTTTGGTTGGTTGTTTTGGTTTTTTTTTTATTTTGTTCATTATAACTGTCATGTCTGCTCTGCTGGTAAAAGACAAAAGAATGTGGAACAAGTTCAAATCAGAGGTACATAACAGTTTACTAACAGATCAGCAGCAAAACAAAACATAATAAAAAGGCTTAGCAAAACAGTATGCATATTCCAACACCAGTTTTGAATACCTTATATTCTTTCATGACCAATACAATTTTGTTTTTAAACTCTTTCTTAACATCATTACCCCATATACTTCCCAATAACTAGAACTGAGGTTAAGCATGTTAATATTTAGCTAATTCAATTTTACTGTTGTCATTTATTTGAAAGCTAGGAATTTTACAATTAGACTTATTAACTAAAGAAGTTTGTGTGAATTTCTGGACAAATACATGGGTATATATAGACATGAATATATATATATATTTAAAATATCCTGTTTTCAAATAACTAATACAAATTCTAACATCAAATCTTGAATTACTCAAATGCCCCTGAATAAAGAATATATCTGAAATGTGTGTGAACTGCTCTCAGAAAATCAAAGAATATACCATGTTGAGATGTGTATGCTCAGGTCCACTAAAAAGCTACACGTAATATTTACCTTTGTTCTTGGTTTCTCTGGTGCCCCAGGAAAGTAATAGATAAATCACCAGAGGAACCAGAGAAAACATTAAAGATCACATTCTTGAAAAATGGGTCTTAAAGAAGAAAGCTACAACTTGGCCCCACCCCCTAAAATGCCTAAACCAGATAATTTCAAGGCTTTCATTTTCTAATTTAAGGGACTTATGACACAATTAAATCACCTGTACTTGGCATTATAACCCAATTATCTGTCTTTTTCTTAAACTAAGGGGCAAAACCCATTGATACCAAAGGCATTGAACATTTATTCACATATTCTTACATGTGACACTTATGTCCCAGGAAGAGGTTTTTTCTGTAATTACTTCAATTTTAAAACATATTTAATCCCTTCCCCATTATAGTATAAGTTATTTTTCTGAACAGTATAATTGCATATTAAGTCAATCTGCTTTTCATATTTATTAACAATTTTTTCCACAAAATCTTCTCTGAACAGAATAATTCTGGGAGACCACATCCTGTTATGTTTTGCAATTTGAGAGAAGTCTGTTATTCATTTTTGAGTAAGTTGTATGAACTGACTTGATAAAATATATCTTTGAAAGTTTTATTTTACTCCACCTTTCAGAATGTTATCTATCAGAAATGTAATAAAATTAAGATACTTCACAATGGTTTCTTTTCTGTCCAGTAAGACATAGAGTTGTCAGTGAAGAAAATTTTATTCAATTAATTTTAATTATCCTCATTGACTAAGAATCTGTATAAAAGTATAACATTTGAATACATCACAGAACTCTGCTTTTGTTTGTGTATAATCTGTTTAATGCAGACCAACGATCCTTTATCAACTGATATTTTGGGAGTGGGACTCAAAAATATTGTTAAAAAACTTAGGATAATTTTCAAAAATTGTTCATAGAAACTTAGTAATTTTGGTTGAGTTTCTAAGCAAATGCTCAACCTATGCTGTTGTAGCCATTCTTCTAAAAAAACTTTGTTTTACTACTAGTAAATGTAGTGAGTCTATAGAAGTCACCATTCTGACAGGATCTTCAGTCTCCTCATCGATTTCTCTACAAAGAGGAAAGGAAGTGATCATACAGTTTAATTAATATATATTATTTCTTATCTAACCAGGAGATTCACAAAACATTTACCCCAGTGGATTGTTAGCTTATATGATTAAATGCTAATTTTGCCCAGGGAAATCTCTTTACCCTGAATCAGAGACGTAAGTTCCTGCTCCCTTGTCCTCTGGACTATCTCAGGAAAGCATTATGGGCCCTATGGGCTTGGTGAGTCCCAGCACGATGAGTCCACAGGGGCAGCCCCTTGGTCTGGGAGATGGTACTCACAATGCCAAGGAAGAGTGTTGTGCGACTGCACAAGAGAATGAAATGTTTAGGAAAGGAGCCAAAGGTGGGGCAAAGGAGGGATCAAGGTTGTTAGAAAAGCAGGACATTAGAAGGATAAGGAGATAAAATGGGCTGGTCTTTTGTAAGAAAGGGATCTATGCTTGTATAGACCTGGCCTGTTCCTGGTAAATAATATATTCCAAATAAACTGCCTTTCTATCTTCTTTCCTGAGGACTCTATTGGGCATGCACAAGCACATGTGGAAGTCTGAGTGCAGCAGCTGGAGTGGGCAGAGGGTCCTTGTGCCCATGGTGCCAGAAGCAGAAGAGACAGAAACATAAGCACACTGTAACATGTGTGCATGTAGGTGCCTGCAATACCCTAGAGAACTTCAGAGTGGACTAGAAAATGAGTGGAAAAAAAGGATGGGAATCAGGTATCAGAGTGCCATAAGTTTACTTGAATACAGGAGAGTTCAGAAGTATTGAGACTGGCTACTAGAGAGACAGCTGGTCAGATCCAGCTGCTGAGATTAGGGGATCTCAGGGAGGACTGTGAGCAAGGCCAGAGACCTAAACCATCTACTTGTAAGTTCCATTTATGCAGAGTGCATGTTTGGGCATGAGGCAAAGGGGGAAATGCAGGGACCCATGGGCCAGCTACTAGATAGACTGCCTAAGGTTTGTTACTGGAGGAAATTAAGGGGTCATGTGTCTCTGCATCCCTGTGACTGGGTTTTGTGTTTATGTCTGGGTATCAGCTGGAGTGGGGCTGTGAACATTAGGGGTTCATGTGCTGATGTGCTGGCCATGCACTATCCTAGGATACAGATGCAGATGACATTTACGTATGTGTATAATTTCCACTGATGTTTTTTCCTTGCTAGGCCAGGAGGGGAATACGATCAGGCCATTTGTACTTGTATTTGAGTTGGTATGGTATTGATATGTATTGAACCATGCAACGATATACATACGATATACAGAGGGGGAGAGAGACAGTATACCTATTTAAAACACAGGCTCAGCCTCACTGCTGACTGGACGTAAGTTTATCAAGTTGCAACAGCCTTGCCTCTCTTGGGCTGCAAAACGTGGCAGTTTCTAAAAGACTCACCTTTGGAGAGTGAGATAAACAGATGTTAAAATCTGCATGGACAAAATAGAGCTGGTTACTTAGCAGCACAAAATATATTGGTACAAAAAGCTATCCTCAGCTTGTTGCAGATTTATACCAAAGAGTATAAATAATTAAAATAATAATAATAATAATAATAGTAACAACAATAATAATAATAATAATATTAAAAGGTTTATTTAAGATTTGTAGTCTTAAATGTGCAAGATTCTGAGCTGGACATTTTGCAGTGGCAAATGCTGAATGCAGTAGGTCTGAGCTGCACTGAATACAAAGTTTTGAAATATTTTGTCTTTGCTGCTGGGTAGTTGTCTACATGAACATTGAACAGACGTTTTCTGGAATATCTCAGCTTTGAACTGTGTAAAAGGTTCAATAAGAAATGCAAAAAGTAGAAAGGGCTATGTAGAAAATTTCATACAAAGATGACTCTAAATACTCCACAGGAGTAGAAACAAAAATGAAGGAAGGGTGCAAAATGATCAAAATATGCAGGTCATAAAGATTAAACTACACAGTCAAAAAAATGAAGTATTTAACTCTACCAATATAAAATCAAAACTCAGTCCAGATTTGTTGAAAAGGTCATGAACCATTGAACTGGACTTTTGACTCAAACTAAGCTTTTGAGAACTCCATTTCTTCCCAGAGGAGTAATGAAAGAGGATTGCATTAACTTTTGATATGCTTTACTTGATGTCAGCAGGGATTCAGTAGTGTCTAAGGAGTTTTGCTTTGAATTTTCTCGTTTGTTTACATGCCTCCAAAGGAATTTTAAAAAGCCTATTTTTCCTTTTCATAAAGATTTATCGTGTTCTCTGGTAAAGCTTGGATAATTGGGATCAAAAGGTTTAATCTTCTCTGAGAGTTTACCACAGATAAACCTTGGGCACCACAAGCTCCAACATTTGGCTACTTTTTTTCTGAAACAGCACAATGACTAAGCCAGTGTAATTAAAAAAAAAAAAAAAAAAAAGAAGCATAAATCCATATTCTGTAGAAATGCCCTCACCTCTACTCTCCCTTACGTTATTTAAAAAGAAGTTGGACTGATATGTGCCTAAGAAGAATCTTGGAAATCAGAGTGAATCTCAAGATATCCCCTTTGCTCAGAATATTAAAACATCCTTATATAGGCAGGATTGTCTGTCTTTTAGCTTGGATAAAAGAGTTCTATGTATAACAGTCAATGTGCGCAAATTTTGTCAAGATGGAGACATTATAATAACAAAACTATATAAAAAATGGAAATTATCTTCAGCTCATACATTTCAACAAAAGCTACATCTGGTGCAACTCTTCAAAGTGTTGGTAACAATGCAATATCAAAACTGGGAAAAGAGCATACGGAAGAAGGAAGAGGCAGTTTCAGCTGCTTCTAATAGTGATGAAAAAAATTGAAAGGTCATTAATTATAGAATGCTACAAATAAAGTAATATCGTTAATATCCTCATATTTCAAATAAAAATGGAAACTTATTTCAAGTCTGGGAAAAAATGGCAAATACAACAATAATTTAAATTTGAGCTGTGTTTCAGGTATATGTCTGGGATTCATCCGTGATGAATGGAAATAATGGAAAGATCACTTGAAGCAAAACCAAGAATACACCAATTCAGTCAAGCTGAGCGTCAGCTGTTTTCCTAAGTGGGAAACATGATAAAATTACTTCAGTACTGCTAGTAACAAATGCTGTGAGTGAGCATATTTGCAGTCCTTGGTGACATTTTATGACTTGGGTTTAATCCACAATGGAGAAATTATAATCTATTTAGTTAAGGCCTTTTTTCACTTAAAACTTAGAGGGCTCAGAAAGTTCCATTCTAACATATCCCAGACATACATTATTATTTGGAAACTTCCCAGATTTATGTAATAATTTCTTAATTTTGCTTTTTAAAACAATCAAATTAAATATAATTATTTTTTTGCTGTTGCTATATTCATAGAATAGTTGAAAATGGGGAGAAAAAGTAATGACATGAAATGCAAGAAAATTTATATAATTCTGCAGCCTAGGCAACCAAAAAACCCAGTCACTACCACACTAAAAAGTGCCACTCCAGCAAATCAGTACACACCTGCCCACCTGAACCAGTGCCCACCTTACACACATGCAATTTTTGGATTGCTGTGATTGCTCTATAAACTTTGCGCTGAGAGAGGATTTTTCAGGAAAGCTGCTGAGCTCTCAGACAAGCTAGATATGCTCAGAGCAAATTAATTATGTGAGCAACACCTCTAAATCTGTTTTAGATCCCCTAAGATCTTTAAAAGCAAATTTTTACTGCCCTATAGAATATAGGCCAGGAAACGGAGCAAAGAAGCATTCTCATACAGTGTATAACATAATGGTGACTAAAGAAAATCATGTATGATCATGTTGGATGTGACTAGACTGAGATAGTTAAGTCTGTAAATTTTAAAATGTTTTTGATATTATTTTCAATCTTAAAAAGTCACTACTTTCAGATATTGGCTTCCATAGTCACTGTCTTTATGTCAACACTGCAGTTAAAACTACAGGGGTATAAAATAGTTTCATGAATTTGAACACTTAAGATCTTCTGGAAAGTTTCATGCTGGTTCTTTATGGTTATTCTAGAATATTCCTTGGAATGAACTTGAGATTTTTAGTTAGTGGTCTTCTGCATCATGTCAAAGGTTGTCAGTGGTGTTTAAATCATTTGTTCATTCACATACACAGTGGGTATGCACACACTACAAGGCAGGAAACTCTAATTCCCATTTTTGCTTTAGAAAATGTCCTGAAAATGTATTAAGTGACAACTATGTTACCTCATTGCTTATTCAGAAGCATATGCTTTCTCACTTTTCCTCTTCTGTGTCCAGGTTTCTGATTCCACTCCTCAAGGTTTCCTCCACATATCATGACTATGTATACTTAATATATTACAGAAGTTTCAGCTGTCAAATTAGTTAGGTTTAACTAGTTTAAGACTGAAACTGCTGATTATTTGGAACTTTTCATTTTCTCCTGTACACACAGAAAGTGCAGAAACAATTTTTTCAGTCAGTAACCAGCAATACTGCCCAATCCCAAGTTATTAGAAGACTACATTAGGTTTAGTTTTTAATCTATGTGCTAAATGGTAGCACATTTTTGGTATTTTAAACAATTTTTGGAGCATACCTTACTTCTTCTCCTGCCTCCTGTAAGTGCACCTCTGATCTTACTGAACTTATTTTTCTTTTTTTTTCTGCGCTTAGAAATTATTAATTTCTAGTTAATTTTACATTTTGTGAATTGGACAAAAGGCAAGACAGTAAGGTTGTATATTAAAAGTGCATCACAAAATGCAATGGGCCAATTTAAGTGAAATTATCTAAGTGGAACATGGAGAATAAAAATAATCAAAATTTAGAAATATGTTTTAAATTTAATTATAGAATTAAAAATTTTCTTCTTGACTATGAATTTAAACAAAAAAGGAGGATTTAACATAGGAATGAAAGATATTTAGTTCCATAAATCCCAAGTATTTAATGATATCTTAATCTTTAATATTTTATATTCAAATTTTGAATTTGACTATACTGAAAATTAAAGAAATTTCGAAATGTATTTCCTCTGCTATCACTATTTACCACTTATCTCCAAGCGTTCAACAAAATACCGTTATTTTTTAGTTTTCTATTTATGATTAAACAAAATAGTGCTACAGATGATGCCTAAAAATAGCTTACTTATATAAGCAGTGTTTATAGCTATTTCCAATCATTCTATAAAATTGTATGCAAACTTCATATTTATTAATTGCTTGTAGAATTTTAGTAAGTAGACAATCTGATGGATGTGAGATGGCTATGTTGACAATAATAATTTGACAAGTAGGTCTTGGGAACGAAGCACTTCCTCATGTAATTTTATTGTCAGAATGCTCAAAAATAAAGTGCATCTGAAGAAAACAATTTCTCTAAGACCAGTCATAAAATTGATTTGACAGACTTGTTTTTGGCTCGCTGCCCTCAGTCTCTTTAACATCTTAAATCAGCCTCCAGTTTTTCCTCTAACTAAAAGCTTCAGATTTTCCTCTTTTTTTTTCTTCTTTCTTCTCCCTTATTTTTCCCCCATGTTGGAAATTATTTTTATTTTTTGAGGTTCAATTAAAACATAGGTGGGTACTCTCTTTCTTCAGGCATGAACCCTAATTAAGATTAAAATGCTTGCAATTAATGTAATCTCAGTTCCACCAGAAACCTTGAGCTCAATCTTACAGAGGACTTCAATAACAAAAATAGAATGTAGGTGGAACTGAGCTGCCTATATTTAAACTTGCTATCTTAAAAGCTTTACAACCTGCAGCTTAGCCTACTAAAGGTGAAGGAATGAGGTGCACTCTTGTTTAACAGCGCTGTGGGGGCTGAGCTGCTCCTCAGCATTTCAGTACCATGACAGACTCCACATGGAATGATGGCCTATTTTAGCAATATGGTGATGGTGTTATAATCCTCCTTCTAAATAATTGTCTCAGGTCTAAAGCAAGTTTTTGAATCAGACATTGAGGAACAGCATCCTTCTCAGTTTAATAAATTCTATGAAAACCTCTAGAGATTAATTTTATTTTCAGGAAGACTGATCTACTTACCAAGTATATTTTAAATATGTGAAGCACTCAACTCCTGACGAAATTATGCAGCAAAGAAAACAAATAATGTAAAATTGATCAAGCCCCTTACGTTGTCAGAAGTGTAAATCCTGGGATAGTTAACTCTGGAGATTTTGATCCCTGATACAATCCTGATTTGTATCTCATCAAATAGATGCACATCACAGAAGAAATTCCTAAGTGCAAGAGCCCAGAATCTTTTCATTCTACAAAAGTGAAGAAGACAATAAGCTAAAAAATCACATACCTTCTGGTATAGAGAAGGAAACATGAATTATCTGAACATTTTCAGATTCTTTATTGTACAGGGGGGAAGCTACAAGAAAGAGACTAAAGAGTTGTCCATACTTCTGACACTTAGTCAATTACTTTGAATATAGTAATTGATGAAAGTAGATATGGGTTTCAATGTTCATTTTAGACATCTCATTTGCTAACTTGCCCTCAGTCCAGCTCTATTCTTAGTCTAATTCTTGATCATGTACCTAACTGGATGCAGAAAAGTGATACCATTTAGTCTCAACTATGATGCCAGTCTCGGAAATAAAGTGGAATGAATTACAAGCCATTAACTGGCTTTGGACTTATTGTTTCATGGCTCTGCTCTTGCTTGGGGGGGGGGGGGGGG
>JAOTQP010001286.1:135456967-135473871 GCA_026413545.1 Cichladusa arquata | reverse complement strand
CCCGCCTCAGGTCTTGCAGGACATAGTAGAGGGGTCAAATGAGAGGTAAAAATGTGGCAGAGTTCCAACTCAAGGAAAAGCTATGTCTTTATCTAAAAAAAAATAAA
This sequence comes from Cichladusa arquata, assembly GCA_026413545.1. Lineage (NCBI taxonomy): Eukaryota > Metazoa > Chordata > Aves > Passeriformes > Muscicapidae > Cichladusa > Cichladusa arquata. Next base: position 135,473,764 of record JAOTQP010001286.1, on the reverse strand, counting down.
TAATAATAATCAAAAGTCTACTAACTTGTGGTATTAAGCTTGGCCATTTGAAATGAACATACATGAGCAGCATTTTCTTTGCTACTAACCAGAAAATTTGATAGCATTTTATCACTATACACTTGTATGTTTACTATAAGCACTGTAAGAATTATTTTGTTATAGATTCTTATTTCTTACAGTAATCGCCCTGGCTTATGAAGACACAAAATGGGAATAGTCAACTAATTGTGAGAATTTTTTTAGTGAATATCTACTGAAAATGAAATGTTTATTATACGTACTCTTTGTCTCAAAGTGCATGTTTGTTTGTACTTGCCAGCATCTATCTTATTTTACAGATACATCAATATGTAGCTCATAGATACAAACTTTTTTACAAACTAATTTTAAATGACCTGATATAGGATTTGTCTTGTAACAAATAAATTATTTCTGAATGCATTATTGATCATTCTAAAGCACATACAACTTCAGTTATCTTAAGATCTATCTGCTTACCTTGAGATAGTTCTGAGGAGCTAGAGTTATTCTCTGTGATCTAGTATTAAAAACACATGTAATTATTACCCAACAGAAAAGCTCCTCCATTGAACAGTAAAATGGGGTTGAAAGCTGTAGTTATTCTCTTGACAGAGGAAGTGAATTTTAAAAAAATACCACCACATTTACTATAAGGTTCATTTAGAAGTGGTTTTGGTTTTTTTCTGTGCATCTGTCTATGTCTCAACACACAGAGGTGGGAGTTCTCTATCTATGTGATGGTTTCCTTTGTATTTTTAAAATTGCAGAGCACAGCTCTGATAAGAGAAAATATGTTTTGCTATTTTTCTTTCACTGAGTACTACAGTCCTAGTTTCACAATTCCTCTTTGTTGAAATAGAATTATGGCAATATCAATAAGTGGCCAAGAAGTAAAAGGCTAATAACTAATGCCATTAGTATCACTGCCATTACTGTGATGATGAAATCCAAAGCAGTGATCAAAGGACAGGTACTAGGAAAGCAGCACACATAACCTGATATATTTTTAATTTATATGAAACTTATTATGTAATAATTTTTTCATATCATTCTACTTTCAATTAGTAAATATAGCTGTGAAAGAAAAAACTTTACTATCAAAATGCTACTATGCATTTGCAAAATAGCAAATGGTGTGCATGTATTCATGCATGAGAGACAGGAGGAGATGGGCTCTACTGTTATCAGCTCTACTGTTTATCAAATGTGATATATGAGGTGAGAGGGTAAAATAGTTACCACATTTATTGTTGTCATTGTTTTTTGGTTGGACTTTTTAAAAATTTGACTATAGGAATTCCATTGATTTGAAATTCAACTCTGAGCAGTCAGCTGAGTTTATATTGTTCTATCATAACAGGATTTTACACTTCATGGGAGGAAAGACTGTTTCCATAATCAAAACCTGTTCTTATGCTCACTGAAACGACCACACAAATGCGATGTTTTGCTCTGAAGAAACCTTTTTTCTCTGTAGATGGAGATAGTGCTCCTAACAATGAACTTAGGCCAGAAAATAGAGTACTGATAGACATTACACTGTGCTTTAAGACTGCTTTTGGGCTGGTTTTTTCTCTTGTGCTAAAGCAGCAGGGTGTTTTTAAACTAGAGCATTGAGAGTTCACTTTTAATACCTGTGTTTCTCTCCCTGCTGGTTGGAGAAATAAGTTACTCTTTGTCTGTTTCTTTCCTCTCTACTGATGTCCATTAAGTTCTCCTGAGTCTGAGCTCTTCTGAAGTTTTCAGTCAGCAGTATTTAAGAGTTTACAGATACAATTTAAGAATATGTTTAATATTATTACATGCTAACGTACAGCTCTTTATCTTTATTTGTTCAAATAAGTGAAATATGAATGATAATCATTGAAAATACGCATTTTTGTGTTTTGCATATATTAACTTTACTTTTAATGTGAAAACCTTGAGACACAGCTAAGTAAAAGCCAATTTGCTTGAAATATGCCCTCTAGCTACAGCACTTTCTCATATCAGGTATAGTGCTATTTCATTGTCATTGAAATAAAAGTTCACTTTTCACTGCCCAGACAGCTGAAAAATCTATTGCAACCTCAAGTACCCAGAGTTACACAAGCTGACATTTAAATTTGCCATATCTTGGTTAATAAATTTCAGATTCTGACTTTCCTGACATATTCTCAGACAAAGTTACTTTCCCTACCTAGAAGTTTAGCAGGTGCATTCAAATCTAAGGAACTGTGGCACCAAGTTTGGGGGGTGAGGTGTAGAAAAGACAGTGAAAGACAAGACAGAGAAAGAAAACTATGTAACAAAAATTAATAAATGAGAAGTGGATTGCCAGGGAGTTTATCTTTGAAGAAACATAGTTATACTTTGGGCTTATTTAAAAAAAATGAAAAGAAAAGGCAGAAAAACCTTTTTTTTTCAATTTTATTTGTTCACTAAAATTGTAAATCTGCTGATGAGATTTAAAGCTCTTGTGTCGTTTTTATTGATGTAATGAAGAGCAGCCTAAGTCAAATGATGCGCTTTATAGTCTAACAGAGAAAGTTCAAAGGCTCTTCTGAAGTTGTTGTTAGTACAGGGTCTAACTTAGGTTGTCATATTGATTATGTCTTTACTATGAAATATACCCACAAGCAATTCTGTGTGTTTTAGCTGATTATTCACTTTTCAAACACGTGTTTTGCTGCATAAATATTCACTTTACTGCTTTGATCTCACTTGCCTCATTTTAGGTCTTGTTGAAAACAAGCATGAATTTCAAATTCTGAAAACCATCTCTTTTGAGGGTCTTAAAGCAATAAGAAACTGTGTGACCACATTTAGTTTGCCAGCATGAATTTTAAGATGCATAAAACAGATGCAGACAATATTTCCAAAATAGTTTGAATTCCCATGTTAAATAAGTACTTACCAAACTTGTAAGTTCAAAATGTGTCTTTGCTTCTATATGCAACAACTTTCTAAATTCCAGTTACAATTTCAGAATTCCTTTCTATCTGAATGCTAAAAAGATAGGATTTGATTCTGCTCTGACTTGCATCTCCATGGTTCTTTAGCTTAAACATACCTAAGTATTTATGTCTACAAGTAGTTATGAAAATAAAACCAAGTCTGATATACTGGACATTTTTCTGATAACATTACTTACTGTAAAACCAAAGATTTTATTTTTAGCCCATTCTTTTATTTCATTTAAAACATCTTCTCTCCAAGTACAATTCTGCAGGCATGCTAGTGCTAACAGGCACTCCTAAATCTCACGGTTTCAACATGAGCTTTCACTCATCATATTACAAAAATGTATTGCTTACATATTGTGCCACAAACTTTAATTGCTCTTTAGACATCCTGTGGGTGACTTTGGAAATGTCTGTGCAATATCTGCTTCTTCTGAAGACACTTCCTGCCTCTCATAATAGATTCCCTGCCATCATCATCACCAGTTACCTTCATCTACCTGAGCTTTTTTGACATTTCTATTGTGGCTTGCAATCAATTTTCAAGGTCATGTGGCTCTGTAATGGAATATTAACACCCTGAGAGTAGGCTTGCCAGCAGGAGGTGTGTCAGAGCAATTTGACTAACAGTGCTTTGAAGGACTATGACCTTGGAAGCCTCTAGCAGGACAATCTATGAATTTGGAGTAGCTGTCAGATTGAATTGTAAAAGGGTGTATATTAGGGATTACAATGAAGACTCATTCATAAAAATTGACATCCTGCCAAAAAATGGATCACACAAAAGTTTAATGGAATATTTATTCCCTAATTATGAACATATAACCTCCCCCCCCCGCCCAAAATCATCTATCTGTATTCTTGGAATACCACAATTGTACTGTAGTTTTGAAGTCCTTATTTTTTACATTTAAACATTTTCCTTATAACATGCCAAATCCTTCCCCAACTGGGCATTGGCACAGGTCCCACTGATTTTGACAGAAGTAGACCTGCCTTCAAAAGACAGTTGCAATGATGGTTAATATTGGGAACCTCAACACATTTTTTAGGCCACAGCTAAGCATCTGAAATTAAATTTTTAAATCCGTATTGTTACTTCTAGATAAATTTTGCTGGCTTTTCAAAGAGTTTTGGTGGTCAGGAATCAATGGAAAGACTTAGGGGAATGAAAATTAGGTTATGTTTATCTATGAGCCTCAATAAGGATTTAAAGCTTTAACTGCAGACATCCAGGTTTGGAAATCTTGACCTATGGTTGCAGCCCAAACATCTCCGGTATTTTCTGGGAATGATCAGACAATTATACAGTAAAGACCATGTGCAGCACTGTTGACTACAGCATAATTAAAGAGAGAGAATAAAGCACTGAGTGCTCAACTTAAGAAATATTGTAAAATTACACATAACCACTGAGCAGATTTTTTTTTTCCCCAACAGAATCTAAAAACATTCTCTGAGAAGTAAAACTACAGAAATAATAAATAAATTATAATTACTCAGCCTAAGTATACATTTGTGGAGAATTATTTTCAGTAATTTTGCATTTATGAACATAGTTTAAAAGGCAGATTCACATAGCAGCAAATTCTCAATTACAAAAACAATGTTCCTTTTGCAAATAGAAATGTGCTGCTGGTAAAAGCACTTATGTTCTTCATGCTCGACATTACAGTTTATCTCCTTATTAAGTGTGCAGAAAAAGTGAAAATGCTAATCCTTCCAGCTTGCACTACTCCTCAGTGCAGCATAATAGGAACTTAAGCATGTACTGTCTGCAAAATCCAACTAGAACCATCTGAAGTATGTAACTGGCATTAAGAGGTATCTCCTTTCCGTATTGTCCCAGTTCAGTACAACATGGCCTGACAGCACGTGCAAGTCACACAATTCTGAAGCCCTGCTGGTATCCACAGGCTGCAGCAATAATCATCCTATACCTGATCCAAGGCTGACTGAAAGTGAAAATGAACTATCTTTTTTGCTTTCAGTGGTTTTTGGATCATGCAATCCTTGATAGATATACCCTTCACCGCACTCTGACACAATCCTCATATCACAAAACGTAGTTGACATAAAAGGTATTACGACATCAGCAGGCATAAGACTTATTTCAAGAAAGTTGTTGAATGATATTTTCTGCCTGTCAAGGTTAACCCCAGACAGATGTGTAATAATAATAATAATAATAAATAATAACTTTGCTAATTATTTGTCATACATCCACTTTTAGTAGAAAAATACAATTCCTTCTGAAGCAGAATGTTGTTCACTTCACTAATAATATCAATCACTTAAAAAAATATTTTTCCCTCAGAGTTCATTTCACACTGTTTTGTAAATGCTGGTGTACAACACACGGAGGCAGAGGCAGGCAGTGCCAGATCACTTGGCCTTCATGACTCTCCACTGGTAATGGAAAATTGTTTTCCTTTACTGTACTTTTTTCATCTCTCTCTTTAAATTCCTATGCTGAACATAGATAATTTATGTTAGATTTTTTTGGGGAAATCATGGTTCTATTCACTGACATGAAGACTTTGCTGTTACCCTCAGCTTTTCAACATGGTAATAAGAGCTATGTAGGCAGTTCTGGGTTAGCATTTACAAAAATCATCATTGCTCAATAACTTGAAGTGGAACCAAGATGCTTTTTTCTACCCACTGTACCAATTTTCATTCTTATAAAAGGAAGAAAATATTTTTTATTGGATTATAATGGCACACTACAGTAAGGGAAGAACAATTTTTAAAAATAATTTTTAATAACGATGATAAATTTAAAAAAACCCCATTTAAGTGTTTTATTTGTAAGCTTATAGTGCTTAGATAAAGCACATCACATTGAAAGAGAACAAGTGAAATGAAAAATGTTGCATCTTTCAATGGCCTTGAGTCACATGTTCTGCTACAGATTAATGCTTCACTGCCCCTTTACTCTTTATCTGGATCTTTATTTAAAAATAAAGCCAGAAATAACCCAAATAAGAATTGGAATCAGAATTATAGTGAGAGGAGCTGTTAAAATAGAAGGAACAGAAGCTATTGGAATAGAAAATTGTGAGGGATAAAGGACAGCGAGGCAACGGAGAGTAGTGTGGAGGAGGCTGCACATTTTCCATCACAGTATTGAACAGTCAGGTAGCTGGGACCAATCACTGTGAACTTTAGCCATGTTTTTAGGACTAACAAAATTTAATCTTCAGATTATAAACATGGAAATACAGTACCTGACTATTTTTTGAGATAGACCTGAGAATTCTACTCCCTGATTGCCATCACAGTTTCAAGTTATATTATTTTTTTAAAAAAAGGAAAATACAGAAAATAGAAAAGATTTTTCTCTATATGTAATGGGTAGCTTCAGTGGAGTTTCTGTTAATACAAAACTTCTCCAATGTCTAGTTTAAATGTACTTCTCGTAATAGCACTGTACTTTGCAATATGTGCCTTTTCTCCTTCACTGTTTATAAATTCTCATTTCAGTCACTTTGGTGTGCAAAACAACCTGATGCTTCTACAATGAAATGACTAGTTTGCTAGATGAGCAGACAGCAGTCAATATTGTCTACCTTGACTTTGGGAAAGCTTTCAACACTGTCTCCCATAAGATCCTCAGAGAAGCTGATGAGGTATGGGCTGGATGGGCAGTCAATGAGATTGAAAACTGGCTGAATGGCTGAGCCCAGAGTTGGATGATGTACAGCACAAACTCTAACTGAGGGCATCATCAAGGTAAACTGACAGTCAATACTGGGTATGCTCCTCTTTATTACAATCTATATTGATCTGGATAAGAGTGAGAATGGAGAAGAGTGTAATCTCAACAAGTTTGCTCGTGATGCAAGACAGACACACACTGGGTCATGCAGCAATCCAGAGGGACTTCAACAGGCTGGAAAAAATGGGTGGACAGAAATCTCATCCAGTTCAATAAGGGGAGGCAAAAATTCCTGCACCAGGGTCAGGTCCTGCACCAGGTCCAACAGGGCACCACCCAGCTGGAAATCAGCTTTGCAGAAAAGGACCTCAGCATCCTGGTGGACCATTCAAAGGACTACAGAAATCTCTGCAGTGTGTGAGGATGTCTGTTCAATAGTTCAACATATCTGAATTACTCTTTTCCTATATTGTCACACCCACATCTTGACATAACTTCATTACTCTAAAACTGCTATTTGAGTTACTGAAATCTCACTCTGCTCTAAGTGATATAAAATAGGCACACATTCTTCTTCGAAGATGAGTCTATTTGTATGTCTACAGGGGCAGACTAACCTTATGACATGCATTTACTATCAATACCCTTTGGGAAACAACATATATTATACATTGTCTCCATTTGAAGCCAAAAATATCTAGCAAATGAAATCAGACTTCTTTTCTTTTTCTCTCATTTCTGTCCTTTCTTCAGTATATTTTTGAAATCAGTCACATATTCCTTAAACAATTCAGGGTGCAGACTTTCTATTTAAACATATCTCCTGTGATCCAGTCAAGGTCAGCCTCACTTTTGTTAGGTACAGCTCATTAGGGATACTGGAGAAGCTCAAGTCCTAGGAGTACAAATGCAAGAAAGTAAACTACCTTCCAGTTATCTAAAATGTAATGATTAATTTGTTGCCAAAATGCCAAGTGCTTACATGAAGAAACATTCACTTCCATTATTTAGTACCACTCCACATGTACAGTCTAATGCTTTAAGTAATTCACTGCAACAATTTCCAAGTCATATCCAAGGCTGTCCCATGGTAGCTCTCATTGATAGTCTGTATAAAATAGTAAAGTCATGCAGGAGCCCTACTGTCACTTTACCATAACTTGTTTGTCTCAGGAAATATGCACAAAGCATCAGGATCATAAAACTCTCAGAGTGTGCTTATTTGCATGTCCCGTGAGGACAAGAAAAGCTTCTTTTCTGAACCACAAAAGTGAATTATGAAAACCAGAAACATATAAAGAACAACAAAACAATTACTTGTTTTTAAAAAATAACATTAGGTTCTTAAATTAAGCTTATACTGAAAAAGCTGTTAAGAAAAAGAATTTTGTGCGTATCAGTGTATTAGCTGTCTAATATTTAGAATTGCTGAAGCACGTCTTATTTCCAATGCAATTGCAAAAGAACAGTTGTGATAGCAGACATTATAAATTTCCTATAGCAATTCTGTATTCAGCATTTGTAATGACACACAGAAGTATTTATGAGAATTACAGCACTACAAGTTTCCAAAATAGTTGTATTTTACAGATAGGAAGACTCAGTGTACTTTCATGTTAGATAAAGACAACTAAAAACATGTTTTCTCTCTTATTCCTGGTGTACATATAGACACTATTGCAAGCAAGCTGAAGTTGTATGGAGACTTAGGAAAACACATCTAAGTAAGTCTCCTTCCTGGTCTTGAATTTGGGCTTGTTTCTTGTTCAGTATTTTGGCTTCTTTAATAAAGTGCTCAGCAGTATCACAGGTTTAGGGTTTTTCTATTATCTTATTTGCCATTTGGAACCACATTGTTCCACAAAACTTGTAGTGGCAAAATGGAAAAGTTTATGTTTAAGCAAATATCCTTTTGCCTTCCAGTACATACACACCTAGTTTTCTAAAGCACATAGTCTGTTAGCTTTTGCCCTTCCTCCTCATCTCTTCTCTCAAAAACTCCTTCTCATGCCTCTGTCTTTTAGTTCAGCAGGTAGATATCTTGGCTGTCAGGTCTCACAATTGCATATGATCCTGGGAAAGCCAGTAAGAGGAATGAATTCCCTGGAGTCAGCATGTCAATTAATGTCTTGAAGTTATTAGAAAAACCCCAACCGAACAAAAACCCCCTTGTTTTTTTTTCTTCAGTTTAAGTGGGACAGCCCAGTACAAAAGAGCATAAAAGAGCGACTAACAGTACTGTTTACCTCAGCATCCTTGTGGCGGGATGGAAGTATTCCATCTACCCTGCAGTTATGGAAATACACTCTCATAAACTTGTACAAGAAATTGATTTTCAGGGAAAGACTTTGTGATTGAAGCAAAGGCTGGTACACTTTCTGAGATCCTGTAAGATAGTGTCCTCCCCTCAGTTTCAGTGCTAACACTTCACATGCACTCTTTGGGCTCAGCATATAAATGGTCACTAAATTTATCATCAGTCATCCATCTTTCAAGACCATTTGTGTCAAAGGACTGTAGCACCAAGGTACATTACACAAATTCTCTTCCCTTATCTTCACATTACCATTGACTAGGAACACAAGAAAAATATTGCGGAAACAGCTCATGCGGTCTCACAGCGTGCTACTGAGCTCTCACTGCTCCAAAAGTAATGATCATAAGTTGTCTCTGGTAATTCTCCTTGCCTTAATCTGAATGATGCCCTTTGGCATCATTGGCAAGCTCAAACTAGATGGAAGCACTTTCTCAGTCCCCTCTGATTGGCAATTGATAATGCTTTTTGCTTTTGTTTGTTTGTTTTAGAAAGAAATGGGAAAGCTAAACATGGCATGAGGAAATTTTAACAAGGATCTAAAAATAATCTACTCTCTTTTTAGTAAATATCTGGTGATCAGTTTGGAAGCAAAAAGCAGCACAGAATCTGTAAGAATCAAACTTGTTTTCTACTTTTCTAAATTTTGTAAAGTCAAATATCCAACAGACCATACATAAGGAAGCTAAAGCCGTAGCTCAGAAAGATGGCACAATGGCAATGACATAGCACATTACAGGCCTTATAATCACCATTAAATGATAAAATAATGCAAGCTTGGCATGAAGTTTCGAGCTCCATGGTGCTTAGGGCTGCCTTAGGCCTACAGCATGCTGCCCGTTTTGAAAGTTGCATAGTTGTTTACGTATTTGAAAGGTTTGATTAACATCCATTTTACTACTAGAAAAGCTACCAAAAAAGACAAGACTACTGTGTCTATACAAGCAGATAACATTCTGTATTAAGCAAGGTGGAAGCTTTATCCTAATTTTCATCTAAGGCAAAAGTAACTTCATTGTAGTCAGTATCATGGTTTGACATAGCTTGGTTTTTAGTTAAGGGACAAATCCATCAGCCACAAAGTGATTTTTCTCTGTAAGGAACATTACAGCTTCCTTCACGCCTGACAGAATCAACAGCTAGCATGTTCTGAATATGGATACTCTGTTAAACCAATTAGAGGAGCTGGACACACCTCTATAAATCATATTTAAGAGAGGAGAAAACTGTGAAAAGTTTTCTTTTACTTCCTACTTTCTGCAAAAGAGTGGAAGCCTTTCCCCGCTCCTTCCTGGTGGCCTGGCTGCCAGGGTGGGGCAGGGGAAAGGGAAGCCTGAGCTGGGCCATGGTGTGGCTGCTGGAATCTGTCAGTGCCTCGCTCTGCAGTCAGCGGGCTGGGCCCTGGTTCCACTGGGCCGGGCCCTGGTCCAGCTGCAAGCTGCTGAGCCATCCTGCCAGGGACTGTTCCAACACTGCAAGACACCAGAGACGGCTGAGACTAAAGGTGGCTCTGCAGTCTGTGCAGGAGGCAGCCATGCAGCTGGAGATGAAAGTGGCCAGGGCCAAAAAACAGCCATGCAGCCAGAGTGGTCATCACCATCCTAGCCCAGTCAGTGAGAGAGTTTGTGTGCCTGTCTGTCAAACCTTTCAGCACTGAAACATTCCACTTGAGAACAAAATAAATCTGTAAACGCCTATCTTCTCCCAAGTCAGAAAAGGGAATATGAAGACACGTGAGGAGAACAACATGGAGACACCAAGGTCAGTGAAGGAGGAACCAAAGTCCAGAGGGAGGAGAATGAGGAGGTGCCTCTGTCTCAGGCTGAGATTCTTGTGTAAGACCATGGTGAGGACATGATCCATCAAACTATTTCCCTATAATTCATGAAATGCATGGGAGGATGGCGTGTTCAAACCGCAGTCTATGAGCAAAGGCACCCATGCTGAAGCAACAGATGCTAAAGTAGCTGTGATCTGATGAGAAGCTTGAACAGAGAGATAAGAGAACCCTTGCCCCAGGGATAGAAGAGAATTTTTACTCAGAGATAGAAGAAAAGACCCTTTGCTTCAACACTAGAACAGCTCATCCTTAAAATTGCACCACATAACCTGAGATAGCCCTAGAAAACAGCTGGGGGAAAAACTGTAAGTCAATGGGAGGGGCTTTCATATAGCAAACATATTTCCTTTTCCCAGGCAGACTGGTTTGCAGTGAAATAAAGCTATGAGAGAACAGTTTTCTTGTGGAAAAGTCTCCATGGCATGGCAGGAGAGACTCATCTCCCTAAGTGGAAAGATTTATTTTGAAGTGGTCAACAGACTGAAAAACAGGGAAAGGGAAGAGGAGCTGGGGGGAAGAAAAGTGTTCTAAAAGTTTATATGATCCTTATTATTCTTTTTTTAGTCATGCTTATAAAACTTTCTTTGTACCCTTTAAAGTTTTGAGCCTGCTTTGCTCTTCTCCTAATCCTTTACCTACTCTTTCTTCTGTGAGTTATTTTAGTGGGTGCACTGGCATTTGGCCAGCACTCAACCCACTACATTAGTTGGTGTTTTGGCCCAGTTTTCAAACTGAAACTGCTAGTCAGGAACATTTTTGTCAGGTGCAAGTAGAGACAGAATACAGCCCAACTCGCAGCTTGACAAATGAAGCATTGCTGGGTAGAAGTCAACAATTAGAAAGTATAATTTTAAGTACAATCGAGAAAATAGTTTAAAGATATGCTTTTGTATTTTGATTAAAATAACGGCTTCCACCTAAGTAAGTTATGAGTACAATTATGCCAAATTGTTATTAATCAGTATCTTCTTCCAGTTAGATTAATTAGGCTAAGTCCATTTTGTAGACAGCACATGGAAGTGACAGGTGAGTGAAATCAAGCTTTAGTTAACTTTTAGCTTGGTTTCTGGCACTGACATTACTGTTCCAAGTGAGAGGAGAGAGACTTAGAGTGCAGGAGTGAAATGTCTTAAATAGCTGAGGTTTTTGTGATATAAAAATCTTGGAGGAAAGTTTTACTTTAGGCTATTTCCAATTACTCATGATCTTATTATTCCAAAAATCTATGGAATACCTATGTCTAAAACCAAATTTAAAATACCATGAATGGGTCATCTTGTTTCTAGTATCCTCCAAGTTTCTCATCTCTCTCCACTGCTTAACTGTAAAAAAAAAAAAAAAAAAAAATAAAGCTACCTTTATATTTCCCTACAGCTGCACATGAAAGCCTGAAACAAAACTCAAATCACAAATTTCTATTGTTTATTTGTTTATTTCTTTTATTTCCCACAAATATTTGGGCTATCAACTTGCAGAAAATCAGAACTCAAACTTTAGGTCATGGGGGACAGAGGGAAGAAATCATGTGCATATTTCCTTTATTTCCACAAGGATGCCTTCTTCTCTAGATCAAACTTGAGAACTTCAAAATGGACTTTTAACAAGATTAAGTGGAATACCTAGATAAAAGATACATAAAAGTAAAAAGGATATTTCTTTGCTTTGTTTTCACAAACGTTACAGGTCAAAAACCACCAAATAACATCTACCAAATACTAATGTTAAATACAAATCTTTCACTTTATGATTTGATTTTAAAGAACTCTTGCAGAAATATATCAAAGAATTATTGAATAAGATGAGTTGATCCCACAAGGATCATTGAGTCCAGCTCCTGGCCCTGCACAGCACATCCCCAAGAGTCATCTCATGTGCCTCAGAGTATTGCCCAAACACATCTTGAGCTCTGTCAGGCTGGTGCTGTGACCGCTTCCCAGGGGAAGCTGTTCCAGTGCCAGACCACCCTGTGCGTGGAGAAGCTTTTTCTTATACCAAACTTATCCTCCTCTGGCTTCAGGCCATTCTCTCAGGTCCTGTTAACCACAGAGAAGAGATCAGTGCCCACCCCGCGCATTCCACTCATGAGGAAGTTGTAACTGCAGTGAGGTCTCTCCTCAGTCTCTTCTCCAGCCTGAATGGACCAAGTGACCTCAGCCTCATATGGCCTCCCTTCAAGCCCCTTCACCATCCTCATGGTCCTCCTTTGGACACTCTCTAATAGCTTAATGTCTTTTTTATGTTATGATGAAATAAACTGCTCACAATACACAGTTGCACTGCATATGCTCTGAAGGAGTTATTAGGATAAATAACACCACCAACCTGTATCATGATTACATGCATGCTATATATTGATAGTAGCATAACAGCTGGTAGGGAGCTGTTATGATTTTGATGGCTCATCATTTTAATGCAAAACATTTCTTTTGAGCATAATCCAGTCAAGGAAAACAAGTGGCCATTCTTGCATAATTTTCTTTGAATGGGAATAAGGCAAAACCAAAAAATATCACTAAGTCCTCCAAGGAAGAAAAATGAGGTTACTGAGAAATATGTCTGGAAGAACTACAAAGCAGGTTCTTTGGCAACAGGTAATACCTCTTTTGAAGAGCCCATCACAGACCAGGTATTTCATAGAAAGTTTAACTTAGTTTATGATTTTTGGTGACCACAAGTTTTGCTTACACTTTCTTTTGAAATATTGTCTACAATATAAAATACTATTTAGTCATGATAAATATTTATATATGTTTATGCATATAACCTTACATATGTATCCATAAATGTACATACATGTGGGGGTCCACTTTGCTTCCCACAGGAGAGCATCTATTGGCTGTGGCAGCTCCTTCCTCAGTCACTCTTCACTTCAAAGACTCTCTATAAAAACTCCCCTGATTAAGTGTGGGCTCAAGAGACCTCCACAGGAGGCAGGTAAACATATCAGCAGTTTATTATTTTATATCAAAGCTCTCCTACCTTCTCTCTGGTAGAGTCCACAAGCAGTACAACCAGCCAACACAGATTCCTCAAACCAGCACCCATACTTGGCCAACCCACTCTTTTATAACACATCTTTTATTGGACACAGCTGTGGCTCAGCAAGGGCAAGGCTGTTTCTACTCTGCTGTGATTAGACACAACTGCAGCCCATCCAGAGTGAGGCTGCCCACAGCACTATCCCACACATAGAGGCAGTTTCTTTTGTTTCTGTTACTTTATATTCAATTTTTTACACAAAAATAAGATTGTAAAAATTCTGTTAATGAGAACAATACTTTTTCTTCCATAAAATCTCTAGGCAAGTTTGTATACGTTTTTAATCTTTTTTGTTGTACTTAAAATTGTCTACCAACCAGTACAGAACTCTCGTATTTGTGGCATTCTGGTCTTCTAATAATCTGTTATACATTCAGAAACATTTGAAGCTCTTATTTATAACCTTTTCAAAGCATAACCACAGTCCTATTTTTAAGTTGTGTTTTGACTTCCAAGGCTTCCTGCCAGCAGATATAATACTTTTCCAGCCCTCTGCTTCTCACTTTGATTCTAACACCTAACACACAAAACAGAAATTTTGGATCCAAACTTTTGGTCAACTTTTTTAATGTCCATCTTTGAATAAATAGTAATAATAAATAAATGCAGCACAGATCATATAGGTACGCTTAGATCTGAATGAGAGTTTCTGTTTAGAATTTTCAATAGGCTATTGTTCCAACAGGCATTAAAGGCTATTTTTCTTCCAAGATAATACAGAAAATTTAGCATAATTTGATATATTAACCTTGGTGGATAAATCATAGTATCTGTTTTTCAAACAAGAGAATCTCATGGAAATCATTGGAAAAAATGAGAAGAGACTAACATCTGAAACAAGTAAAGTTGATTAATGATCTTATCTTCTTCCTGATGAAGTCACTGTAATTAAATGGTGCTAACCATGGTCAATTTGAAATACAGTCAAACATTGAAACATTTTAGAGATTTAAGTCAACCAAAGCTGGTGAATAATATTCAAAATATTTGGACTTCTTTTTTTAATACCACATTAATTAATTATTTTCAATTATATGGATGGAAATATTCAGCAAACCCACTAACTAGATTGCGTGTGTATATCTTTTAATTCTGTGAAAAATTAGATGATCAGCCTGATGCAGATTGTCACTAAGCTTTGATTTTAGGCCTTGTTATTATATTTTTAGAGCATTTATTCAGTAGAATCTTCAGTATCTTTGTCATTACTATATAAGGAGAGATTACTTTTACAAATGACTGTTTCAACGTTATAAATAGCTCCACTATGTTACAGTTTTCCCCTGAGTATCCTCACTATTGAGTAAATTGACCTTATACAGGACGGTAAGTCATTCATGACTGGAACCTTAAACTACAGAATAAATTTAGAATCACTCAGTTCCCAGCTAGACACTCCGTATTTAGCTTCAACATGACCATAAAAATGCTATATAAAGTATCCAGCTGAGATCCTAATACAATTAGTTTCCTAGTCAAGTCTGTATTTCATATATTCTGCTAAACTGCACTTCCATAAATGAACTCTCAGTGTGGGAAATAAGTACTGGTAGAAGACATGCTTTGAAGTGTAACCTTTGCTGTGTAGAATCAAGTGGTAATTGTAAAGGCTTCTTCACAATTTTAGTAATGAACCTAAAGTGCACAGAAAGATCTTGCTCTATTTACAGTTTAGTTAACAAATAGTTTAAAAATGAGTATTATTTACTTCATCTGCATTTTAAGACAACACAAAAATTAGGGAAACAGTTCACTCTCCAAATTCCTTCAGTCATTTGTCTGGTGATATTCCTAGTATGAACAGTAGCTAGAGAGCAGCTTTGTGCTATGTGCTTGGCTTTAAAGTCCTGGTCTCTACAAGGAATTAAGTTGCTGACATGCTTTGGATTAGTACCATCCTGAGAAACGATAACTGTCGTGATGGAAAAGTGTCATTGAACTGTTCCTAGACCTCATAACATAAAAAAAGTCGTGCTGAGTGGTGCTTCCTGATTATTCAGATTTAGAATTGATGTTGCCAAATGAGAAAGATGAAAAAATGAGCAAATATTTTCAGTACTATCTTATGCATACCAAGTTCTCAGCTCCTCTGCTCCCCTCAGTATAACAACCAAATCAAGTAAATGAGGCTACTGCATATAACTGTGCACAAATAGTTCATCCTTTAGGCTCTTCTAGGTGATGATCTTTTTTATACATCATCTATATAGAAACCCTTTTCTTAATGTGAAGAGGGGTATAGTCACTGCAGCAAAATAATAATTGTCTTTCCCATACTTTAACTTCTCTAATCCCAGGTCTTGTTATGTCTGTGGCTGCAGATGGTTCCAACTTCTCTTGCTAACCACCAGAAATCTCTTTCTTTATGAAGCACCAGCTGCAGTGGAGACTAGAAGCGAAAAACAAGAGAGTATTCAGAAATATACTGGCTCCTACAGAGATCTGACACTGTTGTAGGGGTCTGGATTCCTAAACTGGTGATGCTAGTGTTTAGACTTAACAGGTTCTCCTCATCTCATTTGGGAAAAAACTCCAAACCTGGCTTGTGCAGCAGAGTTTCAGATGAATTCTAAGCCTTAGGTCAAGTACATCTCTTCTGTGGAGGCTGTTAAACTGCTCAAAGCAGGTCCCATTCTCTCCTTCAGTTCGCTGAACATCACCTTAGCAAACAACCCATGCAAACTTAAATTACCCGTATTTCTAGAAAATGAAATTAGGAGTAGAAAATAAGAGAAAGGAAGGAAAGAGAGAAAAGCAAGATAGATTTGATTCTGGTATGACCTCAGCTGCCATATAATCCAAGGACAATGGGGACACAGTGTGTGTTTGCCTCATGCTTTGGCTTAAGGACCCTCTGGCTTGCCTGAGCTCTTCCTCCAGGTGGGGCTTCCAGTCTGGTGGTCACTGGAGAGCTGAGTTAGGGGCTCCAGGGACAGGTGTGGAGCATTGCCTGCAGTGTGCCCGGGCTTGGAGGCCA
>JAOTQP010001286.1:135431268-135456462 GCA_026413545.1 Cichladusa arquata | reverse complement strand
ATGGGATGGGATGGGATGGGATGGGTGTTTGGAGCAGGGCTCTGCCTTGCTAGGCAAGACTTGACCTCTCCCTTCACCCAAACATGCACTTGAAATATTTCGAGCCAGCAATCCTTCCAGTCTCTCACACAGGCTTCAAAAAAAGGAAAAGAGAGCCAGGATTGCCTGTGTGCTTCTCATTCCCAAAGCTTCCCATTGTAAAAGGGACCAGAATTTTGACCATAATACCTGAATTTAACATCATGCTAATGGTTCCAGAGAGAGTATAATACCTGCATCAGATGAAGAACAAAGTCACTCTGTTAGAAGTAATTTAAATCAATACAAAATACCTCCAGATTCTCAGAGAGACTTTGCCATCCTACCTGCTCTCTATTGATGTACTACTAAATGAAACTAAGTAGTACATCAATACACAGTTTTAATTAGGATACTGGGGCCTGAGGAGATGTCTGAAATTTTTTTGATGGGAGAAGAAAGTGTCAAGTCTAGCAAAAGAAAAAAACAGACCTAAAGGAAAAATCAGTGTCAAGAGAATAATAAAAAAGTTAACAAAATCACCAGAGCTTGAAAAAAGAAATAGAAGATAGTACAGGTGAAGATCAATGTCTCAAGGCAAACAGAAAGGAGAAAATGGACTGGTGATTTTAGCAACAATAAAACTTTGTGCCTCTAGTTATTTTCTAGGGTGGTTTTAATTTCTTATAATAAAAACACAAATATAGATTTAAAAAGAGAAAGAAAAAATTGTTAGCTGAAAGAAGTTTTTTTTCTCTTAAGTCTGTGGGACAAGTTTTCCTTAGGAAATTGTATTTGAAGTGGTTAGATATTTTTGGACTGTAAGTTTTCCTGTACTGGTGAAGATGACTGGGTTAAAAAGGTGACGGAAATAAAAAATATCTCAAAGTAGGCAGTTAGCTAATTGTTTAAGCCAAGCTAGTTACTAAATTATCATTAAGACTTTCAAACTACATTTACTAATGACAAGAGTGCCCAAGGTTTATTTGCGTGTGACCAGAATAATGTTACGGATATTATCATTGCTGTGTTGTATTTTGAAACAATATTCCAAGAGAAATAAATATATTCAATTTTAATGAAAAAATAGAAGAGAATTTTAATACACCACTAACCACTGTAAAATGCGTGCATGTATAGATTTCAAAAGAAAGATTCCTCTCAAAAAGAAAATATTGGACAGTTTCTGAAATTTTATTTTAGACTAGCAGATAGTACTATAGGATAGTGTACTAGCTCTGTACTGAGTTTTGGTGAGGAGGGAATGAGGCAACACATTAAATCAAGAAATAGAAGGCTAAGAATTTACCAATAATGCAGTTTCAGTGACTTAAACGGAATTTTACTTCAATCAGACTGATTGCTACAATTAAGCAGAATTAGAAAAGATTTTCAGTTTTTCAGTCTCATGAAATAAAAACTATGATAGAAGCCCTTTCATGTTGTTTTCTTTTACAATTCTGTAACAAAAGTATTAATTATCTTGTGTTCTTTTCTGAGACTGGTAAAATTCTGGTGACTTCTGCCTTATTACTCTTGACGTATAACACATGAGCAAATTGAAAGGCATTTAATTCCCGGAATTAGTATGTAATTAAGTCAATAAGTCATTCAATATTTTAAAGAAGATGAAATTACTAGGACTTTTACTTGAGGAAAACAATGATACTAGTAAGAAACAACAAAAAAGGAATTGAAATTTAAAATTAATTCTGTTTTATCAAGATATTAAGTCTTTTTTTTAAAGTTGCTTCATAAATTCTTTACTTTTAAGATAAGCATCTGATGTTTAAATTAGGATTTCAGAATATTTCAGAGAAGATATGTAATTATTAGACATTTCAAATTCCTGATCAAATATGTTATAGGGATATAAGAATAGAAAGACAGATTTGAGAGTCCATAGAGAAAAGGGAAAGTGAATTGAATGGAGAAGATACAGATTAAAATATTGGTTGTAACAGACTGTCAGGCATGAAAGAATTCTATAGCATTCCCCACCACACCCAAAAAATAATTTTGCCAAGTGATCATCTTGGAATTATAATTTTTCATTCTTTGTTGAACATTAAAGCAAGATACCTCTTCAGGACCATTACACTTGGAATGTGTGAGTCTTTCCAAATATTGACAATTTCAATATGTCCAGTGTAAGAGTTCTGTAAAATTAATGGTTAATTTATGTTATGAAGATCTTGAGATTATGCTCTTTTGGTACTTCTGGTATTTTGTTAGTGGTGCTAGTGTTTATTTTAGTGGGGTTTTTTTTGTTTTTTTTTTTTTTTTTTTAAATAAGCTTTACTATTTTTCCCACCAGGGTCACTTAATGTACCCACCAGGGTGCATTTAATAAAGGATGTAAGTGAAAATTTAAAAAGTATTAATCAACTGCCTAGTTCTAGTTCTAAATACCTTTGGCTTTAGGAGGAGCACTGGGATAAGTATTTATCTATTCTTTTAAAAGAGTTCCTTTTGGTATCTACGTCTTGCCAACAGAAGAAAAAGTAGTAGAAAATACAGTAGGAGCAAGAAAGTAGAATTAAAAACGTAAGTAGACTGAAGCGTTTTTTTTTTTTAAATCTTGCTCTAATACTTTAATAAATCTACAGTAATTGAAAAGATGAACAGATTAATTGTTAGACAATGAATCACATAATATGAAGAGTTCTATGTCATCAAGCTTGGGTGGATTTTCTATGTAATTTTGAAAAGTTTGTTGAACCTTTTCGCCAATATCTCTTAGAAAAGAAAACAAAAATATTTCCCTTGTAGACAAGACTATATCCTGTATTGCTATGAGACTGCTACTCAGGATAAGATGGAATAAGTGCACAGGTTTGGAGGGTGACAAATGCAGTAGGAAAGCTAGCATAGGGCAAGAGAAGCTTCCAAATAAAGTAAAAGTATATAATAGAAGAATTCTATAGAAATATATAATAGAAGAATAATAGCAATAGGTATGGTTTTATTTTAAGCCTTACACAATAAATATATTGGTTTAGTTACAATCGGACTAAGGAAAAAATAACATCAAGTCTTTACTCCCATCGAGTAAAACCTAAAAACAATTAATTTTCCACTCCACTTCCCTAAAACTTAAAGGAATTAATATACAGAAATGGCAAGCAAATTATTAGAAATTTACCTTTTCGTTTACATTCACATTTACAGAAATCTGTCTCAAATCCATTCAACAAAGAAAAGCCTAACTTGGCTGTAATCAGATTTTACACACATCTGCCCATGTTTTCCTACATTTTATACATTTCTGACGTTTTATGTATTTGATTCTTACTCCAGGTTTTGGATGGAGAAGCAGAAAATCATTAGCTTAGTGAAAGAGCTCTTTTTCCTTTACTTTGTGGTCCTTCCTTTTCTGTCCTGCTTTACTGAGTATTCTTTAAGGTTGCTTTTTGGAATTTACTTTTAAATGGCACCAAGCCCTCCCTTCAAAGCAGTTAATGATTTCTGCAGAAGAACTGTTTGACAGGCTGACCATCCAAGAGAGAATTAGTTGTAGGTAACTCCAAATTCTTTTCCTGATAGCATGTTTTCCTTCTTAGAATATGAAAAATCAATTATAAATTAATTGGCTGCAATAACACAAGGTCTTCTTAGCTTTGACTGATGAGGAGATTAGGAGACATCTTCACCCAGTAACATCTCTCTTAGCACCAAATTACCCTTCCTTCTTTGTCATTCTTACTGCAATCCAATTTTGTTTTTTTTTGTTTGAGCCAGGAAAACTTTATTATTTACAGTAGTGGCTATTCTATTGACCTGAATTGCCTGAATTTTGGTAGCTTGCATAAATACATGTGAGGTTAGGAGGCTGGATAAAATAATAGAGTTGTTTTTATTCAAATGAGTCTTCAACTATCTAATGATTTCCTCTTGTGTCTCTTCTCCAGGTCCATCAGAAACACCAGCAGGTATTTATCACATATATAGCAACAATCTCTTAATGCTCATCATTGCTGAAAGTATGGATGTGTGGAATTTTAACCTAGGAAACCCAGTAATTAAATTGAGTTTCCTACATAGTACTTTTGACAGATTTTTTTAATTTTAAAAAGTGGACATATTTATGAACAGACAGAACTCAATTAATTGTAAAAATTATTTATAAAATTGAGCTATTTTAGCTGGAAAAAACGCTATTTCTGTGACAAACAAGGTTTACAGTTTTGAATTCTGTTGCTGTGAACGATGAGCAACAACTGAAACCTGACTCAAATTTCATCATAACAGCAAAACATAGTTAAGTGGACCATTGCTGTTTTGCCTGTTCTTCCTTTCAGAAAGCGTCAGAAACAAAGCTAATAATTTTTTTTAATTAAAAAGATGATTTTTGTGGCAAACATGGCATAGTTTGAAAGATCCGAAGGAGTGTTCATTCCTGATGTGAAGGAGTGTGTCTCTGTATTTCAGACAGGCTTCAATCATACAAGTGTGATGGAGAGCTGAGGGAGAAGCTGCCCCACGCGGGGGTCAAGCTGAGGGTGACCCCACTGAGTCTGTGTTCTCACCAGTGATGCACAGTGCTATGGGGGATGAGCACAGGGAGGCAGAGACTTGGGCTGGTGGCAGCTCGATCACTCCAGGAGCCAAGCTGGGGAGAAAAGTAGAAGGGCACTGGAGAGGAGCCTACAGTGGATGTTCAAGATGTCCATCCAGGGGATAGGAATGGCCACTTATGGTGTTGATGGGGCAGTGGGAGGGGAGGCCACAGGTGGGGCTAGGCGGGGCCAGGCAGGCTTGTTACTATCCTCAGGATGCTGAAAAATTTGACTGTGTGCATCTGTTGTCATCACATTGCAGGATCAATCTTTTCAGCCTTTCAGGTATAACTTTGAGAAAGATGGTATTTATGTGGAAGGTCTCTTTTTCTCAAACCCAGAGAGCTCTACATTGGAACATTATAAAACAATCCCTAAGAGGTGTTTAAAGTTGGGGCACATTGATTGTATTTTGTGTTCTCTATTCCCTTGCTAGCTAATGGATTTGTATTCAATTAAACCAGAAAAAAAAAAAAAAAAGAAAAAAAGGCCAGAGAGCCACAGTATTTTAGTTTTCAATGAACTCTTTAAAGTACTGTAACAAAAATCTCAGGTACTTAAGATCATGTGCTTGTTAAAAGAATTAATAAAGAAAATTGCTCAGTCTGGTGGCTTGACTGCTATTCCTCTGAAAACACAGAGCTTCTATCAATTGCCTTATTTTTTCATAAATATAAAAGGCTGGCTCCAGTTCGCTGCTCCATTGGCATTTAAGGACCAGTTTTCAGGCTTGACTGCATAAGATGCCAGTAAGCAAATCACTAAATTATTGCTTAAAATGGTATTTAGGGGACTAAATGATGATCTATTTCCAAAATTTTTATACTTGACTGCTTAAAATTAGGAAGGGTAGATAATTCCCAAGTTAAAAGGCAGTTATTTATGCAAAAGTGGATTGATATTCAAAGCTGGAAAAAAAAACTATGGATGTCCCTGGAAGAGTTCAGATATGCATGCACTTTGCAGGATTAGACCTTCAGAAGATCAAGAATGTTGCCTGAATTTGGCACATAATCTTATCTTCCCTCAGACATTTTTTGAAAACAGTAACACAAAAGATATAAATGATGAAATATGGAAGTAATATGAGGTGTCTATAATGCAATTATTCAAATTATTTTCTAATCACATGGGAAGATATGGATTCAGAGTCACTTGTGTGTAGGGTTCATTTCACTCAAACCTAGGTATCCTAATGTAGGTCCCTCCATTTGGAATTAGTTGCTTAGTTTTCCATTATAGATAGCAGAGGTCTAATCAGCATATTCACTGGAGTTTAGTCTTAAGTCTATTGTCCAGATGTAGAAGTTTAATTTAGAAAGAAGTGAATTGTACCTTAGCTTCCACACTGATCAATTATTTGCCAACAGCGAGGGACCTTAGGTGATTTTAACATTGCAATCACCAACANNNNACCAGATTAACCCAATGAAATTATAAGTATTATAATTTAATGGAGTTATTCCTCAGTGACAATGAAATGAGGAAAGAAATTGTAGTTCTTTATGAGTGTATAATGTAATACTAGATCTTTTCCCCATTATTTTATAACAGCTTCTTCAAAATTAGCTGAAATAAAGTCCTTATAAAATCAATTTAGGATTTTTACTTTTTCATTTTTTTTTACCCAAGTGTACTCTCAACAGGTGCTGAGCATATTTGATTTTAAGAGGAACATGAAAAAATCAATATTAATTTGTTCAGATGTTTTTCCAATTTTTAAGAGCTTTGTGATGTGGTCAGCATATGAGACAGAGATCATTTTCTGTTAATCAATGCACAGTTGTTTGAATGCTTGACCTTGCCATAGCAGGAATTAACAACTAGATTCAGCCTTGAAAACTACATTTATTTGTCCTGTATCCAATTATATAATGGGAAAATGGTGTGATGTAGGGCAGTGATGACTGATATCTATGAGGGTAAAAAAGCTTGCAGTCACTTTTGCCTTGGTGTTTGATATGCAGAGACAACAACAGGTGACCTCTGGAGAGCATTTATGACGTGGGCATTTTTTTTACAGGTTAAATAACATAATCTTGTGCAAATTAATGGTTTTCTATGGTCCAGTCTTCACTCTGCTTTGGCTGTCCATGTTGGCACACTGATTTACTGTGTACATTTTTTAAAAAATTTTTAAAATAATCGTCATTGTTTCTTTTCACATCTCAAGGCATGGGATATAGACATACTTCCCATCCTTAGTCTCCATGAAAACCTCAGAGTTTCCTTTTCTGCTTGCTACAATGGCAATATCCCAACAGGACAAATGCTGATAATTAGGATTTTTCTGCTTCAAGAAAATGTTTTATTTTCAAATATATGTTCAAAATGTTTTATTCACTAGTTGTCGAAGAACTTTCTGAGGGCAAAATCCAGAATAAAGGCACTGTGAAGAGCCTTGTTAACAAATCTAGGTCTTTCCAGATCTGGAAAAATGTTTATGATGTCCTGTGTTGACAACAGTTGCTGGAAGGGTATGTTTTCTCACAGTCAGACTTGCAGCCTGCTTATGACAATGCATGGAATATTTAGTTGTCAGACAAAGTGCTCCCAAGGTTACCAACCCATGTCATGAGCTGCTAAACACTGAGAGAGAAAAACATACTGAACAATATTATCTGTCAACAGCAGAGGGTGGCTTGTAAGATCTTAGAATCTCCGTGCAAGAGTAAACAATGAGTCTTCATATAGTATTTTAATTTTAGATTAGGACAAATAAAAGATGGCACAGGAAAAAAGCTCCTTGGATTTGTGGGTGTAAATACTGTACAATTTCCACTTCATTCTTTTGTTACAAACTGTCTGTAGAAAGTATCTTGTTGGTACTCAGAGGATTGCATTGGGACATTACAAAGACTTTTACATGGAAGAAACAAATACACTTTTGTCCACATCTGTGAGATAAACCAGATGACTGAGCTTATACTTATCTGCAATGGTCTTATCATTCTAGGATGATTTAAATTAGAGTTGCTCATAAGAAACAGGGTATTTCTGCATTGCATTAGTTCTGCCTCAATTTAGACATCAGCAACAAGATGAAAAGTATCTGACTGTAAATAGGCCTTTTTCTCTTCATGGGCTAAGAAGAGAGTCTTGAAGATTGGCTCAGCTCTAGATACATGCAATGTAGAGACTGATCATAAAAAATTTCCTAGCAGAAGGAAGTCCAGGCCACAGATTATCTGACATGATGTACCACAAGT
Organism: Cichladusa arquata; assembly: GCA_026413545.1. Taxonomy (NCBI): domain Eukaryota; kingdom Metazoa; phylum Chordata; class Aves; order Passeriformes; family Muscicapidae; genus Cichladusa; species Cichladusa arquata. Next base: position 135,448,676 of record JAOTQP010001286.1, on the reverse strand, counting down.
CTATTTCCCACAGATATCCATGTGTGACTATTTTACTAACTCATTTCATGACCATTTTGTTTGCAACTGCATATCTTGAATGCAATCCTAATGCAAAAAAAGTAGAAGTATAATCAAAAAGATATTTGGAGCAGAAATCCAGGTTTCATTGCAGCACTATTTGTGTGATTAACCTGTGTAAATGGTGCTCCGTTTATGTTTATGCTATATAAACCAGATTTTTACAATTCTGAAATGCATCAAGAAATAGGTCATGGGAATTTTCACCTCTTCCATTATAATATGTTTCTTTCTGAATTTTGACCAAGAACTACCCTGTTAAAGGTATAAATTTTTAAAAAAGCCGTATCTTACTTGTAGTTGCCTACTATAAGTTACTATTTTTAGTCATTTATTTTCTTTTTAATGCCTAAAAGCTGAGACCTGGCCAGCATTAATAAACTAAATTAATCTGGATATGTGGAACTGAAACTCAGAGCCCACAAGAGATGGGCCCAGTGACTGTTCTTTGTGTTGATAGAAGTTTACAAAGAATTAGAGTACCCTCTAGGCTTCAAAGTTATGCATTGAATTTTACTTAACTGAAGGCCGGCACAGGTTTGAAGGGAACATGGGAAATATCTCTGTTCCATCTTTGTGAAACACTGTAGCTGCCGGAGCTAGGGGGGTCCCAGCCCCAGACTGCCACAGCAAGCCCAGATATGGGTTCCAAAGGGGAACTCATGGCTGCTTCCAGGCAGGAGATCAGCTACAAGGTATTTAGATGCAAGCAATGCCTAAAGGTTAGGCGATCAGCTCTTTTGTGGGATTCATCTTCACTTGCGAGACCCTCTTAGCCAGCTAGGAAGGAGATCTGAGACTGCTGTGCAGAGATTCCGAAGACAACTTTATTTCTATGAAGGGGTCTGTCAGCAAATCCAAATACATAGAATATAAAGGGGATTTTATAGGGTTAAGGAGGATTGAGAACGAATCAGTAAAAATTACAGGTTGAAAACTATCCAATTACTTTGTGGTTTTAGGTAAAGAAGTGGCCAATCATCTATTAAAGATAAAGAGCAATAGAAACTCTAAAAGAAAACAGGAGGTCTATAGGGGGGTAAACATTCCTCTAATATGAGTCATTCTAAGGAAGGATTTCTTCTCAGGGGAGGAAGTTCCAAGGGGGCCCTAAAGGAGTATCTGAACCAGCCACAAAGCACCATGGTTACAGCAGATCTCTGAAGTAAATGCTTATCTCTGTAGTTCAAGGTGGCCATCTATGGCATCCTCTGAGCTACTGGTGGAGAGGTAGGCAGCAACCTTCCTCCAGGGTTTTAAATAAAAATAATTGTGATTATCTAGGCTTCCAGAGAGTACTAAATGTACAAAGATTGTTCATATCAGTTTAGCTCCTTTGGGACATAAAGCCAGTGACGCTGGTTCTGTAAATCCTGAAGAGCTGGAGGCTGGATGAGGCCCTGAGCTGCTTGGTTCAGCCAAGATGGCAGATCCTCTAAGTAAGTGTATTGTCAAACTTTGGGCATTAGCATTTTTCTGGTACAATTTGGTTGTCTGCAGGCTGTTAGGCACCTAAGTAAAGTGGGAATTGCTGACCAGCTTTTTGGACTTTTACATGGAGATAAAAATTTACATTTTGTAATATAATTTCATTTTTTAAAATTTCTCCCTGAGCTGTTCAGAAGACAAGAAAATTGGTTCAGTATAATCATTCAATAAAGTGACTTACTGCAAAGAAAAAAAATTATCATTAAAAAAACCACTTTGTGAGTGTATTGAGTTGCATTTTCTGTGTATTGCAGACATCTGTTTCATATAATTTTCTTTGAATATGTATTAAGTATTGCTATCAAATTAAAACACTTGATCATTTTTTCTTTTATTTTTAATGTATAAATATATGCATGTGAACAATATGTACATTTGTGATTTTCAATTTGTGAAACCCGGTTATAAATGCTGCATTGGAAACTGTTCTCAAACACAAAAGCAATTAATAGAAATCAGCAGGCAAATATATTTTTAAATTTTTCATCCCAAGGGAAATCAGACATCTCCTTGAATTTCAAAAACTTGACAGTGCTAGTGATGGTTTGATAGCTTCAAGGTATCTGACACTCTAAACCAATTCAATTATTCCATTTCTTTTGGATTATGCATTAGGAATTGCAGTGTAAGTGTTATTGGAAGAAAAGCTCTTCGAATTAATAAGATTTAATTCACTGATTCATATCCTCTGCTGTTTTGTGCTGATCATTAACAGGATAACTTATCTTGGCTGAACTGTCTGTCTCAAAAGAAAATTGCTTGATCCTACAGTGATTTTTAGGGTAAAGAAAAAAAAATGGTTTCATAGAACTGGTTAGATTTCTCAAGATCAAGCAGTGTTGTTTTTAAATTTATAGACTTACAGGAACACTTGATTGCTAATTTCTTCCAGTAGCCCAAGATTTCCCAAATAAGGCACATCATTTCAATATTAAAAAATAACTAAACTGAGATGTTGCAAGAGGATTTTCTCTTTGCAGCTGTCAGAAAAAGAATACACTAAATTATATCATAGGCATTAAATATGTGCAAACTCATATGAATCAATTTTTCCCACAACAGAGGACCTTGGAGTTTCAAATAAATTCATGGGCAGAGAATCTCCCATAAAAATTTTGAGCTGGATGTCTTTTCATGTACTGTGTGAACAACTTGCCAATGAACAGTAATTGATGAATGCAGAAAAAAAAAAAAAAAGCAAGATGGCAACTTAAACAGAAATATCTGTCTATGTATTTTTAGCATCAGCACTAGTTTCCTCATCAAGTTAGAGTCTTAAAAACATGCTATTGCAGATTGTAGCCTGCAATAATGAAAGGTTGAGAAAAACAAAAAAGAATTGTTGTTTAAGATAGCATTGCAATGCTCGCTGGACGCTTTTGTTTTAAAGTTGAGAGCCTTTTGATAAGCTATTCACTCACTTTTCTGCAATCACTGCTAGAATATCTACCAACATGGTAGATAACAGTGTTTTTAAAATTAATATATCCTTGCTAAATATTTATTTATTGACAGGGTTTATTTTAGTTTATGTGAATCACATTCGAGAAAGTTAAATGATTTCTTTAATTGTTCCACTCCACACACTAATTCAACCAATGATTGGCTCAATAAACTCCTTTTGATTCTACAGATTTCTATAATGATTATATGAATTGCATACTATATATTCTGATTTCAGAAATTACCAATCCATGTATTTCTGTTAGAGACCCACAACAATATGTCTTTTCATGTTGAAATGTGAAAAATTTGAAACCATTCTGAGTCTAATGGATATTTATTAAGCTTAAAAGGAAATTATTTTCCCTTTATATGGCAAACTTTGAGACTCTTAATTTAGTCACATTTTGTAATGGAACAAAAAAATAAACCAAAAAAATCTCTTCCATAAATTAAAAAAGAACAGAAATATATTTATACATTTCATTGTGGATAATGCATAACACATTGGTTAAAATGCTTTTTGCTAATTTTGTTATCAATTTCAGCGTTAATTTAGTATTTATTTTAAAAAATTTCAGAAGCTTCATTAATTTTATTTTCCACTTCATTAATTTTATTTTCCCCTTTTTATTTTATTCAGATTTGATAGAGTTATTTCTGAGAACTATTTAGATAAAAACTGGTATTTTTATATGTTTCATTTATAATGAAGCAATTATAACCCAAGATGATACTATAATACAAGTAAAAATATAGGCACATTTAGAATTAGAAGAAAATGCTCCAATTTTCCCACTGCATACCAGGGATAATGGAAACTTGATTTCCCATTTTATCTCTGATATAGACTTATTGTATAGAATGATGTGAGCTACATAATCTCTTAGACAACATTTCATTTGCAAGAAAGGCAGTGAGGGTTAATGAGTTGCTATTTGCTAGGGCTAGGAGGCTGAAAGACATTGAAAAGCAGGGCCACATTTGGGTTTGGATAAAATCTTAATATATCCTAATTTGTCTACAACAGCAACTGGCCTAAAGATGTGTTTTGGATTTTGTTTACAGCAAGTAAATTCTGAGCTTAGCCTGGGAGACTGTAAAATAATCAGAGGTTTGTGAAAAGTTCTTGGGAACTAGAGCTGAATTCTGCTCAGTTCTCCCCTGTGGACCATGGGAGCCTAAATTAATTCCTTCCTCTGACAAAACATCACAGTTTTTAATCTCTGTGTGGTTTTCATTTCAGGATCTGCTAAGTGTACCTCCTCTTTTGCTCCTCTTTCACTCCTCTTTCCCCCCTTCCCCTTTCCCTCCCTCCTTGCAGTTCATTCCCACCTGGACAAAAAAGTGCTTCAATGATTTAGATTTCATATAAGATGAAAGCCCACTGTATGTTGTATTTTCACAAGTCTTTAAATAAAGATCAACAAAACATTCAAAGTGTTTGGATTTCTACTGGTGTAAACGAGAACTTTTATCAGTTTTCTGTGATCAGGTCTTTGGATACCAAATGTTTTAATACATGATACTTTGGTGGAATACTGATAAACTTGGTCAATGATGAGCTCTTCTCTTATCAAACTGGATTCAGAGCTAGGATCTCATCTGTTTTCACTTTAGACTGTATGAACTTTCTTTTAAAGTATGTTTTATGTCAGAAACTTAAACCTTTGTTCATGACCTGATTTACACAAGCTACATCCATTAAAAGCAAATCAAGCCCAATTTCAAAAATGGACATCTGCAGTAAGCTATTTGGATGGAATGTTCGAGCCAATTTACACAATTTATAATTCAAAACAGTCAAGGGAAATTTTGGCAATTGTTGAAGGATTATCATATTGATTGATTACTTTACTTTGTTTTTAAAACTATATAATTGCATCAATTCAAACAACGGAGAAAAGAGATGCCAAATATAGTAAGCTGGATTTAACATTTCAGGTATTTATTAACATTTCAGCATTATTTCTTAATACATAGTATGATTTACAGACAAATACAGGAGCAGTGAGGAGGGGAAAAAAAAAAGTGAAACAGAAGCATTATATAAACATAATATTAAGTGAATATAAGCCAGCGTAAAAGTTCTCCATCTCTAATGAAAAATAAGAGTCTAAACAAGAATTCTTTAAGTTAATATGACTGGTTTTGTTAGCCACAGAAGTATTTTTAACATACATATATTATTATTTAGTTGTTGTGTCCTGGTATTGCCTTGGAGTAGTTAGGATCACTGATCTTCATTTTGTTAGGTATTTGATGGATAATTGAGGAAGCAGGATTCCTCTCTTAAGAGCCTGACAAGTCACCTTTTACATTCAGCTAAAATTCTGCACAATTTGCAATGACATTGAATACAACAGGAAACAAATTTAATTTTGAACCTTGAGTTGGATGTTCCATCCTACTCTGACAGTAATTAATGGAACTTCGGCAAATTCATCCAGGGTGAAGTATAATGAAAAATGATTATATAAAGAAAAAGCCACATCTGTTTCTAAGAAAAATAAGACAGGAATAAGCACTGACTTCAACAGAAATCCAAAATGCTGCACAGTACTACCCAAATTTAAGCAGTGCTATACAAAGTCTATTGTGCTCTGATTTTGCTGAGAGTCTGACTCATTCTAAAAGGAAGTTAAGCTGGGAAGTGTCCCAGAGGGAATAAGGGGAATCTTTGCAAAGCTGTATTGTTTCATGTACTGGTGGCAACAGTTTCCTCGTGGACAGATAAATATAGGGAAAATGCATTGTTGGACTTCAGCTGGATAGAAACAAATACTTTCTGTCTGTGGCACAGAGCAATATCTTTCCTGCTCTGAAAATTCTCATGCCTATGTAGCTCATCAGCTTGTCAAGCTCCTGCATCTCATACTTGGTGCTGAAAAGCTAGAGAAAAACTGCAGCATTGTAATGGGAATGTAGGAGCTAGCACAGCAAAGAGAAAACAGGTTAATGCCTACAGGACACTTTGGCATAACACGGCATCCAAGAATGGTTTCTGTCCTCATACCTCTATCAATATCCTAGCCATGGAAGCCTGAGAAATCTTGAGGCCAGCTCCTCTCAGATCACAATTATTGTGAATGACACTTTCATCATCACAGAACATGCTGGCAGCAAAAGTTATTCATATTATGATATATTCTTGCTTGTTGCATGCAAATTTTTCATGGTAGAAAGCATGCTGTGAAAACATTCCTCAATTTTACATGGGCATCTACTTCTCTCCTGTTCCTTTGAACACAGTCCACTTGGCAAGCTTGCCTTTATAAATAAGGAGCAAAAGTGAAAAATACCTATAGGACCCATGACAACAGTAATTTCTAACTTGAATTTATTTATTTTTGGAATTTTACTATCTTCTAACTGAGCAAAGGTGCATATGTATTTTTAACTTGTTATACAAGATGTATAAGAAAATTACAAACAGCATGAACAAGCACATTCAACTAAAACACCTAAAACATTAGCTTGAGCCCAGGAATCAAGCTCACAACTACTGTGAGCTAGAAACACATTTTTGATGTTGGCGTGTCAAAGGGCATATGACTGGATTTTAGTGATGTTTAAGAATTATTATGGGTGTGTCAGTCCCTAAAAATTTTGGTGTTAATACTGCAGCAGGCTTTCTCAGGACAAATCTATACTCACACATATGTTCCACTATTTTACAGAAAATTGGCTTAATCTAGGTAAAGCTAATATTTCAAATCAAGAAAACAGGTCAGAACAGAATAGTAAAAAGTTTTTTGTATCTTGGAGTAGGAAGCATAAAATTTTTCTTTTTTACTAGTTTTTTGTCTTAAGACTTTGAATAACACAATGAGTGCAAATTTTCATTTATAATATATATAGCTATAATCTCTTTCCCCTATCTGACAGAAACTGTCCTTGATTTTCCCTTTCCTGAGAAGTAGCAGTGTGAATATATGCATGTCCACTTAGAATTTATGGTTCATGGGAGAGAACATCCAAAGAACTGTTGTGCTCTTCCCCTTTAAATCTCTATGTAAGACACTTGTGATACAGCAACAAATCAAATGTCCATTGCTATGGATTCAGCAAAACTGAGTATAAAAGTTATATTGAAGATCTAATTGTATGATACTGGTTATCTGTGTTAGCTATCCACTTCTTGTTGTCTAAAGAGTAGGGAATTAATTGTGTTCTACAAGGGGTATTTTTCTTTTGGTTTTAGGCAAAGATTTGTCCAAGAAAAAAGGACCAATTTTTCTAGTAAAACAGGATGGTTCACAGTCAGACTTGTATTATTGTTCCATTCCCAATGATACCATTATGTCAGTGACAATAAGTTCTAATTTTAATCAAAAATCTCCATGCATAATGACAAAAATATATTTGAAACTATTTTTGTTTCATTAGTTCACACAGGCTTTAGCTACAGGCTTCTCAGAAAGACTGGCAAATTAAATCCTGCCATAGCAAAGATGAGAATGGAAAAAAAAAAAAAAAGATGTTATTCTTCTGGATGGATAGTTCTTGCTTTTGCTGCTCCTGTTGCTATGAATTCTCTTTTCCCCATCTGGTCCTAGCTTTCCCTTCAAAATTGATATTCTCTTCACTCTTACAGAATAGGACTTCCTTTGAGGTACCATGCCAAAGTGGTTGGAGACTACAACTCTGTAGTCCTGGCTTAAAGGAGAAATACCTAAGACTGCCTTTTATAGGGTGGTGCTGGGACCTATAGCTAATGTGGAAAAACCTCAAACCACAGAGCACTAAAATTTATGTAAATTACAAAGGCATCAACCTGGATAGATAGGGCTTATACTCTATACTTTCTTAAGTTGCACCAGATCAGCTTTATACTATACATAAGGTTTAAACTGTAATTAATGTGCATACATTTATACATATATTTGCATATATATATATACATATGTACATGTATATATGTTTATATATATATATATAAAAATGAAAAGAGCTGTGAAAAATGCTTTATGTCTACTGTTCCAAGAAAAGGTCAGATTCAGTCTTTTTCCTGCCTGTTATGGACATTTTAGAATTATATTCCTGGATATAATAATTTTTCCTAGGTTTGTAGAAAGATTAAAGTTTCAGTGATGGTGTAGTATGGAAGTTCTACACACAAAGCATGCATGCATACTTACAAATATTCAGTGTCTTAGGACGATTGCTTCTACTAAATAATTCTAGAAAAAAGGACATTTTGTCCAAGTGTTTGGTCTTATGGTTAAAAAAATATATCAAACATTGGTTTTAGTAAGACTGTCTTATGGTAATTGCAGTTAATGTTCAGCAATAGATAGCATCAGACACATATTTCAACTTACATCTATACTAAAGAGTTATCAGTTACTTCATACATAAGTAAATTATTCATGTTTCCCTATTTATAGGAAGCCATTATACCAAGGTGGATGACCTCAGCAAATACCTGTATCTCAGCATCAGTTCTGCACTAGACTTCTGCATCAATGTGCCCTTGAAGCACAAAGCCTTCATGTTCCAGCTCTGTTTTCCAAGTGAGAAGCTTTGGTCTTACACAACCTTAATATATGTCAGGTGAAAAGTGCAGAAAAGGGAATAATTTTCACAGTACATAAATAATAATTGCAATTTTTAGTAAAAAAATATTGAGAAAAACTTTAATAGAAAATTGTGTTGAATGTATTACTTTCTCTTGCTTTCTTCTTTTGGTAAGTAATTATGAAATTTATTCCGACTGCAGCATCTGGATTATTGACACAAAAGGTTGGGAAATTTTACATTTTCCACAGGTTATTCACATATTTGTAACCATTCCCGTTTCCATTTGAATTCATTGTGCCAGATCCTTTTTCAGCAATGAATGCTCTATCTAAAGCCTGTTGAGTTCAGTGAAAAGTGCACTTCTGACTACTGCATTGGGATCAAGGCCCATTTACAAATTGCTCTTGCGGGCACCAGGACAGTCTTCTAATTGAGTATAACCATCAGCTGGTGAACAGACATCCATCTGCCAATGGAATACACCAGCTGCACCTCACTGTAGAGAGCAAGCAGGTAGGACAGGACAGTTTTAGAAAGTTAGGATGGCTGTAGACAGTCTCTACATGTGGTATCTATCATCCAAAGCTGGTACAGCAATTCCTTGTTTAGGGTGAGAATGTTTTATACTGTTTTATAAATGTTTTATAAATTCAGGGATATGTTTTCAGTGGATTTTACTGCATGAGGTGTTATATTTTGGATTTGAATGTTTGGGAAGTGCTGGCTGTATGTCTTCCATATTAACTACAGCTGGCTAGATAACAGGAATGCTACATCATGGAAAAAGAATAAACTCAACCCCAAATTTCAAGTGTCACAGAAAACTGTTTATTTGTTCGTTTCAGTGACATCCCCAAAAGCAAGCAATCAAATCAGACTGCTTCCTCCATTCCTCTTCTTCTCAATCAACAGTTCTATGGTCAAGCCATTTTTTTGGCATAAGACAGAGCAGAGCAAGTTGAAAGTTCCTTCAAAAGGAATGCTTCCACCAGAGTTGTCCACATCTGCAGTGTGGAGGGTTGCACAGCTGTATGTTCTGGGTAAGACCTGGGATGTGAGGGGTAAATTGGCCCTGCATCCCCATCTGGACAATGGGAGAGGGGTGGGAACTCAGTGCTGCAGCTGGAGGACTTTCCTGCTTCATGGCCAGTGGGATGGGGAATCACTGGGCTGCTGTGAGCTGCCAGTGGTAACCAGGGCAACACCCACATGAATTACTCCAATTTAGCACCAATCATTACCATGCTTCTCGAGTAATGAGTCTTGTCTCCTGTTTCTGACTCCAGACTTGGGAACTATTCTACTGAAATTTTCATAAAAACAGACATATTACCACTGAAAGTTACAGTTGATACATCATTGCTATTTAATGGGAAGACTTTTTTTTTTTTAAATCTCTTTCTGTTTTCACATTAGAGTATTTAACTGGTAGAGGAAGTGGTGGGTGTAGAGGGCCAGTGAACTCAGCAAATGCTCAGAGGAAAAACAGAGAAATTAGATTGGAGCCCAAGAAAAATCATGAGCAAGTAAGGGAGGTTTTTCAAAAGTAAGCAATAGGAAGTCAGTGTGACTTCTCCTCCTAAATCTTTCACTCTGTGTCCAAGTTTGGAGTACACTGTGCTTGATACTGCGATCTTAAATCTTTCTTCTGATCAGTTTTCAGTCATTTGAATGTTTCCACTATTGATGATGATGATTTCACTTCACTGGGAAATATTATTCTGTTGCTAGGAAGTAAATGTTGTAACCAGGATGCTATAAAATGACAAGAAGTTTATAATGGTTTTCTTAAAGAGTGATATTCGCATAAGTTAATAGTGTTTGCTCACATGGGAAGTCTGTCATCATTAGGTAAAAGAACAGCCTGAGACATTTGTCTCCAGAAATGAGAAACTGTAATTCTTGCAAAGCTATTACAGAAGAAGAAACATCTGAGACATTGGCAAGCACATTAATGTACTGGCTTATATAGTAGGTGATTCTGAGAATGAAGTGGTAAATATACATGAGAAACCTTTGGAGATAAAAGAAGAAAACTATAGATATAAGCCCTGTTATAGGAATAAGGATTCTAGTTAAGGTATTCCCTTAAAAGTCTCAAAAAGTGGTGCTGATTAATATCCCTCTACAGTTAGAAAACTGCATGGCAGACTCAAACAATGTTTCCACACTTCTCTTTCTTACCCTTTGTCTAGTAATTATATGAATCAATAATAAAATATCCTTGACTTTGAGTGGTAACTTTTTCACAACCACTCTGCAGAAATGTCAGGTACAAGGCAAGAAAACCGTCATATGCAATTTCTGAATCTAACTTCTGTGGCAAAATTGTAATTGTTTCTGGCTAGTATCTTGCATGGTCCTAGGGGAGTACCAAGTCTATTTATGTTTTAAACTTTATTACTATAAGATGCAGGATCATTATTTTCCTGGAAGAATCTTAGGATAGGACTCTTAAGTGGAATGTCTAAATAAAAATATAGTGGTTAGACAGATATAATGGAATATATGACTTGCCATATAAGGATTTCTTCTTTTCTCTCTCCTTTTCAATTTTATTGTATTGTATTTCCCATTCTGTGTTTGCATTTTCAAATCTGCAATTAATTGAGGACTCATTTTATTGTACATTTGAGTCTAATTACTTCTTTGGTGGGCCCAATCTGGTATTTAGACATCTAAGTAATTGAGAAAAAACACCAATTATTTGCAAGTATAATTACTTGCAATCAAAAAGAGAAGTGGAAAGGTGACATTTTCTTTGGAAATTACCCTTTCTACATTATCTATTTATATAATACACACAAGAGACCAATTCACTTTTCGAAAATAAAGTAGAATTCTTGGGAAATCCTAAATCACTCTTTCTCTTTCCTCACTGATGCTGTAAGAAGCAGTCAAAAGATAATATTCAGAGTAGGCGATCCTTCAAAACATTTATACATTACAAAAAAATCACTATACACATCAGTACTGGATATATTTAAGTAGCTGATTTTTTTCTGAATGTTTGCCAAATACAAAATTCTCTTAGAAAAATTAATGTGGAGGAAAATCCTACTACGGGGTTTTCCAGAATTAGCTACGAGGAAAGAAAATATTTTTATGGGTATTTCTTCAACTATGCCATAAACATAATACATGTATATTTAAGTAAAGTGTTTTTTCAGAGTTCAGCAATTGCCTCTGAAATTATTTTTTCATGTATTGAATTTTATCCATTTCTTCTTGTAGTATGGAGCAGCTTTCCTATTTTACATATAATGACTTTCATTTAATCCAATTGTTGACAATTTCATCTGCTGTCCAAAGATCTGGAGCTGGATCATGAGAAAATAAATAACTTTTTAACTGTGTTTGCTTTAAGCAAATGTATCTAGAAAATTTAAGAATCCTCACCAGATTTTAAATTCTTTTTAAGGAAAGAGTAGTTTGGAAATTAAAAGAAAAAAGTGAAAATAATATGACAGATGCAAAATAAATTGTTATTTTGAATAAATTACTATATACAACCTTGTCCAGAAGATTGTCCTTTAGATAACAAGCCTTTTATTTCAATTGAAAGAACAAGAGAGAAGGCATCCTACAGATACATAAATGTTGTAATAATTCTGTACAAATTACTGTTAATCAAACTTAGACAAATACTGCCATATATTATTCTTTAGTTTAGCAGAGAAATTTGATATCCTAGCATATGACTGTGTCACATACAGGAGACAGCAGCAAATGAAATTGTCTCAGAAATACGTCTGAGGAGTTAACAGGGATTAAAGATATGTAAAGCTATTGGATAGTTTTCAGAGTGCAATAAAATCTTAGAGGGAATTAGACTCATTGTGTACCTCTTGAATACACAGGTGACAAATATGAATCCTTCATTTCCTCTAGGGCAAAACTAGAGTTCACATTTTATAGGTTCTAAATATCTGGAGAGATGGACATTTACACTATTTACACTTTTATCTGTCTCAGATATTATGGGCACACAATTCACTGTGAAGACATTAGAAATTACCCAGGAACATTTCAAAGAATGACCATCCAAGGTTTTCCATGCTAATTACACTTCAAACTCATCACAATCTGCTATTTCAGAACATCTATCTGGAGATAATTTCTTAATTTACTTGTCAATACTTTCTTCAAAAGATGGAAAGACTGGATAATCAAAGATAAATTTGAATCATTATGACCTGGATGCTACATTTTTATAAGCTTTTACTAGTTATTTGATCACCTAAGCTATGAAAGGAAAGGTCAAAATTTAAATCCCATTCTCTACCCATTCCTTACTGGAAAGCAATTTAGCAAAAAAAGCCCAACAAGTAAAACCACATTAAAGTTCTCACCAGTATTGGTCTGACAGTCTAAGTCTTTTTTTGAAAAAACCCTAAGACTTGCTATTAGATGGGGCAAATTTGAAATATAATATTTGAAATATAGCCTGAAAAAAACCTTTAAAGTCTTAAATTATTTATCCAGTATCTCCCTATAAGGTACACTGAATAATCTCTGTTTGAGGAATGTTGAGGAGACATAATTTTTCTGTCAGAATATATAGCTGGGTGGGTTAACATAAGTCCTGGAATGAGTCAAGTGGTCACCCCACAGACGTGAATAGAATCAAACTGCAGCTGGGATCTTGGGACCCAACATGAAATATGGGGAAATCCTATTCTGAAGCCTTTAAGTTCAACAGAAAATGGTTTTAAATCATGACCATCTTTCACTTCTGAAGATGCCTTCAATTTGGAGTGATATTATTGTTGTCTACTTTCGTTTAACCAGGATACTGACCAAAGCTGATGTAAAGGGGAGCTTAGAAAGATTTTGGACCACTTCTCTGTCAGAGAAAAGAAAGAAAAACAGGAACTGGATTAGACCACGCCAGAGTCTGCTTTTAGGTACTAGCATTGTTTGCTTTTGAAACCCTTAACACCTTCCAAAGAATTTTCATGTCATAGTCAGGTTTTTTCTTCTTATGTGAATTTAAAGTGACAGCATGATGATGAAGGTTTTACACTATTTCCTTGATAGACTTATGCTTCTCACAGGAGAAGAAATGTGTTCTTGCTGCATCTGGTTACCAAGTGAGCATACCATGGGAGATAAAATTTAATATTAAATAATCAAAAATTATCTCTAAGCATGTTCATAGAAATTATTTTGACAAAAATAGCAATTGTTCAGTCCCACATATCTCTAAGAAATAATTAATGGAGGCTGAAATTAGACTGGGAACATAAAAAAAAAAAGTAACATAAATATGTGATTGCCACAGTTTGCTTGGGCATGAAAATGCTTTTCCCAAACCATTACTGGCCCAGGAGATGTTATCAGCTAGTAAGTATTTGCTCCCTAGAGCTGTGGTGACTAGTGCTGTATGATTTTAAGGGAGCAGCAATAACCAGAACACTCATTAAGTATTCCTTTTAAGTAAAAAAATTGATACTTGTTTTAAAATAGGTATTCTGGGAATACTTTTGCTTGGCTGAAAAATAGGATCAAATGAATTGACAGATATAGGAATAAATCTTCTTTGTGGCTGACTCACAGAGTATTCAGGTTTCATTTGAAACTCATTTTGAGAACACAAAATGTTTCAATTTCATCTTCTCTGCCTCCAGACCACACATTATGGTATGAGACATCACCTTCAGATTTACATATTTTTAAAGTATGGGTGGAAATGCTTTAGTATGCAATAATAGGTGGTTTTAAATTCAATCTGGATAGCAGCAGAAATTGTAAGATTAGGCACAGCTGCTGTATAAGTTTATTTGCGAGATTTCCTAGGTTTGAGTGCCTAGCAGTTAACAATACATACTTTCCAATTTCACTATTCTAGTAAACCGATTTTTTTCTTCCTTCTTTCTTCCTTCTTTTCTTCTTAGCTTGTTTATTTCCTCTCTGCATCCTTGAGCATCTCATAATTTAAAATTTCTGAAATAAAAAAGAATGGCTTCTTGTCTTGCACAGCTGCTGAAACTGATTGCTTTTTCCAGCCCAGGCTTTCTCCTTTGGTGGCCTGACTGCTTTAGTATGTACTTCCTTGAATAATTAGCTAAAGATTGCATTCTTCACACAAATGCACTGGCACACTGGATGTAATTTGATCGAGTTCAATCAAATCAACTATTAGAATGTTATTGCTTGAAAAAAATGCATGCTGAACTTCTGAGCTCAGCTCTGCAGCCTTCCTGCAAGCTTAATACACTTTGTTGTCACCTCTCACTGTCACTAACATCCTACATCTTTTTGCTAATACATCATGTGGGAAAGATGCCTTAAGTAGCAGCCTTATAGGACACAGCCTTATATGACACAGAAAGGAGGAAGAAAGGAATTCCATAAGTTCTTTTATCTTCAGAAATTCTGCAGCTGGTTCCTCCTCTTCTCCTCCTGATTAAGTATGTGGAAAACTATTATTACGTTCAATTTTCCTTCTGGTGTTGTGTTGTGTGGTGATGTGTGACATCAATGGGTAAAACACTGATCTAAATGGAATTAAGTCAGTTTCAAATCTTACATAGTTTGCATAGTGATGCCAGTATGATCTGCTCTCTTTGCCTAGTGTATCTACCAAGTTTGGCATTAACAATTTTGGACATGGCAATATCTTTACCCTACAATTTCTTGGACTTCTGTTACACCAGTGATGCAATGCCTGGAAGACATTTGCTATCTTAGAGCCAAGGAGAATTACTGAAAAAGGCAAATAAGACACATTAGTGGTGGATATTTTACTATTTTCCCCTAAAAAGGACTGTCCCAAAATTCTCCAACCAGTAGCTGTAATCTATTCAGTATAGTTGTCTGTGGTTATTTCTCCTCATGTGCAGAACTTTGCATTTCCCCTTGCTGAACATTATGTGATTCATCTCTGTTTGTGAAACCTAATGAGCAGGTTGCTGCTCTGTATGGCAGCACAATAACCTGGTGTATCAGGCAGTTCCCTCAGTTCCGTATTTTTGAAACTGCTGAGGGGTCACTCCATCTCCTTCTTCAGGTCTTAATGAAAAGTTGCAACAGTAATGATCCTGGTATTGACCCCTGTGGTGTGCCACCAGTGACAGGACTCCAACTGAACCCTTCACTTCTCAGCATAACTCTCCAGACGTGGCTGCTCAGTGGGTTTTCAATTCACCTCACTGTCTCCCTATCTTTGTTAGCTTCTCTATGAGAGAAGCCTCACCTTACTGAGGTTATTGAAGATTTTTCCTTCAGATATTCATAGTTCCTACTCTTGACCACCTTCTCGTCCTTCATGTTTTGGAATTAGATTCCAGGTAGATACTCCCCATCACATTTCCAAGGACTAATCTTTAAATATCTCCTTTTAGGATTCAGAACACCATTTCCTGGCTACTGTAGCCAAGGGCTACCCTAACTTTCACATCCTTGAACAGTTCTTTCTTGTTCATAAGTGTCAGATCCAGCAGAGCACCTTTCTTTGCTGGTTCTTCAGTTACCTGGACCAGAAAGTTGTCTTCAACACATCACAAAAATCTTTCAAAAAATTACCTGAGTCCTGCTGTATGTCTGTCTAGCATATGTTAGGGTGTTTGAAATCCCCCATAAGAAGCAGGGCCTTGTGAATGTGAGGCCATATCTACTTCCTGATCAGGAGATCTGTGTTGGATTCTGACTACAAAAGCACCTGTACTGGGCTGCCTGCTAGTTTTTACCCACAAGTTCTTGACCAATTCCTGGACAAATCATAGAGGCAGACCTTCATGTAATCCAGTTGTTTCACATAAAGGACAAATCCCTCTTCTCACCTTCCCAAGCCTTTCCTTCTAGAGAGCCTGTATCCCTCCACTGAAGCACTAAGCCATGCGTGCCTTTCCACACGTTCACGTAGTCTCAATGCATTGCAATGACAGGGCAGTGAAGAAGAGGAAGATTGGAGGGAAATGGTTGCTTTTATGACAAGCAAGAAAACCAGCCTGGCTTAAGGCAATCTTTTGCTTTACTTCTTTATGTGATCAAAATAAGATTTAAAAAATGGAAACAGCTTGTGCCTGTTTTGTATTAGTATGACAGGTTTAAGATGCAGGGAGTGCAAGACTTTGGCTAAAAACTGACTAGCTGATTAAATTTGATAGCCTTGTAATAGAATTTTATAAGACTTTGCAGACGTGTATGGCATAGGAATGTGACTGCATGCTGAACAGACTTTTAGTCTTCATATTTTTTATAATACCAATACTGTCCAAACCAGGCTCTGAAGTATATTTCTTAACTAGAAGATTTGCTATATTTAATTTATGCAGAGGGACAAGCCCCTGGGAAATATATTTTTATTTAAGCCAAATTAACTAATAAAATGTGCACTTTACAGATTATACAGATTCTTGTACCTTATCTTCTAAAAAAACGTTACTGAACTGCTTCCTGCTTACTTCTTTTTTATCAGTAGTACTGTCTTATTCCTGTGCTACCAAAACTTAAACCAAGTTAACTTTCATGACTCAAAGTTCATTTAAAGGATATTTCAGCTCCAGAACTAAAAGACCAAACTAAGTCTAATCAAATCACTTTTGAAAGTGATACATGACATTTACAAAATTATTTTCTGTATGTATAGGACAACTCTTTTTTATTTTTTCTGTTTTAAATCTATTATTTATCTTCTGTTTAAAATGGACTTTGCTAGAGGACCACTGTACTAAAAAGAACTTGATATTTTATAACTTTTTTTTTTATTTTTGTAGCAACATAGTGTGTTATTATGCTAGTTCATTAATTAATATTAGTGTGACAATTAGGGACAATGAGAGATACTTTGAGTGACTTGGGAATATATTCAAATGAAAAAAAAATACTGTATACTGAAATACTGTAAGACAGAAACTCTATTCCTGATCAATTTATGCTGCTGTGTGTTT
>JAOTQP010001286.1:135407287-135420531 GCA_026413545.1 Cichladusa arquata | reverse complement strand
AGGAGAGGAGAGGAGAGGAGAGGAGAGGAGAGGAGAGGAGAGGAGAGGAGAGGAGAAATTGAAGTAGGATGAGAGGCCACACAGGACAAAATAGCAAGAATAAGGTAATTTGAGAAAGAGAAGAAACTTAGAGGGATGCTATCTTTTGATTTATTGCCATACACAATAGAAGAACATGCAGGGTTAACTAAGGTTACGTAGCATTTGAAACCACAATACATCACACTTCACCATTGTAAGCATATTTTTTAAACATTAAAAGGCCACAAATCTAAAACGCATTGTGTGTGCAAAACTGAAACTGCTTTACAGTTTGCAATACATGAAAAAGTGCATCATTTCAAATGACATTTGGACCAGCTGTCAACCAAAAGACTCCTTATATCAGTTGCAGCATATTGGATCATCCTTTATTGTCTGCAGCCAGGATGATAAAGTGTCATAGGCAACAGCATTTAGGATATGTTACTATATTTCCTAACCAATTTGATATCAGACAATATCCTGAAGGAGGTGACTAGAAATTACTGGTTTGTATCATGAATTTTTTTTCAGAATTTGGCAGTTGCAGCCAAATCTAAATATATTTGTGATATAATCAGGTGCTTTAACTTGCTTAAGCATCTTGGAAGAAGCATTTCATGTTCTTTTTATGAGTGCATAACAACATTGCCTATTTAGTCACCCACTACAAGTTAAAAATTACACTCAGATGGAAAAGAAATAAACTTATGTGCCATTATTGCTATAACCACTGCAATCTAGTCTCTAATCACAGAACCTTCATTACATAAAATTTACAATTCTAATGAGGTTTGTAGAGCTGTAAATGAAAAATGCTGCTATCATAGAACTTTTCACAGAAATTTCATCATATAGTCCTTTTTACAGAACTTAATTTAAGAAAGTTTACAGAGCTTAATTTTACTGTTAACTTAATTTTTTTTTACCTGAATTCTGGAAGACCAAAAATTCAGCTCTTTATCTAAAAGGTGTATCAAATATACTTTAGAAGAGACCACTCTAAAATTCTACATGTAGAAATCTGACTTATATAGAAATAGTTAAATAAGTGCTTTTCTTCTACTAAATGCGTTCTGTCACCATCATATTTTACAAAATATTTTCACTGGCATTCAAAATAAAATCTGTTTTCTATGTATATGTTTTCTGATTTATTTCAGATGTCTCTGCTACACTCAGGACCTGAAGTAGGTCTTGAAGTTTCTTTATATACATTTTTTTTGTATTTTCTGTTCTCTGTGCCTACCAATGCCTATTCACTAACTTATTTAAATCTGTATCTAGCTCTTAGATTATCGGCTCTGTAAATGAAAGTTCTTTCTGATCTTACTATTACTCCTTTGTAACATAGATTGAGCTACTAGTGAACATAACTTTAATAAAGGTTCTGTATCCAACTGCTAATCCCCATTCTGCCCCAATCCACTTTTATAAAGATAGCTGCTGTTATTATAGTAATGCTGCAATTGTGTGTGTCATATCATTTATTGGTATATGCTTACAACTTATTGGAAAGACTGAAGAGTACTTGAAAACAGATATAAGGAGAAAAAGTAAAGAAGTATGTGATTAATAGTTCTTCAGTTACATATAGATTCTCCAAATGTGACCTCTGGGTTGTCCTAAACTTTTATTGGTAGTGCTGCATGTCAGACAGAATAAATGCTTTATCTGTGTGCCTGATTATTTGTCTTGAACATTTCTGTACCAATAATTTTCTATGAGGTTGAAAAGCTTTTATTATTTTCAGTAAAATCAATAAAAAACAAAAAAAAATTTGATCATTTTTCCTTTATTAATTCTCAGGCAGTATGCATATATAAATTATAGAGGGATTTAGGGTTTATTTAATACAATCTCTTTTTTTTTTTTAATAAGTAAATGCAAAATGTTGTTTCTCAGTGTGTGGATGATTAAACTGAGTATCCGAACTTTCTAGACAATTTGGATTTAGGATAAAACACATGAAGTTTGTTCAAGCTGGCTGTTACTACAGCATGACTGATACTAACAGCAAGGGTAAAGAAATGCTCAGAAAATTTGGAAGTGGTGATAGGTTTATGGTCTGTGTCTGAAAGGCTGTCATAGGAAGAAGCTATGTGGATCCCTTTGTCATTCCTTTCCTTCCAAGCCAGTTCAGTGTTTAAGCAAGATCTCACTGAGAGAGATCTTCAGGATTTGATCTTCAATAATAAGAGAATAGTGATATTTTTTTCATGTTTCTTTGGCTATATCTTAAAATAAATCTCTGGCTGACTTTGAACATGACTGAATCTTTAAGGTTTCAGTTTCTTTTCCGATACTGCAAGGTGGATGGAAGCAATTTCTCAGAGGTAATGCTAGTCATTACTGTGGGATTCTTCCAGTGACCACCTTTGGCCTGGCAGGTTTGTAAATAGCGGCTAAAGTTCCTGAGGGCCAAACTGATCACTTTAAAGGTGAAGATGACTATCAGACAGTTTAGACTAGTCCGGGTGTTATATTGAGACTTTAAAAATTAAGAATGATTGAGCTGGAAAAGATATATAGAAATGGCATGAGAAAGTACAAAAATTTAAATGGTAAAATTTGTGAGGAAGAGACCTAGAAGTGCAAAGACCAGTTTTCAAAATACCTTTATGCACTGCTAAAAATCTTCTAATGACATCAGGACCTCTGCCTTGGCCATCCAGAGCCAGTGGATGCTGTGACAATTTGAATCCTGTGATCTGTGTGTGGATATGTCCTCACTGGGGAACAGCACAGGTGCACAGAGAGATGGAGCACCCACATCTCCCACAGAAGGTGTGTGCAAGTGGGATAACCTGTGTGCTCAGGAAAGGGGGTGTTTGTGGCTGTAGCCCACACTGTCTATGAGAGGAGGTGCATGCAGTTCTGTATGTGTATGGGTGTGAGGCTGCAGCATTTTGGAATTGCCCATATGGAATGTTTCTTAGCATTTTTTAAGCTCCTAACATGGAGATTTCTATACTGCACTGCTGATATTAATCCTAAATGAATCACTAATTGACTGCTAATTATGAATTATTAATAAGTCAATAAATCATTCCATCTTGATTTGGTTTAAACACACATGACCCAAGCGGGTTTTTCTTATGAAAATTTGCATTATGCTGGTTACATCAATACTTTAATAATTTCATTGATTCTTATAATAGTTAAGGTAATGCATATATATTTTTATATAGAACACATTTCATCAGTTATATGGACAGTCCTTTTTGGAAGGATCAGAAGCTATATGACAGTTGCCTCTTTGCTTTATATCTGCTTTACAAAAGGAATAAATTTCTTAAAAAGAAAAAAAAAAAAACCAAGAAAAAAAACTTGGTGACAGTTGCTTGTGTCTTGGTTCAACTGTTGGAGCTAATGTTACTCTAAGAGCTGCAGGAAATACATTTCCTTATTTAAATTTTCAAACTCTAAGACAGGATTGTGTTCTTTTTGGTTGATTGATGGCCTTGTTCATTTGGATTCTTTTTTGTTTTTAGGACACTGCTCAATATTCTTAGGGAAATGTTCCACAATTTTAGGCATTCCTGCATTACAAATAAGCAGCATTAAAAATATTAATTCTAAAATATAAACATATAGTGTGATAAGGTTTAATTCCAGATTTGATAACTTTCAAGTCAAAAGGTTAATTGAAGTCCAAATCTAATCAACATAGGCCCTATTGATTTTTGTGATTCAAGTGAAAATAAATGCTGATAAAGTTCACTGAGATCTTAAAAAATTCTGAAGGTAGCTCTAAATATGAAGATAGGGCACTTAACACTTTCCCTCAGATCACCAAGAATTAGAGTAACTGTACACATGTTCTATAGGACCCCTCAGAGTATCTGTTTTATATCTGTGCCAGGAGGGGTAAAATGTGTCCCATCCTTGCCACGGGAAATCACACAATCATATCAGGCTGAATTAGCAAAGACTTAAGAGGACCAACTAAAGACAACTCCTGGCCCTGCGCAGGACACCTAAAGATTCACTCCATGTGCTTGAGAATATTCTCCAAGTGCTTCTTGAATTGTTAGGCTGGTGATGTGCCCACTTTCCAGAGCAGACTGTTCCAGTGCCTACCCCACCCTTGGGGTGTAGAAGCTTTACCTAATATCAGCCTTAAACCTCCCCTGACTCAGCTTCAGGCCTTAGAGAGGAGAGAGCTGTACCTGCCCCTCTGCTTCACCTCATGGGGAAATTGCAGACTGCAATGAGCTCTCCCCTCAGCCTCCTCTTTCCTAGGCTGAACAGACCAAGTGACCACGGCTGCAACTTTTATGGCTTCCCTTCTAGACTCTTCATCATCTTCACAGCCTTTCTTTGGACTCTCTAACAGCTTCATGTCTTTTTTAGATTGTGTCACCAAAGCTGCCCCCAGCACTCGAGCTGAGGCTGCCCCAGCTCAGAGCAGAGCAGGACAATCCCTCCCTTGCCTGGCTGGTGATGCTGTGCCTGATCCCCCCAGGACAGGGTTGGCTGTCCTGGCTGCCAGGACACTGCTGGCTCATGGTCAACTTGCCATGGACCAGCACCCTCAGGTCCCTTTTGGTGGTTCTGTTCTCCAGCCTCTCATTTCCAATTCCATACAACAAAAAGACCCCATCCTCCTCTCTCTGCCCCCCAAAAACATCCCAAACACCACAAAAAATAAACAAAAAAACCCCCACCCAAACAAACCAACCAAGCAAAAAATCCCCAAGGAAATGGGGCTTCAAACAAAAAGTGATAATCTCAAACCACCATAAAAATTTAGCCAAAATATTGGATCTTTAAAATATCATATGCATAAGTGAAAAGCACATGAGAAAAGTATGCAGGAAAATACAGCAGCCAAAGACAAATCACAATATATATCTATATAAGTGATCTTACCAAAACCAGTGTGGGAAAAAAGCCTTGAAAGATCATCTTTGGCTTACACAGAAGTTACCCCAAACAAAAATACCCTATTAGACAAGTGTCTTAAAAAATAATTTTGTTCATACTACCAGGAAGATTTCTTTAGTTTTCTTTCCCAGTCAAATGAGTTAATCTAATAAAACCTCTCCTCTTTCACTGGTTCCTTCAAATGCTTTCATCTTTCTCACCTCTCAACTCTTTGAAAGACTTTATTCAGCTATATCAACTGAAGTCAAGAGATTCTGTGGTTCTAAAATAATTATCTTTTGGTCTTTAGTCTTATACAGTAATAACTGTATTTTGCACCTTTGTGTAAAAATGTGGAACTATAAACACAAAACTTCCTTAATTGCATAAGGGTTTGCGTCATAGTTTGATTGCTTGCCTCTGTTCCATTTACCTAAATATTTTTTTGTACAACTAATGTATAGTATGTTGGGATAGAGGAGAAATATAATCGTTAGTCTTTCTCAAGCTTCCCGAGGAATAAGAGTTTCACGTGTACAATGTATCTTTATATTTCTTTACCTTTTTAGATAAATTGATAAGGCTTTAACACTTGGCATCAGATATTTTGCTATCCATAAAATATGAAAATAGCTTTGAAAAAACTTTTTGTAAACAACTTGTCATATGACAAAACATACTGTAAACTTAGTGTTAGCTTTCTTGATGCAGCATTTCCACTGTATAAAGATGTGTGAGAAGCTGTTGTGATTATCACAGCTGGTAGAGAATAGTGGTAGCTTGCATTTTTCTAACACTTTTATAAAGATACTTATGAGGACATGGCAGGAACAAAACCCAGGCTTCAGACTGACAACAGAGAAAATAGAGAAGAGCATGCCATGTTAAGAATTTGATGAATATTAGTGTTTATTGTGATGTAGTGATTCTCTGTCTTGGAGACAGGACCAAAAATATCAGTTTCATTCCGCTTGTTACTTATGTTTCTTTGGAACTATTCTGGAGTTATATTATGGAATATGGAAATATATTAACATAACATATAATATAGCATGTAATATGGAAAACTTCCAGAAAACTTGGCCTTTACTGAAAGTTTTAGCAGCTTCCTGCTTCCCTTAAGATAAGAATTATCTGTTGATTTACACTAGTAACAGTTTGAAGATGCTTTTTTTGATAGTACAATTTAAAAAAGCATTGTACCTTACACATCACTTTTATTTTATTTTTGTGCAAACCAGATAATTGTTTTCATGCTAATCACTAATTTTTTAGTGGAAAAAAAAGGAAGAGAAAGGGAAGGAAAGAGGAAGAAAGGCAACAGATAATTCTGTCAGATGTTGTCACTGAATATGTTATTTTCATAGATGAATGCTACATACATATATTGGCATGACATATGAATACTCAAAATTTCATTGAGCATATTGGAAAATTTATTCAGTGTTGTGGTAGGAAAGTTAGATAAAAATAAGGGTGGAAGTGAAAATATCACATTCTTAAAAATGAGAAACCTGCTCACATGAGAAGAGAGTTTCCAGCATTGGAAGATCCAGGCTGAACAAAACATTGGGTCCCTGGAATAATTGAGTTCATAGGGAAATGTAGACTGTGTAAGTGACAGGCAAAATACAAAGAAAGCAGCTGGACTCATGCACGAGAAAATGCAGCTGTTAGGCAGGTATATTTCTGCCTGCAGACAAGACAAGCATAGCGCCTTAGTAATTTCTTGCACATGTACAAAATATTCCTACCCCTGTAATGAAAAGACTACAAAGCACAGTGGAGATAAATTCTCATTATTTCTTAAATGTAGCTGTTATTTTTACATAAATCTTATCAATCTCTTATTCATATATAGTAACATGCCTTATTCATCTCGCAATCATAAATTTAATATGAATCCCTTTTGTTCACCGCTTGCTTTCTTCAGGTCAAAGGGCGTTTTGTCAATTTTTTTTCTTCTTTAAATAAGGAACTTCAGGTCCACTGCAGTACTCTTTCATACCACACTTGTTTTTTCAATATTGAATGGCATACTGGGTAATTCCTCTGGGTCAGTAAATGAATTCTGGTGAATACACCAGCATTTAATTCTAAATTTCCTGACAGTTACAGGGTAGGAAAAACTTCATGAGAAAAATGAACCCTAGCAATAATATGTGGGAGGACTGATACACAATAAAGAGATCATAAGACCACAGCTAATAGGGAGAGGCAAGCACTGAATTAGCATTAAGTGATTAACTTCCAGAAGATTGAAATTACTAATATGACATTAGCAAAGAAAACATTGTTCTGTCTTTATATTGAGTCAAAATGTGTTTGATGCCTCATAGGTGGTTCTTATAAAGGAGACTGAGTGACCTATGCCAGATATGCTCTTATATATCATTAGGATAGGTAATTATCATAAGTTTCTCTCTAATTGTTTTTGATTGAGAAACTGTGGAAAGTGTGGAAGATGGTATCTGTCTAAAAAGTTAGCTGAATTAAAGTTTTTAATCTTCCATTTCTGGTAGAGTTGTTAAAAGATCAGCTGTAATATTAAGAGATTTTGTAGAATCACTTGATATTTAAGAAAGGTTATGGGATAAAGTTTTGATAACATTAATTCATTGGGAACCTGAGGTGTAATTCAGTGAGATAATGAGGATGACAAGAGGGGAAAGCCAAAGAGATTGCTAATTTTTTTCTAAGTAATGACCTACATTGCCTTTATATTCATTTTGTATCACTGCTCTGAAAAGGAGAAAAAACAAATTTCTTGAAGTAAAGCTGAAACCATATTTTAATCATAAAAATTACTGAATAAAGTTTCATTTTTATTTCTTGTGGTGAATTTCATACTACCTTCTGGTACTATGTTTGTAATTGATATGAAAATGATCTGTGAATGAAATGGTGATGCTTTTGAGGGAGAAGATACTACTTAATATTTACTGTTATTTCTTTTCATACTTCTTTCGATTAAGTTTGATGTCGCACTTTCTCATTCATTAGCTTCTCTCTGATTCATCTTTTTAGCATGACAGGAAGTGAAAATAAGATGAAACACTTGTGGGTCCAGATAAAGAGATCTCTTACCAATTGATGTAGTGGGCAAAAGTGATTCAACTTAGTGAAAATTAATGTAATTTATTGCAAAGTGGAATAGAATGGTGAGAAACAAGAACAAAAACTAAAACACCTTTCCCCCACTTCCCTCTTTTCCCCGGCTTAACTTAATTCTTCTGTTTGGACTCCCGCCCTGACTGGCACTGTGGAGAGCTGAGGAATGAGCATTGCAATTACAGGAAATTGGAAGGCCCTGACACCCTTCCTGTCCCATGATTTTTTTCTTTTTTTTTTTTTTTTTGTGCAGAGAACAATGAGAAGCTGTGGTGTAGCTGTGTTCTGTATTCCATCATGTTAGTGAAGCAGGCTTTTCGAGTAGAAATGCAGGTTTAGGAAATATTTTAAAAGTTCCTAAGCTTTCATTTATATATGAAGATTTTGAAGGCTGTCCTTAGACTTACCAGGATAAGCTGTGACACCTTGTATGGAGTGTGAAAAGATTCACATGAGCAACTTACAAGGTCTTTTGGAATTATTTTACCCTTTTTTTGTTCTCTTTTCCAGTACATAACTGCTAAAACTTCTAAATAAATTCTTAATATAATAAATAATTATTGATATAATAAATAAAGTTAGTATTGTCCTGATGCTGAATAAGTGATAATGATCTTTTAAAAGAAGCTATTACTCTTTGAAACTTGTGTTACATCAAACACACCTGTGTGCACTTGCAAGTTCACTGCATGTCATGCTGTGATCCTCCCCAGCTAAACATTTTTAGAGACACCATCAGAAGCATTAGCAATAGTATTCTCTTCATCTACTGAGGAAACAAATTTGCATGACACATAAAATTGGATGTTTCATAAATGATTCATAAGTACTGTGGTTCACACCAAATGATGACTCTATACTAAAACTAACAAAGGATTGTCAGAACCCGGTATAATCAAAGGAGAATAAATATAATGTATCATACTTCAGTCTACCATTGTGAAATTCTGCCAAAAGATAAGTAATATTTTGTGAGTAGGTGCAGAAACATTCAATATATGTGATGGTGGTTAAGAGAATATCTGTGTGACCTGAATTGTCTCTAATACCATTCCACACCTAGTGCTGATATGGATTTGAGAAAGCCTAGGCTCAGTGATTAATAATATGAGAAAGAATTAATTTTAATTTCCTGCTAAGTTAAGGCTCTATCATTTTAAGAAGTGATTCTAACAACAGTTCTGTGAAACTGGTAGAAAAATACACAGACCTTAAATCTGGATTCAGTAAATGCTCATTAAGAAAATTCTAGTATATCCCTAGCAAAACTGTTTCATTAAATAACAGCACTGATGTGAAGACCTTAAATTTCACGGTATCAATTCTCATAAGCAATATGTTTTTGGTTTTCTTTTTCTTTCTTATTTTTTTTCCACCCTAACTTCACCTTCCAGCTATTTGTAATCTTTTTTTTTTTTTTAATTTTTTTTTTTAATGAGAATGTTAAAGACTAATTTTTCCTTGTCATCTATGCTGTCTTGACTCCAGCTGGCAGCTAAGCCTTCATCCAGTCTCTTGCTCATTCACTCCCCGTGTTGAGATAAAGTTGAGATAAGGATAGTGTAATAACCGTAGGGAAAGAAAAAAAATGAAAAAAATCCAGAAGTTATGCAAATGGAATCATTCACCACCTTTCATGAGCAATCTGATGCCCAGTCAGTCCCCAAGCAACAGCTAATTTGAGAAAAATGCCATCACCCTAAACTTGACACGGTTTTATTGTTCATCATAATATATGTCATGGAATATCTCTCTGGTTAGTTTGGGTCAGCTTCCCTCTCTGTGTCCCCTCCCAGCATCTTGCACATCCCCAGCCTACTCACTGTGGGGGCAGAGTGAGAAGCAGGTCATAAATCTAAAATACACAGCCACATATGGGCTGCTATGAAAAAAGCAGCTCCATCTGAGCCAGATATAATGCACTCCTCTCAAAATATGTCTTTGCTAAACTGATTGAACTGACCATGTATGAGACTATAAAAGATGGCAAGTTGGGCTGCTGAAGAAGGGGTATTGCAGTTCATTCTGTTCCCATCCAGTTTCAGTTTTACTGAGTAGCCCCACTGGATCAGCCCTATAAACCAATCTTTGGCACTCTTTGTAATATCACTAGGAAGAACAATACTTCAAATTTTCTTGCAGGAGGATACACTCATTATTTTACTGAGTATGAAGATGCCCATGTATGACTCATTGATTTGGTTTGTTGCTAGAGAAATAAAAACCACCCCACAACCAAACTCCTGCTTTTTCTATGCTGCTCTAACTTCCCACTGAAGTTGCTCTGTAACTTGCCTAAATATAACTTATGAATATAACATTTAATAAATTATGCTTATATTTGTACATGTTCTACCTGAAAAATGGTTCTTTAAATGAGCATATTGGTTTACATATGCATGAATGTCTAAATTTATGTATACATAAATATACATACATATATATAAACACATGTATGTATATATATACATATATATATATATAATGTCATTACAGGACCCATGTGCATAGGTATTTTTAGGCTTTCCACATCATGTAGTTGACAAATGTTTGCAAATCAAGAGCAGAAAAATCAAAACAAGAAAATGAAAGACATTTAAAAATCAATTTACTAATCAGATCATAAAAGTTAAAATATTTTGTCGGTATTTGGGAACAAAAAAATAGCCTTTTAAAAACTTCTCTATTAAAATTCAATATTTGCAGTGTGTTACTTAGTCTTTAATATCTTTTCTGACTGTTTTCAGATTTATTTCAGTTGTTTTCTGCCTAAGCTCTTCCATGGTTGATAGGTGGTCCTCTGACGAGCAATTTGAGAGTCTGCCAAATAAAGACTTGACTTAGCCAATGTTATCTTTCATAAAATTATTTACCATATAATGGCTTTAATAAGATTAAGAAATTCAAAATAGCTGATTTACATTTCCATGTCCAGGGTTTGTTTGTTTTTTTTTTGAGAATGCTGTTTGAGAAAGAAGGAACAGATAAGAGAGAAAAGAGAAAATGGAGACTTATCAGTCTGACATTTACCATAAAACTGGAAAGTCCTTTCAGAAATTAATGTTAATAATCACACCTGCATGTCATTGTAGAAAGTTGTTTATACAAGTAAATTCACAATAGTTATGCCTTTAATTATGTGAAAGAATCAAACTCTGGTATGCAGAAAATGTACTTGAGGCTTTCCAGTATTAAGCAGATTTTTAAAAATAATAAGAAAGAAGATTGAACAAATGGTAATTTATGCTTTATAGTTTTTTTAAGTGCAATCAAAAACTAAAAAAGTGAACTTAATTTATTTGACATAGATGAGGAGTTCTGGTAAATTGAAGTGGTTGACATCAATAATAAACATTTCAGCAGTTTTGAAATTTTTTTGGTCAGATAGATACTACTGAATTTTTGTTTGTGTGAATAGTTTAAAATAGTACTTCTCCTGAGTGAAAACAAGATCTTAGACACAGCTCTGTGAGGAAGGTAGGCTATACTTTATGCATAGCCATTAAAAAAAGAATGTAGTTGACTAGCATTTAAATATGCCAGCACCTCAGGGACTAAACAAAAGTCTTATGATGGTGAGATCACACAGAGGAGCAGAAACGGGATCACCTCTAGTCTCTATCATAGGCTTCCTTAAAATCTTGAATGAGTCTCTCAAGGTACCTGTGCACCAAGCAGTACCAAGTCATAGCAGAACTACCTTGAAAAGCAAAATTGACACAGCTCTTAAGCTCACATTGGTAATTAGCTGTAACAAGTGTTGCACTGTAAGGCTGTGTTAGCTACATCTCTGTACAAAAATACTTTTTTTTATAAGATTGCATCCAGCAATGAATTGACTAAGGCCGTTCTCCATATGTGTGCTCCTGTGGCACACTTAGAGATGTAGTCACACCACTACATATCTTTCTTGTCTTCGTTGCTCCTATACTACTAATTTCAGTTTAAATAGCATCTTTTCTCTTCAGCTAATTTACCTCTACCTTTTAAATAACTCATCACTGACCGAGGACTGTGCTGCAAGATGTAGACAGAATTAGTCACACTGTTCCTTAACTATAACAGTGGGAATACACAGACGTTATTCTTCTTTTTCTCCTTTCTATCCTAATTATAAATTGATTGAACTGTAATTTCTACAAATTGATTTGTATTATGCAGACACCTTTGGATCTAACCTGGAGTGTAGCTGGTCTATTGTGTGACAATGAAGACTAGAAAAGATAATGAACAGAAGTGGATAAAAAATGCCCAGTGCAGAAAAAAATTGGCAAGAGTTTTCTAGATGGGGAATAGCACTGGCACAATTTTCCTTGAAACATTTGGTATTAGATATGTACCCAAATAAACAAATTAAGGTTTTTATGTTCTTTACAAAATTATTAAATCACCTCAACATTACAGGTATGACATCATAAATCTAGATTTTGTCTTAGAATGGGAAATAATATTTGTTTGTCAGATTTACTCTGAGAATTCCGAAGTGTGTCTGAAATCTCTGTGTAGGGAATGGGAGCAATCTTAGCAAAGATTTGCTGAACAAAAGCCTGTTAGATTACTCTCCAGCATTTCCCACACCATCATATAGATAGTACTTGCTTAAACTAGATGTCTACATTTTAGGCTGATAAGATTGGATGAGATTAATTTCATCCTGTGGTAATCTATGTCAGACTAAGAACTTCTAAAAGCTAAAGGTTAAAGAAAAATTAATCCCTTATTAGTTAAACAGGATGAAAAAGATTTCTTTCATACTCCATCTCCGGAAAACCGATTTCTGTATGGGCATTTTCTATTAATCTCTTTATCTCTTATTCATTCTGTTTCACATGAATTTTCCTTTTAGTCAATTTTTACTGTAATCATTTTTCAAGTTTTCTTTTCTTTTAAAAAAGAACTCTTCCACTAGATCATGGTGCACTCACTCCAATTTTGAGTGTACCACTGCCTGATTTTCTCTCTTCATTCTCACTCCAGGCAGTAAACACTGGAGGGTTCCTTAGACCACTTCTTATTCTCCACCCTCACCTCCTCTTTTTTCTCTAGCTCCCCTCGTTTCTTCTAAATGATTGTCCTCGTTTGAAGGACAGGTGTTTGCCAGTAAAGGCAGAAGTTTTCCTTTGAAATAGAGACTTTAATTCCACTCCTCTCAAGTATTATAATTGCTTGAATCAAGGACTCTGAGGCAGAGATAAGGGGGTAGGAATAACAGCTCTTTTACTAATATATCTAACCGTACAAGC
>JAOTQP010001286.1:135384089-135403902 GCA_026413545.1 Cichladusa arquata | reverse complement strand
GAATTTCTTGGAAAACATCAGCAAAGAATCTTTGAAGCTATTTCTGCACAGCCTCCTTCTGACCGAGTTTAAACATGCGTTAATAAATAGAAACCTTTAAATCCAGCAGAATTTAAGCAAACTTTTGAGGCATTTCAGGCTTAGTATAGTCTGTGTCCTTCCATTAGGGTTATTTTGGCCACTTGGAAATATTTTGCACGAACAATCAATTTTTCAGTTGGGAAAATCAAAATATAAACTGCTTCTCTTTACTATCCTTGCTGAACAAGGGCATGCTGGCTATAGAATGTAACACAAGAACTGTGCCCTTAAGTGTATTCTGCCTTATGAATACGAATTGCATGTTACTGGGCTTTTATTCTTTATATCTATAATGACACAACTTAAGGAAACCTGTAAAAATGTGTTTTTTCTTGATAGCTACACAGGGCAAGAAAAACAAAACTCAGCTGGGCATGGCTGACAATATCAAAGTTAAGTGGAAGTTACTGTGGATGAGGAATTCAAATAAAACCTTAGAAAGAATCTCAAAAGGAAGAGGTAAGAAATAAATCAGAATTGCTGATAATCCATATGATGAAATTTTTGATTCCACTGATCATAGGACAAACATGCAGCAACAACCTCTAATCACCAAATTCAGATTAATGAAACAAGGACATTAGGAAAGTATTTATTTTTTACATACAAGCAATATCGCTGCCAAATCACAAGCAACATTAGCTGTTAGATATTTTCTCATAATTATTTACTTCTGATTTTGAAGCAAGTTTTTGCACCAGTCACATCAATATTAAAGCAAATAAAACATGTCCTTATTCCTAGTTCTGAGCTAATTTGAGTGTACAACTCCTACTGCACAAGCAACTTGAATTTTCTTTTTGATGAAGAAGCTGTCCATCAAGAAGACTGTTTTATTTAAACTTCCTTTTTTAAGAGAATATGTCAAATTGTGACAACATGATTTACAGGAGAAAGATTTCATGATATATAGCTCACAGATTACATGAACAAAATCAAAATATTTTACTCCAATGTTATTAGAACTTTTCACTGCAATTTATTTTCCAATTCTGATGATTTATACTACACAGTAGCAAAATAAAGGCATTTGAGATTTCAAAACAACTTTAAAATATATAATCTCTTCAGAAACAGCTAGTTTTTGGGTTTTTTTCTGTGCTGCTAGTGTAAGCAAAAGACAAAGCATAAAATAATTTTCTGAGAATAAATGGAATGAAAAACTTATTTCAGAACATGAATGTTTTCCTCTATTCATCTCCTCTTTCCTTGATTTGAGCTAACTTTCAGTTGCTCAGTTATGGACTTTCTTTTCATTTGAAGGCCCTAAATCAGACAACCATGCAATCATAGATTCAAAGAATGGTTTGTATTGGAGTGGACCTGAAAGATTATTCAGTTTCAAGCCCCCTGTCATGGGCAGGGACATCTTCCACTAGACAAGATTTCTCAGAACCCATCCAACCTGGCCTTGAACACTTCCAGGGACATGGACTCCACAATTTCTATATCTTGAATGTAAATTACTCTTCTTTTGCCTTTCGTATTTTGTTTATTCCCCACCTTCCCCATCATTTTCACACACATGTAGCTTTTTCACTATTTGGTAATCTTCCTCCAGCCCTCTTGTTATAGAAATTGTTAGTTTAGACAGGTTAACCTTACCCTGATTATCCCATTTCAATTGGGACTTGTTTAGTCTTTAGTCTTACTGTATGGGCTCACTTTGATATGAGGTCTTTGATATGAGCTCTACTACTGGTTTTGCTACAGGAAATATCAAAATTAAGGTAGCTTTCTGAAAGACAACAGTGTGGATCTAAGCTATGTGAGAGTTTATTAGAGCCCATGTGAATAGGCTGAAACTAAGTGGTTATTTTAAAAATGTTTATGCCTCATAGATGCTGGATGATGGAACCTAAAGGACTTCAGCTTCAGGAATGCAGTCAACAGAGCTCTATATACCTAAGATCATCAGGAAACAAACAAACAAACACAAACCATTCTAAGTGGGGAAAAATTATACAAAATAATGATTATTTTAATTTCCATATTTTTTTTTTTAAGTGAATAAGTTCAGTGGAGAAATATACAGCTCATACATAATATATATGTGAACATTTTAGCTATTCAAGACTCCAAGAATAATTCTATTTATCTTAGAGCTGGGAATATGTATGATAGAAAAAAATACTAACCCTCTTATCAAAATCCAACTTATTCAATGACAAAAACTCTATGAATCACAGAGGGCTAACAAATAGGCAAGGGCAGTCGCAGGTTTTGGTGACCTTTTTTCCTTTGCCTTTAAGAGCCAAAACTGATACCACATTTGGGGATTCAATTCTAATAAGTCTCTTCATTCCTAATAATGTCTCACTGAAGTGACTGTGCTCTCCATGCTCTCTCAGAACACTTAGTGTGAAGCACAGATATGATAGGGCTGAGCTGCCTTTTGTAATTTATTCGTGAAAGTAAAGATATGTTAGGTGGAGATATGCAGAACATGCAGAGGTAGATAACAATCTGTCAGTATGGACTGTGCTCTACAAGGATGTGGCCAGAGGTAGGAAGGAATAGGGATCTACTGTCAGTCCCTCTGCAGAATGCAGAGAACTGCATAGTCCTTGCTGAAGGTACAGTCTGAAGGAGAATGTCTCAGGCAATTCTTGGATTTAATAAATCAAAATACTATCATGGCCCTTAGAGAATGTAATGCAAGATTTTTTTTTTCCATGCAGCAAGAAGCAACCTGACTACCAAATAAAGTAAGGATGTAGCCAGCCTTGTCAGGATATAGTCAGATGTCTCTGCTTCAACCAGACCTTCCCAAATGTGCCAGTGGTTTGTGCAGTCATTCCCTTATGTTGGTACTTTATCTATGCATCATGTGACTTAACTTTGTATTTAAACTTTGAATTTGAATGGAATTTTTTCCCTTCCTTTACTGTGTCTCCTGAAAGAATATTTTCATATATCTTCTTTGTGATAAATGGATTAGAAAAACAAATGCTATATAGATATAACCATGGGTGCTTCTTTTGTCTTGAATTTTAATATATCCTGTTTCAGCAGTAGTTAAAAACTAAGTATCTGCTATTTTGCATATGGCAATAAGTCTTCAGTAAGCCTAAGTGAAAATCCTTATTTATAATAGATTATCCTAAGTATTTACAATGGTTGCAAATATAATTAAACTGAAACACCAATATGCATATTATTGAATCCTCGGTAGTTTGCAAAATATGTTCACAGTTTCTATAAATACACAGACTTAGGACTGCTTTTTAGCAGACCCTTGCTACTTTGCTCAAAATATCGCAGATTCACAGTTACATATCTCTATATGAAAGGTATTAAATAAAGTCAAGATATTATCAGTCATAGTGATATTTTTAATCTTATTGGTCTCACAGTTTCACAGAGAACAAATTACACCCAGTGATAGCTGCAGAATACACAAATTAATTATTAGACATCTACTCTGGACCTCTTCTGATGTCTTTACTTAAGTAAGAGTTCAACATTTTGGAAATTTCAGCCTTATATTTTGATGGCTGTACAATGAATTTGATCAAGACACTGTTATGTTGTTTCTCTGCAAGAAATTGGTATATATAATATAATAAATATTGAGGCATTTTTGCATGGTGCATTTATTATAATTTCAAAGACCAAAATATATGTTTAGTTCAGTTAAAATTAGTAAGTGGTATCTCAAGCCTTTCAGCTGCAAGAAAAGCTGCAGATTATGAGGGAAAGTAGATTTAAGAAATAGATGTAATTTAGACAGGAAGGATTTTTTTGTATCTGTGTAGACTAAACTAAGGGGATGTCTGTGGGGCCTTTATACTCACTAATGTCACCCTCCAAACTTCTGCAGGGTATATTGGGCTTGAAATGTCTGGATACATGCCAGGTTCAGTCTGGAAGAAATATAGCTTCATTCACACAATCCTGCACCAAAATAATAAATCTTTTCTCTCCAGACTGCAGTGGTTATGCAGCTATACTGGCTCTCATCTTTGCAAGCCTTGGAATCTCCATTGTGTTCCATTGTACGGTCTAAATTCACCCCCAGCATTTGACTGCAGGGCCATTGTAGGCACCTTCCTTTTCAGCACACCTCAAAGACAGAAGCTATGCTACACTGCTTATTGAGTCAGGGGCATTTACTGGAAATTAGGAAATTAGACACCAATACTTTACAGATTTCATTGTGTTTGTTTTCAGAAACCCACAATTTAATGAATTGAACTTTTGTGGCACAAACATCATCTAGAAACTGTAATTCTGTGCTAATGAAGCACTGGTATTTTTCACTTCCAGTTAATTTCTTCAGGGATTTTTGCTTGATTTGGCTTTAATTGAATTGAGACATTTTTCTTGTAGAAGATGTTAGCTGTTTACATAGTTAATGTTATCAGCCAGGTTGAAGTTGAGATACAGGCATAACTTGATTCTTCATGCAAAATGACTCAATATTTTCCCCTAACCTGAACACATGGGAATAAAAGGCTATGTTACACTTATGATAGAAATGAACCAGCAGTGTGCCCTTGCTGCCAAGGCAAATGGTTACATCAGACTCATTACTGGCAGCAGGTTGAGGGAAGATCACCTCCCCTTCTACTCAGCACTGGTGAGGACACACTAAAAGGACTTTACCCAGATCTGAGATCTTCGGCACAAGAGACACAAGGTCCTGTTGGAGATAGCCCAGAAAAAGGCCACAGGAATGGCCCAGGCAATCACTAACTGTATGAATTTTAATAAAGAACTGGATCCTGGACCTGGAAAGGGACAACTCTGGATGTATGTTCAGACTGGGAAATGAGAGTCTGGAAAGCAAAGCTGTGGAAAGGGCTCTGGGGGTCCTGGCACATGGCAAGTTGAACATGAGCCAGCAGTGCCCTGGCAGCCAGGAGGGCCAACCCTGTCCTGGGGACACCAGGTACAGCATCACCAGCCAGGCAAGGGAGGGATTGTCCTGCTCTGCTCTGCTCTGGGGCAGCCTCACCTTGAAAATTGTTTGCAGTGTTGGGTACCACAGTGTAAGTGATACATTGAGCTATTAGAGAATATCCAAAGGAGAGCAACAAAGATGGTCTTGAGGGTAAGTGATTGAGGTCACCTGGTCTGTTCAGCCTGAGAAGAGGAGACTGAAGGAAGACTTCATTGTGGTGTACTGGTTCCTTGTGAGTGGAAGGGGGGGAAAGCCACAGATCTCTTCTCTGTGGTGACCAGTGACAGGACCTGAGAGAACGGCCCTGAAGCTATGTCTAGGGAGATTTAGGTTTGATATTATAAAAAGTTTCTACACTCGGGGTAGTTGGACACCGGAACAGACTCCTCGGGGAAATGATCACATCACCAAGCCTGACATTTTAGGAAGTGTTTAGACAATGCTCTGAAGTACATGGTATGAATCTTGGTGTGGTCCTGTGAATGGCCAGGAGTTGGACTTATATGATCCTTGTGAGTCCCTCCCAACTCAGGGATCTGGAGCATCTCTCTATTGAGGAAAGGCTGAAAGAGTGGGCACTGTTGAGCATGGGGGAGAGAAGGCTGAGGGGGAAATCTTATTAATGTTTGCAGATACCTGAGGGACATTGCAAAGAGGACAGAGCTGTTCAGTGGTGCCCAGTGACAGGACAAGAGCCAACAGGCACAAGCTGCAGCACAGGATGTTACCTCTGAACATGAAACACTTCTTCACTGTCAGGGTGACTGAACACTAGCACAGGTTGCCCAAGGAGGTTGTGGAGTCTTCTCTGGAGATATGCAAAAGTTGTCTGGGCTTGGTTCTAATTAGCTGGCTCAACATAGCTGTACTTGAGCAGATAACCCTTAGAGGTTCTGTCCTATCTCAACCATTCTGTGATTATATGAAATCACTCCCTCTATTTCTATTACCTATTGATAGAGTGCAAAGAGGAAATGATGACAATTATATTTGCTGTGATTCATTATCTCTCCAAGACTTTATTTCCACATTGTGTGTTTAGATGGAATGGGTCTTGTACCAGGTGGTGCTTCTGGGCATGCACAACTTATGCAGGGAGCCAATTGCTGGAACTCTTTGGGTCTGCTTTGCCTGGAGGTGCTTTGGAGCTGCACGAATCAGTGACTTTTGAACAGGAAATCGAACGCCTTGCAAGCACTCCTGAATGTGTACCACAAGGAACTCAAACAGACAAATTCACACAAAAGAATGCATTACACTAATTTGTTAATGTGGAGCACAAAGAGAGCCTAATCTGTATCCAAAATCAACCACAAGAGTTACAATAAATTATGAATATGAGTTAAGACAGATCTGTTTATTTCTCTTTCCATTTGCCTCTTCCTCAAAATCAAAACATTTGTCAATATTTCCAGTTTATTCTAATTTTATTGATTCTGATCACCCAGAAAGTTTACATTTTAAAAAATCATACTGTGTGTGAAGAGTGCTCTTTGCTTATGACACCCTTCTGCTCTATAATTTTGTTAGAAACAGGAGTATGTCACAAGTTATCATAAGTTTTAGACACTACAGTATACCTCAACACTTTCTTTTCTGAGCTTAACCTGGCTGGACTTCCTGCCTTTGCTGCAGCTGGACCTTTCCAGCAAGGACTGAGTGTTATTCCCTGTGTTGCTCATCTCCCCATGAGCAGTTCCTCTACTCCTTGTATGAATCATGTCTCAGTTTTGTATTTGAACATTTATACCTTTCGGATTTCAAATTACTTTGGACCTAGTTGCTGCCTTTTCAGAGACAGAGAGTTTCTCAGGCCCACTGCAAATGGCAGCCTTCCACAACCCTTGTGTGACTTCAAGAGTTTGGGAAAAGAAGAAAAGATCCATGTCCCAGGGGTCTCTAGAACCCATGAGGATATCCAGCTTGTGTGACACGAAGGAAAAGCAGTTCAGCTGCAGCCAATTTTCTCTCACACACCTGGTGGTGCTTACTTATACATACTGAATCTTTTCTTCAGTAACATTTTAAAATTTTGCCAATGGAAAATTTAATAATCAGAACACACTGAAATAACTGTGTTGTGACAAGGATTTGTGGTCCAGTCAGTGACATGGTCAGAATGTACAGCATCAGTCACTGATGACCTTCAGAAGCACTGTGTATCCTGAGTCCTGTGTCAAATGATCTGGTTAGGATACTTAGTTTTATCTTACTTATGAAATACCTCAAATTTCAATGAAATCTAAATAAAAGTGGAGATCCACAGTAGATTTTCATCTCAATTAAACCATTCCAGAGAGAAGAAGACACTCTGAAATCACAGATCTGAAAAATGTGACATAATCTGTACAAGCTTGTGCATTCCCTGTATATTTGAGCACATGCATCCACTTATCACACAGAAGTACAGGACTTACAAGGTAGATAGAGAGGAAAGATCGAAAACCCACAGCACTGAAAAAATACAGGAAAAAACCCCCAAACATTTGCAGAGGGCATATATACCTTCCAGTCTCTCTTGTCCTGCTGCATTCTTCACCCACATCTGAAGGAAGAAGCCTGTTCTGGGAG
Source organism: Cichladusa arquata (assembly GCA_026413545.1). Classification (NCBI taxonomy): domain Eukaryota; kingdom Metazoa; phylum Chordata; class Aves; order Passeriformes; family Muscicapidae; genus Cichladusa; species Cichladusa arquata. Next base: position 135,396,344 of record JAOTQP010001286.1, on the reverse strand, counting down.
GAAATTGAATTGCAGGAAAAATGTACTCCTTGAATTCTTGAACAGGGACAGGTTTTATTTACACTGCATACAGAAACAGCTACTTCATACCTCCTTGAGATACCTAATATTTTCAAATGCTAGGAGTTTTGGTAGTTAAAATATATCCCTGCAAATCAATCCCTCCTTGCACAGTGTAATCTATCTGATTTTTAAGACTACATGTGCATGCAGCAAGAGGTGTGCCTTGCTTGTTTAAAGCTATAATTTTAAATTCCACTTTCTCAGAAAAAAAAAGCCACTGAGGGTCTGATCTCAGTGTCAGCCTAATGTTTGAGGAAGAATCCACTCAACTCTTAAAAAGCTGCTTATTTTTCTCTTTCCAAATTTATGCATTTCAGGAGCCATTTACATAGACTTAGCATATTGAATCTGTGCACTCTTAACTTCCAAAAAAATCCAAATTAACATCTGGGATTTTGAGCATAAGACAACCTTCACAATGAAACTGAGCCCTCACTTGGGAGACTGACATGCCAGACAGAGAGAGAGGTGGAGCTAACAAACTGGTCCTTACATCACAGGTGTGGGGGGCTCTGCTCCTGATCACCACAGGTGTCCAGGAGCTTTTCCTTTATGAATCCCTGTCAAGGGCAGCAAGGCAGCTTCTTGGCAAACCCAACTCTGTTGCCAGCCTGGGATGTTTTCAGAGGCTTAGGCTCTGGTCAGAAAGTTTAATACATAAAAGACACAGAAGTGATGTGCGTAAAAAAGTAAAAGTAACATTTATTTTATGGGAAAACAGAAAACAATATCTAGAAAAAATTTCCAGGAAAACTGAACCTAAAAATTGATTAAGCTGAGGGCCACTTATTTTACTCTACTCAATGTTGTACTCTCCTTCACAAATATTGTAAAGGATGTAGATGTACTTGCTCAGATTGAGAACTTACTCTACAAGCACAATGCAAGGCAGGAACTGGTCATTGGATATAATTAATATACTTCGAAAAACTTCTTTTTTTTTTTTTTTTTTTTTTTTTAGCTCAGAAAGCATCAGAGAATTCTAATAGAGTGATATGTTTAAGGGACACAGCAGAGTTTTAAGTAAGAAATATTGTTGGCATGGGACACATCACATCTGAAAACCCAGTGGTATTATTGTATCATCTACTGATTGTGCTGCTACTTCAGAAAGCAATGCATGATGGCTGGCTAAATTGCTTTTGAAATATCATCTTGGAGACAGTTTTCCTCTCTTAAGACCCCAAGTGGCAAAAGCAATTGAAGGGAATATAACACAATCAAATAGATGTAATATAAAGGCAAATAGGCAGGAGAACTGATAGTTTTCTCTCCAAAACAGCAGGAGACAGTAAAAGATTGCAGGACAGAAAGAAAAAGAAGTGAAACAGAGGTGCAATAAAAAGTCCTGGACCCAGTAACATGACTTTTAATTGCAAATCATAGAGCAGTGGGACAAAATCCAAGACCAATTTTCCAGAAACTAAGAGATGAAACTCTTTTTCTTTCATAAATATTTTGTAATTTTGCAATATTCTTTTAAATAAGTAAAACATGACAAAAATTAAATGGAGTTATATTTTTGAAGCTTAAAACTTGCTTAGGACCATAGTTTCTGCTGCAAATTACTGTGATGCATGCTACCAAACTGGTAAAAAAATTAGAAATTCAACTGTTTTAATACTCAAGCATATGGGACATTTCTTACATACTATTAATTTTTCCTCATTTGTTTTGAGAGTTCTTTTTAAGTGTCTTCTGTTCTCTCAGGATGAAAATTTTGATGTACCATGCAGATTTGGACATTCTGTGTGTCAGTCTCTTATGAAAGCATTTGCTACTATGACTAATAGGCAGTGAGTGGAGGCTACACCCTTTGGAAAGAATACAGGTTTTATATGTAACACGTGGCTCATAATTAAAAAAAAAAAAACAAGGTGGATAAAAACTCCTACTCTAAAATAAGAATGCGTAGTAAATTTAACAGCCAGAATGGTACAATATTCTGTCCAACTCTTATTTGTGGAACAACATCATAAAGTTGTGACATTTGATAAGAAAAAGCACTATTTTCTAAATAAACTTCAAGTTTTATCCACACTTATTCTAGCTATTGCATTAATGAACTAGACCCCTGCTCTCTTTTCTTTGAAATCAGTGGAAAATTGATTTTAATGGGTAGCAGAAAACCTCTCAGAATTCAGATGCTGTTCCAGTACTTAAATGAAAACTTTAACTGGGTAAACATCTGTTAGAGATAACAAAAATTAAATCAGAAGAAAACTCACACAATACCTTAAATGAATACAAAAAAATAAAATCTTTTGTGTTGTAGGTAACAGCTGCTCTTACTCATTTATCTCAGAGCAAAATAGAAGAATATACTTGCATTAACAAATGTTCTGAATCATACTGATTATCCGTTCCATTTGTAGAGGAAGTGATTATTTAGGAGTTAACTTATTCCACTTTCACCCTGACTTCTATAGCATAACAGAGATATCAGCACATAAGCAATGAGAATGTTACCTAATTACATTCCAGATTTTTTTTTCTGACTGTTCAAAGCACATTCTGTGTTTTTAGGGATGGTGCAACTACAAAGCAATAGCATTCTCTGCTTGCAGTGACAAAAGTGCAGAGGGTTTAAGGGTAGAATATTAAAAATAGTAACATGAAGATCAGCCACTTTTAATTATTGTCCTGCAAAGTGAACTCTTAATGACAAGAAGTGTGCAATTATTGTCAATTTCGCTAAAGAAATCAAGAAAAAAATCAAAAAAGAATGCAGGCCATGAAGTTAAAAATGCTAGAGACAAATGGTTCAGCTCTGAAGAACAATCTGACAAACACAAGGTCTGTGGAAAAATTACTTTGCTAGACACTTTGCCAGATCACAACTCCTGCCCAGAGAAGCTTGAAAGTTACATTGCTAACTAGGCAAGAAATTGTACTGACCTTTTCACTGTATTACAAGCATACTGTTATAATGTGATTGCTATTGAAATTGATTTTGGTAGCAGCACAGAAGATTCATTTTTGTGTTCATTGTGTGTTTCTTTTTTAACAGTTTAAACTCATCTTGGTGCTGTGTAACAATTTACCCTCCCACAGACTGAATAAATGTTATTTATTAATCATGACCTTAAACACATGTACAGAAAACAAAAACCAAATCCCTCCTGATAATATTACATAAGGTACATGCCTCAGTCCAAAATTCATTACATGATTCTTTTAATATGGCTATGGAGCAATTATTTTAAAACCAAATAAACAAAAAGGATTATGCTCTTAAATCCTTCTCAAACAGCTCTAAGTATAATGTTAACTGCAAATTATGCAGAGGTAACTTAACATACAAGTAACTATTGAACGAAGGCAATCTCCCTGTCCTGATGGGAGTTTGGATCATATGAAATGTAAGTTTTGTATGTAGTTCTCCTATAATAAGCAATGTGGTAGCCTGGTGAAATACTGCTATTCTCTATATTTGTTTATTATAAAATAACTAAGAAGAACTCCTTTGTAGGGTGAGGGGTTTGTATTTCTAATATGCCAATAAAGTATGAATAGTGATGGAATTTAATTCAGCATCTGACTACATCCATGTTTTCAAATTTTGTGTGTAACAGGATGAATAAAATATATAGTGATGAGGCAATCCCTCAAAAGTTTCACATTTTAAAGCTTTCTCAAGAGAAAATTCACATCTTCCAGTGAAAAAGACCTCCCAGTCTCATTCATCCAGCCACCTCTACCCTGACAGAGCCTCAAAAAAAGAAAAATTATTTAGTTTTTTATGCTAAGAACACTTACAGAAACCTGGAGATAAAAACAAAGTAAGTGTTAACCATTTTTTGCATTATTAAGAGATAAGGTGTAATATGCTGTTGAGTGAGTATTTCTGAGACTCTTGATATTCATCTTAATTTGGGTAGAGTAACTATAGCAGAATATGACATATTCACTGTGGAGTCATCTATTATCATATATTTAATTTGTGGTGTGAAAATCAGGAAGAAAAATAATTCATATTATAAACTTGAATACTGAATCATAACAGTAACTCAAGATAAAACCTACATATGGATTTTTCCACTAGCACAAGAGATAAATTCTTATGCTATGAGGCTGATGGGTTTGGTTCTAGTAGTATACTAAATTAATAGCAGTACATGATGGCTAATAAGTTTTACAAAGCATTAACCTCCAAGGTGTTGCTAAGACATTCACATATCATGACATACCTGAAGTACTTCCACAAAGAGAAATTTATCTGCCCATGCAATCATAGCAATGTGGAAAAACAGAAGATGGTATTAGTAGGGAAAAAGAAAGTAAATATTCTGTGATCTTGCAAAAATTATACAACAATATTAAATTTTATTATTGGTTTTCATTCACATCTTGCTTGTTACTGTCCCTATAATTATTTGATTTGACAAGGAAAGTCATCATTGTCCCAAATTACAATAACAGAATGGGCATATTAGGCATTAGTGACAGAATAATTTATGAATCAAGTAAGAGCTTATAAGCAAGTGCTGCCAACACTATTTAATTTGCAGTGGTGGCAACCAAGAGTTGGAAACAGCTGCTATCTCAGCTATAGGGTGAAATTCCCTACAGACTTCTTTTAGGAAGCACCAGGGGAAAAAATGCATGAAAATGAAAAATAACAGTTTGATCCTCCTCTCCACTGGAAAAAAAGAGATCTTCTAATTAATTGCAAAAGAAATCATAAATGTGCTCTTCAGATAGCTGTTTTTGATGTTTTAACATAGGATAGAAAGAAAATTCAGAATCTCAGTTTATAAATGTAATTTTATTAAGCAAAAAATAAATGGGAGTAATGCTGACTATATTAAATCAAATGGCTCCAGGAAACCTAAATTGTATGATATGTCATTTAAATATTTTATAGGTAACAAACACTTGGCTTATGTTAGGAAGTTTAATAATAATAATTGACATGACTCTCTACAGACTAAGGAAGGATATTTCAAAGTTCTCATGTTGGCAGCACATGCCCAGGAAGAGGACTTTGCTTATTCTGAGTGTGCAAAGATGAATATACCTACTGCAACTCAATATTGACAGCAACAGAGAAAATAAGAGAAAATATTTATCTTTTCATCAAGTCTTAGCTTTTGCAGATAGAAAACTACTCCTATATGGATTTGCCAAAATAATAACTCGATTTTGGGGCAACTAGATGTTCCTTGAAATTGTCAGTCACTTTTTACAAATAATGAGCCTACAATGTATTTGCCATTTGCTATCAGCAAAAATATTCAATGTCTTTCTGGATGCACAATTGTATTAGTAATAAAAATTAATTTTTCTTTTGGAAACTTGAGGAAACCCTACAATCAAGATTTCTTTTTCTTAACCTAGACAAAACATACTAGACCATGCTAAAAGAAGCAGTTTCAGCTTGCATGAAGAAGCAAGTAGATTACAAATTTTAAAAGGCCATTGTAAAATTTATTGAATTTACTGGCTGGCTTCCTCTTGTATGTCTTATTGTTTTTCTGTAGTAAATGGAATTTTTACCTGTACACTAAGAGCACAAAGGGAAATATTTGTATTACTCTGTAACTGATTTGAGTTGGTAGAAAGTGAAAAAATGTGAAGACAGTTTTAAAAGAGACTTTTTAAAACAATTATTCAGACAATAAATTAACTTTACTCCTTAAGATATTATATAGGCTGCAATTTTTTTTTAATTGTTTGATTTTGGTTTTGGTTTTGGTTTTGATTTTGGTTTTCCCAGGCCCTCTGCCAAAATATCGAAAACAATGTACCATTAGATTTGGAAACACTCTTCTAAAAAATTTAATTTTTTGATTCCTATCTTAATCCCATCGTAATCAACGAAAGAATTCATAGTGATTTATTTGGCAGCTGAATAGGGTTGTACTTAAATATAAATCAAAGTGGCAACATATTTGCTGACCTTCACCATAAGCAGATTGACTGGACATCATTTTGAAATATTCAAAGAGAAATTCTGTCTTCACAACACATTTGGAAGGGGATTTAATATATATTTTCCATGTATCTTTCTAAAGAGCAGAATTTTAACCCTCTTTAGTAATATAATTTTGGGAAGGGGTTTCAGGCTTTTTTTATTCTCTGATTGCCATCCTGAGAATTTTCTTCTTATGTGAAAGTTTTTTTTTTAAACTTTTTTAAAATTCTTAGACAAATAGAACATTTTTTTAAAGGAAAGGAGTAAAAATACCCAAATCATTCTAATTCATCTGTAATAGAATAAAAGACTCAAATTCTGACAGTTAAGTTGCATGTAGCAAAAGTATATGTGATTTAGATTCTGTAAGAATGTTTTGTATTTTTATTACCCTTTCAGTTCTGATGTGATTTGTATGCATTTCCTGATTACTAGGCTTACTAGAAATTTCTTTATTTCAGTTGTTCTTGGAATCTTACTTTTGCTTTATTGAAATACATAATCAGGTATAAAGGTTTAAAAAACTCCACCAACATCAACCAAATCCCAAAATGCTACTGAAAAATTAATTCCATTTATATATGACTTATGAGATACTTAGGGCCTATTCCACACCTAATGTTTGTCAGTCCTCAGTAGATCAGAAATTCATGAGACATTTTCTTAATTTCTAATTCATTTGATTCAATTTAGGAACAATTATTTTTTTTTAATGGATGACTATAATTAGCATTTCCTCCCCATCCAAAAAACTCCAAGAAAAACCAGCAGAAAAGCATCTTTCTCAGACCCTTATATTCCCCTATTAATCAAAACAAAACATATCCACAAAATATGATCATTATAAACTGCAATACGAGACAGGAAGTGACAAAAGAAAAACCTATCTGATGATGCTGAGAGTGTTGGCAAATGTGACTATCTAGGCTGTTCTTTAACCATGACCCTACAGCAGTGATTAATGAAGTGCTCTGGTTTGTTTCCAAATTCATGAAAGTCTCGAGTCTACATAAGTCAGCTTTCATCTCTAAAAATAAGAGTAGATAATATAAGATTAAGTTGCTTCAAATCCTTTTGGTCTTCAGATGATCATAATTCTGGCTGCTGGGAAAAAATATTAAAAAAAAAAATTAAAAAATTCTCAACTCTAGATGATTTCGTTTTTGTGTTCTAATGTTCTATCCTTCTTGAGAAAAATCTAAATAAATATTTAAAATCAAAATGTAAAAATATTAATGATTTTAAAATTAAAGCATTGATGTTTTTCAAAAATATGTCTGTCAATTTCAAATAGGTACCTTGTATAAGTTCAGATAACAATTTTTTTCTTTCTAGGAAAATGGTGGTAGCAGGAAAGTAGTTTCATTAAAAGGCATAGTTAAGAATATCAATGTTTCCTCTTGATTCATCAGCTCAATGATTTGCATCCATTGTGGTTGTGGAGAACTTTTGCTTTTCTCTCATGTCTGAAGGGATTAGCAGGAATTCATGCTACTTCTTTGAAGAGTGTTGTACATCACATATCACTCTTTTGAGAAGTGATTCTCACAATCCCTCTTGATAAGGAGTTTACTTTAGTCTGCAATATTTAAAAATTCATGTAGTGAGCAAAAGTAAAGAAACTAAAGACTGTAGTTAGTTTAGGGCAGTTACTTGCTGTCAGAACCTGAAATGTTATGGTCAATGGCTTAAACATTATTAGGAAGTTTTGACCATTATGGCAAAACTGTATAAAGAAGCTGTGACGTCCAAAGCCCACCCCCTACCTGAATATACCAGAGTAGAACTTTGGACTGTGAGTTAAGCCACCTAAGGGAACTTGAGATAATGGTGACACTATTGTCCAATTGTCTCAGGTCTAGGGAGAAATAAACAAAGCTGAGGGAGAAAAATGCATTCACAGGAAAGCCAAACCCAGTTCTGAAAATCACCTGTGGCTGGGTTTGGGGTGAGAGAGGCCATAGTCCTCAGATTCATCTGCTGATGCCAGGTTTGCACACACTCCCCCCCATCCAAGGAGGGAGGAGGAAAGTTTTAAGTTGTGTGGTATAACCTGTGGTCAGAGGGAGTGAACACCCATTCTACTTACACAAACTGCCTCAGCTATAAAATCCCCCACCCCGGGAAGGCCACATCCATGGGATATTCACATGAGAGATAGCTTAGGGAGTGTCACAAACCATCAAAGACCCCTAAATTATTCCCCTGGACTCATTCCTGAGGTTTTGCAGAAAGCACTGAATGTGATGCAAAGTGATGCAAAGATCCTGAGTCTGTTAGACTCTGTCTGCAAAAGACAGTGTCAAACTTCTCCCACATTCCCAGGGGAGGTACCTTGGCATTCCCACCTGGCCCAGGAAGACCAGATGGAGATGATCAATGGGATGCCCTTGGGATCCACAGCGTGGTGATATTTTCTACTCAATCTGTCATTCTCTCTTTCTCTCTCTCTCTCTCTCACATTTCCTGGTACATAACATCCATACTATTGACTTTGGCATATGGTATTATTTGCACCTTAATTCAGGCAGAGGAATCTCTCTAAATATTTTAATAGCTGGCTCTCAACACTTGCTGCAGTGGAAAACTCAAATTGAAACCTTCTAAAACCAATGATGGAAACATATGATTTCTATAGCTAGGTTAAGACAAACCCAGTGAAACAGACTAAATTTTTAGTGAACTAGAATATTCAGGTTTTTTTCCTTTTCTTCTGGTTTTTTTTTATTTTATTTTTTTATTTTTTTGAGAAAAACGCTATGTTAGATACATTACAAAAGAAAAGTTGCCTCTGAATATGGACTAGGACTTCTAACATAGGAAGACACAGAAGAGAGTTGGCTGCCAGTTTCCTATTTGGTCTTTTTGAACCAGTAGAAGACATTATATAACTTTCAGCTGCTGAAAAAACACAAGGGTACAATGTACAATTATTAATACAAATTTTAAATATTAATAAAAATACAAAATACAATAATTGATTGAAAGATCTCTCTGCCTGAGATATATTTCCAACATTTATTGATTATGATAATTTAATTATAAGAAGATAATTTCATATAAGAGTGTTGTCTGTGAATCCCAGATCAGCATAACATTTACATTATCTATTAGCTCGCAATAAACAAAAAGGAAACAGTGGTTGAAGTACACAAATGCTTATCCACAAGAGCTTTTCCTTCATCAGTATCAAGGGCAGTATTTCTTAAATAAGATTTAGGATCATCTTAGTGGTTAATAAAAGGTGACTAAGAAAAAAAAGAAGAGATTTTGGCTGAAGGCACATATGGATAGAATGAAGAATTAACATACTGAAAATGAAGTATGCTAATAGGAATACTTTGTTCTGAAGCTTTGACATAGCATTATACATTTCTTGTTCCTGCTTTGCAAGTACCTCTGGTGTGCAAGAGAAATCACATTTCATGATATGGGCCCAAAATACATTCCTAATATATATTTCCCAGTACATGTTGCAATTATTTGACATTATATTGACATTTCTCAGCACAGGAGTGTAACAGGAAAATGGTGCAGTAATGCAACAGGAATTTTATTAAACTCACTCTAATATGCATCTTTATTCATTGATGTAAATGAGATGAATAAACCCAAGCAGAAATAATCAGGCTCAGTGCAATGTTAAATATGAACATTAAAAATTTGTCTTTGTTGACATGCATAATTCTCAAACTAATAGTGTTTCTTTAATCTTTTTCCCATCCTGGTCAGAAAGTCTTCAGTAAGCTAGAATTCATTGTAAATACACTTAAATTAATTCAAGGCAGAATTGGAAAGTCAAAAGTATGCAACAAGTGCCTGAAACTTAGGACATTTGAAAATGTTCCCTTAGGACATTGAAAATTAGGACTTTTTGTTTCTGGCAGACTGCTACAGATGATTAGAAGTAGTCTTATATTTGCAGGCTCTGGTCCTCATAAAACTGGGAAAAATAGCATACTAAAATGAGATTTATTTTATAAATAAGTAAAACGAGATTAATCAAGGAGATCAATTATAGCTCTGCCAACATTTGAATACAGGTTTGTGATCTCAGATAAACTTGATAGTACCCGACTGACTTACAAATTGTACAAGTTTTAGGTTCTCCAGGATCCACTCACCCAACAAGACAAGGGTTTTCATCCTCATGGAATTACCTTAGGCAATTCCTTGGGTGAGCTGAGCCATGGGAGAGTTCTCAACTCAGCTGCAGACCCAACGCTCCAAGGAGGAACTGACTCAACTGGTCTTTCTGCAAGACTTCATTTATAGCCCATTCAAACCTCGTCTTTGGTCAAATATGGGCTGGACTATGAGGTCTCCAGAGCTCCCTGCCATATTCAGCTGTTCAGTGTTAGACGACCCATCCTCTGCTCTCCAACTAAACACCCTCTTCTATATTATTAGTAGATAAAAGTGGGTATTGCCATTGACAGAACATTGATGGTGGTAGAATAGTTAAAGACATCCTGTCTCTCCTGGGGAAAAGAAAAAAGGAACAAGCAGTAGTGTCTTTTGTGGCTCGAAAATTTCTGGTTCACCAGTGTGAGAGATTGGAAAGATTCATATCTTGAGACATTTTGAGAGGCCTGAATGTACAGGAAGGGGCAGCTCTGGCCTTGTCCTTGCAAGATGGTGCCCTGCCCCACACCCCTGCCCCTAGAGCCTGTATCCCAAACCAGCTCCACACTCCCCTAACCCAGCTCCTGAGTGGCCAAATGACCAGAAGTCCCACCTGGGAGAAGGGCCCAGGAAAGCCAAGGGATATTTAAGGCCAAACACAAGACCATCACTGTCTGGACCCTACCTCTTTTTGGATTTGTTTCTGTTCCCAATCCTGTGAGACTTTGTTTTCATTCACTTAGGAAGATATCTATCTTTTTTAGCTGAAGAGAGGTTTTAGAAGACAATGTCCAGCCAATTATCCACCATTATTTCCATGCCCTTTGAAAAAGCTTCATATTCTGAAATGTGCCATAGCATTTGTACTTAGATAAGTGAATCATATGTGCCCACAGTAAAATATGTATTATTTGTTGATTTATAAATCTATGTCTGGTACCATGTTGGTGTCATGTTTACTATTTATCAGTTCCCAGTGATTATAACATTTATATAAAAGAAATAGCTAGAATCAAAGGAAATTCTGGAATCCATCTAGGAATAACATTCAATAAGTCATAATTCCCTATTTATAAATATTTTTGAGAATCTAGCAAATCTATCCTATTATTTTTGTATTGTTTTAGGGTTTTCTTAATATATGAATATACATATTTAATTTGGCCATAATCCCATTGCTTCATCAATGTTGAAATATAAAATCATCTACATCCATTTAAATCTGGACAAACTATTGTTTAGTCAAAGCAACATGAAGACTCTCTTGTCTCCCTTATGATATATGATAAATATTGAAATAAATGGAAATAAATGTGTAACCAGTTTTCTCTATCTCAGTAATTAATAGGGAGAAGAGAACCAGTTCTACCTCTATCCTTGCACCTTTTCTTGTGTAAGCATAATTTGGCTTTCACCCATGTTTATAATATAGGTTGCAGGACCTTGGCACCAGTTCTTTCTTCTCATAAATGCAGCTTGACTGCACCACAACCCTCAGAAAAAAAAAAAATCCATTTCTTAATTAAACCAGCAATCAAGCAAATATTTATCCTTTTTCTTCCTGACCTTGTAGTCTCCCCAACTCTCACGTCCTTCCCTCAATCAGGGAAGTAGAAAGTACTCTCATATAACTATTTAGGAGAGAGAAAGTAGCATAATTAGAGTTTAAGGTCATTCATCAGTGTTGGTTTTGAACTTCACAGTGATTCTCTGTCTCTCTTAAAAGGTTCATGATCTTCTGTGTGTTAATCAGTTTATGTGTGGAAGCTTATTAGCAGGCATATTTCGGGTTTCAATACAAGATGCAGACTGTGAAGCAGATGCTATGGGCAACCCTTGAGATCTGAAAAGTACAAAGGTAGATTAAACAAAAGTAGAAGACAACATATACATAGAAGCTAAGTTGTAGTCATTTAATTGTCAGTCCATTTTATCATGAGTCCACATATGTTCTGAAGTACCAGCAATGACCTCAGTTCAGCACAGATCTTAACCATCTGCTTAACTTCCATCATTCTTAGAATTTAAAGGAAACAGACAAGTGTTTAAGCTTAAACAGATACTTGAATCTTTATGTTATAAAGTTAAACATATCTGTATTTTCTTATTGGACACATTCAATAACAGAGGATAAACATACAATTTTTTTC
>JAOTQP010001286.1:135347529-135373668 GCA_026413545.1 Cichladusa arquata | reverse complement strand
TCTTACAAGAGGTGATTGAAAACAGAAAGGAAAAGTCTTTTTCTTTTCTTTTCCCTCTTTTTTTTCCCTCTTTTTTTCCCCTCTTTTTTTCTCCTTTAATACTCTTATTCTGAGACCATGTATGACAATACCTCGTGGAAAATTGCTCCTGTCCAATAACATGCTCAAAGTACTCCTTTGCCAGAGGCATTCACTCATTATATAAATCAAACAAGCATACAAAAACAGACAAAAAGTGACTGGTAATGCCCAGTGAATTTCTGTGCTCAGCTAAGATGATTTGGTGCATTGCATGCAGATGTCAGGTATTTTTATAAAGAGCTCCATTGTGCAGGGCCCCACTACTCCTCCATCGCTCCCAGCACTCCCTTAAAAGGGGGGCGGTGGGCAGACAACCATTCCAGCTGGGCTTGGAACCTCGTCTGAGTCAGGAAAACCACAGCTCATAAGCAAAGAGGAAGCATAATGTTCTACAAGGACAAAACATTAGCAAAAATGTCACTCAGCCCCAGTTCCACATGTTGGCTGCCACGGCCTCTTCCTCCTAGCATGCCCGATTGATATAAATTCCATCTGCTCAGCAGCCAAGTGACAGAGAAGAAATACCGGCATCTGGTCTCTATTGCTGTCGGGTTTTTGTTCCATGTTAGACCTTAGCTAGAAACATATGAAGAAATGAAGGTGCTGGCAAGCGACTAAAAGGCTGCACTGGCACAAATGAGACTTTCTGATGCTTTTCACACTTCACTTTGGATTTTACAGGCAAAAAGGTGGAGGAAACTTGATAAACTGAGTCTGGAGAGCCAATGGGCCTGGAGGTCATTTGGTGTTTCTAAATTTTTTTTGAGTGTTTAAAACTGTAAAGCAAAACAATTTTTTTAACACAACAGAAGGTAACGAAGTCACACAAGAATGTTGCTCTTCAGCTAGTTTTTTTTTTTTCTCCTTCTCTTAAACATCCACTGGTTTGGACCTGATCCACTAGCACTTTATATTCTCCTGAGAAGCAGCTGGAAAGTGCCAAACCACTAACTTTTTTTTTTTTTAACCCTACTCTGTCCAGCAGAAAGCAAGTACATCAAACCAAAGAAAGAGAGCAATAGAGCGAACCAGTAACATGCATTAATGTCTGAGAAATGATGCTTGAGTGCTTTTTCAGAGCAGTTCCTGATGAGATAGGGGAGAGTGTGAGTCAAGGTAATTGCTTGTGTGTGTGTGTGTGTGTGTGTGTGTGTGTGTGTGTACGTTCAAAAATTTCTTTGAGGAATGACTCCTCACACCAACAGAGGTGCATGAAAAAATACACGTGTGACAGAGAAGGTAAAAAAGAAATTCCATTGGTAATAAAATTAGTTACAGACACTTTTCTCCTTGCCAAAAAATCAATTGGAGCCAAAAACTTAGGAAGACATTTTGTACCTAAAGGAATCCATAAAACAACACAGGATAGCTGGTCTGCAGTAAGGTAAAATATTTCTAAAATTTAAAGTGGAACCTAAATATTCCAAATCAATATAGAATTTGATTTTTTTAGAATAAAAAATAGTGTTCGTTTATGTACGAGCCTCCAGCCCTTGTTGGTCTCATATGATTTCCTCTGCAATACAGCATCCTTTTGTGTGACAGGACCAGAAACTGACAGAAAGAAATGAAGCGAGTGAACAGCTATCAGAGTGACATTATAACACCAATGAGAGAGAACACATGTAAGAGAAGAGCTCTCAAGAACATATAAATATATAATACAGCCCTGGAACACTTAATAATTAATTGTGAGGAAGAAGCTTTTATTTCAACAAAAAGAAAGGCTTCTAACCAGCAATCCCATGAGAGTGGAATAGTCTGCTATATTGATGCCCAAAAGGCAGTTCTATGCCAGTTCTTCACAAGGTGAAGTTCCCCCTTCATACTTGGTCAGGATCACTTCATCACACTGCCTGCATTGCAGCTGAGGTCTGAAGTGGTACCTGCTTTCTGTGGTGATTCCCTGCCTGCAGTGGAATTGCTTCCAGCGACTTCAATGGGCTTTGCACCTAAACCAATAAAGTCAACAATCTAATTTACCTAGTAGGATAATGAGTATTAAAAGATGCCATAACTAGGGGTCAAATATTCCACTGCTGGTTCACCTCACTGAAGTGCTACTTCAGGGAAGTTAATTCTGCTAACTTAGTGTTCCTCACTGGAAATTATTACTCAATTTGTTACCCAGATGAAAAGTCTTAAGTACACATGTGAAGAATCAGTGGTGCTCATCAATTAATAATGTGCCTCCATATAATCATATAATATAAACTATTACAAAGAGTTTGAAAGAGTATTCCACCTTCAGGTCTCTTTGCATGGGATGCCCCCCTCTAAGAGCTGTAATTTAATCACCACCCAAACAAACTCAGTACAGGCGCTTTCTCCCAATAATGTCTTGCTCAAAGAACTCCTGCAGTGCCACTCTGGTAGAAAAATTCTAATTTTTACTGATTAGAAGCCCAGACTGTTCAGGCCCTGGACAACCTGCTTGAGTGAAAGATGCCCCTGCCTATGAAAAGACTCTTGCAAGTAACTTTACACTAGCAAATAATTCAAGCTCAATATTCCAAACGCCATCATATTAAGGTTGTTAAATGGTGCAAGTTGCTTTGTCCCAGTTTCTATCTAGGAAATAAGTAAAGCAGAAAGTGTCTTTATCCAACAGCTAAGAAAGTAATGTAGGAACTACCTATGTATTGCATCAGAGCTCCTCTCCAAAGCGCTTCGCTTGTTCATGGGACCTGACTCTCTTTTGCCTTGACACTAATGATTTCCTGTTCACAAACTGCACTGTACTTACAGTTAAGTTCCTTCTACAGAAGAGGATCAGGTAACAGTAAATTCCCCAGTCAGAGCTTCTTACGAAAGCAAGCATATTACTCTCAAAGAGAAGGGCTTGGTATTTTGTTGTGTAGAGTAATGGAGTACAAATGTAACCTTTCACAACAAGGTGGCAACCAAACTCACTTCTATCTTCTCTCGCCTTCCACTACATAGGTAGATGACACAAAGTTTCAGTTATCTTTTTGTACAGGTTTCTGGAGGATGGATATCATTGAGGGTACTACCACAGTAGAAAGAAAGAGTAAGACCAATTTTTTAGCTTTCAATTGAGGTGTTAGCATACTTACTATATATAATAGTTCGAACTAATTTCAGGGTTACACTTTGAGTGAAATCAACATGGCTGAGTGAGACCTGACAAAAGAGTTTGTAAGGTGTCTCAGTGTCTGCAGCAGACAACATTATACTTCAGAAAGGCAAGGCTTGGCGTGCAGTCAGCGATGAGAGGGGACAATTGAGCTGCCTAGTGCTGGAACCATCAGCGCAATTTCCCGCAAGTCAGGAATATGAAACAGCACAGCTGCTGGGATGAGTGAATAGCTGAAGGAGCTTATGTGAGCTACAATAGCAGGCCTGAGCAGTGCTCCACTGTGAATGACAAGTGATGGGCCAAATCACTGGGGAGCTACCGATGAGTTATTAATGGTGACAGGTACACTACCTGGGAGACAGGTTGAGAGGGGAAAAAGATTATTTATAAGCGAATAGTTAACAGCTGTACCCACTGCTAAGCATTACATGGATGCCACAAACTGTAGAATTCAAATCTTGGGTTATTCAAGCACGAACAACTGCCTGTCACCAAACTGCAAAGCATCGGTACAAATTAAGGTGGGAGAGACGAGCCGAGGCTGGAACGATGCCTTGCTCAAGTAGGCAATGTCATCACAGAGTGCAGATAAGAGCGAGAGAAGGGCTGAGATAACCATGAGGTGAAATATGGTTCTTAATAATAATGATGAATTTGCAAGAACAGCTTTTTAATTTTTCCTGAGGGCTTTTGGAAGAGAACAGATGCTGAATATGTCCTGTACTGACATGAATAAATGGGGGGAAATTATAATAAGCAAAAGAAATATTTTCAGAGAAGTTTTCTTTTGAAATGGGAAGTAATATATTTCTATTGTGGAGATAATTTCTTCTATCTCCAGCCCCCTCCCAAGTTTGAAAGCTACATTGTTACACTTATAATATAATGTTCTCACAATACCTACAATAATATAGTCACCTAATTTTTCCCCAAAGGAATGAAGCATTGTAGTACTGAGTATATTATGAGTGGCCTGAACAAAACCTTTCTAATTTATTTCTCTTGTACAATTCTGCACCAAAAGAAGCAGGGAAAACAAATCAAATAAAACCCCAAAACATCCAAAAACCCCCAAACACACAAACACCCCTCCCCCCCATCAGGAATTTGGAAATGTTTTCATAATGTGAACACAATCATGAAAGAAACTGTTTTTGAATCATCTCCTATTCCACTGTGAAGATGTGTCTCTGCTGTAACTGTTTACATACAAGAAAAATAAAATAATTTGATGGCTTTTTTATGGGCTTTTAATGCAGTAGAGAAGTTAAATATCTGCAAGATCAGCCAGGTCTCAAGACAATAAACTGGTGGTCCACTGACTTCTAGGTCTGCACAGAGCACAGGCTTGAAATCACCCACTAGATATCTGAACAGAGACACCTTTTCTCTGCAGCAAAATGTGCCAAATGACTTAGAGGGGAAAAAAAAAGGAAAAAAAATGAAGAAAAGCATGAACAAATGAAATGTTTAAGCTTAAAACTTTAAAATTCAGTTTTTCTTGAATTAGAGTCTCACACAGTCTCCAAAACGTTAAGATAAAAAGAAGGCTAGTCAGCAACAGCTGGGTTCCTCCAAGGTAGAAGGACAAACTGTTTATATCTATAGTTACTGGCTCTTCTCATTTCTATGCCATGGGATGCTCTGGAGGAGGGAGATATGTGAGCCAGAAAAGGTTCACACTTCAAAAAGCTTCTACAGCTTTAAAATATAAAGGCAGAAACAGATTCAGCACTGTAACTGCTTTCAGGATTTAGTCCAAATCTTTCAGTTTGGGCATTCCAAAGTGATCACTAAGGCAAACAGTCCTCTGCATGTTGAGGGTGGAAGTGATATAAGTTAAGCTTACCCATTACTTGCTTTCTGATATTCATTATATTTAATAATTTCTCCTTTTCTGTTTCACTCTGGTTCTTATAGAAAGCTGCTATGATTCCTCAACTGAATTCCTGAACTTCTCACACTGTGAATCAATACTTAAATATATAGTCAAAGCAAGTGAGACAGTTACATTTTATCTTTACAATTGATCATTAAAGTATTTCTATTAAATACTTTCTATTAAATGCTTTGCAGAAACTGCTTTTCACACAAATTTTGGGCATAAAGGAAGCACAACATAATTTTTAAAGGTTTAGTAAGAGATTCGGGAACTGAACATTAGTTGAATTTGGCATTAGCAGCCTTCTTAAAATACTACACAGATATCACTAGATATTGATTAAATCCTTGTTTCTCTGCTATCCTACTTTTAATTTTTTTTACACTTAAAAGTCACATGCAAGAGCGCCTAGTCTAAAGGCACAGGAAACCTAACTCAAATTTCAGAAAGTGAAATTTTAAAAGTTAATTCCCTGTGCTTTACTCTCAAAAGGCATGCAATTTAGTCAGCAAGGTTAGCTTAGTTTTGATCTCTACATTTCAATTAAACAATGCCTTACTGCACAAGTTTTTTCATTGGTTACAAGCAGTTTTCCTCTAAATGCAAGTTTTCTTTCTTGTATTCATAGATGGAAATCAAAATACCAATTTCTTTAATGTCTCTTTAGGGGTAGGTCTATGAATTTAGAAGCCTGTTTTTGATACCCAAGTTTGCATGGAGATATCATTGCCTTTTGGTATCATGCCTAAAAGGCAAAATCGTAACTTATTTTTAAAATCTATGAAGGCAAAAAGAATAACTTCAAAGTTTTGTGGGCTACCTTTCAGCAATAGCTAAAAATAAGCACACAAACAAACAAAGTCACAAAAATTACTATAAAGCTTATGGTGCAAACCATGAGTGTGTTTATTTTTTATCAGTCTACATTATTTACCATGTTATGGGGTCAAAATTAATGCCCTAAGGATTATACAGAACACTATTTGGATTATACAGAACACTATTTTTTTCAGCTTCATGCACCAAGTCCATCCACCAAAGCAGGTCTCCTTTATTTCCTCCAAATAAAATGCAGTACTATTTGTTGTCTATGGACTCACTATAAGTTCTTGAGTGACACAAAGGACGAGCTACCAACAGAAATAAAAAGCCAGGATACTAGGAAAGAGAGCTCGTTTCTAAACATGCCGAGGTTTACTGGAAATGTAACATTCGAAGACTTTCCCTTCCCTGTATTTAATTCTAGATGTACTGTGTTCCTCATGCTACCCCAGCTCATCACGTATTAACAAGTACTTCAACCATTTTTGCAAGCTTCTTCCCTTTTTCACAGAAGGTATTTGGTAAAAGATGCCCACATGTTTCAAAGGGAACAGAAACTCATCCCTTAATTTCTATGTACTATGTAATCAGGTTAGCAGGCTGGTCAAAGGCCTGGAGCCACCTAGCTACAAGGAAAGGAATTGGGGATCCATAGCTGACCAACAGACACCAAGGAGGGGATGGCGGGGTGGGAAAGGACCTTTTGCTGGCCATTGTTTTTGTGCCTACCTACCCCACAGAATTCTGGCTTGGGGCAGGAAAGAAAGAAAGAAAAACCAACCTGGACCAAATAAGTTAAGATCTAACTTCAGGGAGGCTCTGGACATCATGAGGAATGCCAAAACTGATTTGCAGACCTCAAGATGAGAATCTGCTTTATTAGTGAGTTTCCATTTGTATAAAACACCATAAACAATCCACGGTTTGGTTTTGAGAGATGTAATACATGTCTGTGCAGAAACTGATGGAGTCTACTGCAGTAAAAACAATTAACAATAAACACAGAATCTTCAGAAGACTAAAATTTTTAATTGAAACATACTTTCATGTACAGTTCTTACAACCTGCTGTTCATTTATTTTCAAGAAAACAGCACTGCTTACAGGAAGAGAACAGTTATGTGACCTCAGTTATACAGAAACTCAGAAAAACATACAAGCATATGCTTAATGTTAAACATGAATAGAAGATTGTTTAAGTCAAGTGTACTAATTGTATAAAGTTAGGTAGATTCTTGTGCACCTTGCTAAATCAGCAACCACTTTCTGACAGTGTCTGAGCAGTTCTCTGGGTAACAAATTAAATTTGGCTCCCTATGGCTTTATAACTCTACAATAAGCTGAGAACTCTTTTGGTTTGCATCTTTCTACCTTTCCTCTCTGCTTCTCTACTGTAATTTCTCTGGTGTCTCAAAAGAGATGCGTTGCTTTTTCTTCAGCATCTGTCTCTACTATCTGGCCACATATACAAAGCATTCAGAGACTTCACAGATTTTGAGGACTTTCCTTCCCATCCCTTGAACTAATCTCGTAATAGTTATAAAAAGACATTGTTATACAAGTCCTGATTATTTGAACAGCTGGATAAAGGGGAAAAGAAAGAAAGAAAGAAAGAAAGAAAGAAAGAAAGAAAGAAAGAAAGAAAGGAAGGAAGGAAGGAAGGAAGGAAGGAAGGAAGGAAGAGAGTTAAAAATGGGCTAAAAAGCGGGATATAACATATTAAGGGTAAAAAAAATCAGAAAGAGCAATAATTAATGCTTATGGGACTGATCTTCATTTTCCTTAAGTTACTCATAAACATGAGAATGAATATAACAGGCATCAAGTCAGACACTTAATCTATAATCTTGACTGGTTCTGAATTCACTGGGATTTACTTCTCTGTAGGCACTAACAGGCTGCCAGTCTTGGGCTGCAGAATTTCTGTAACTGCATGTTTCAAAAAAATCCTTTAAAACTATTTGCTACCCTCTGAGGATTTGACCTATTGTTTAGAAATTCTACAGTTACAGAATTAAAGATGATGAAAAAAACAAACAGAAAGACCTGAACCGCTCTGAGTTTCTGCTATGTCAGTGAACAGTCTCTTGGAAAATCCCAGGCAGAGAGAGACAAACAAGCTCAGTGAGGGATCCCAGCGGAGCACTCTCCCTAGCAACAATAGTCATGTAAAATGAGTCTCTGCATCCTCTTCTTCTTCATGTAGCTATCCCTGGCTCAGAAACACTCAAAAGCTACAGTCAGAGTAATTTTTGAGTCAACTGGCATCTGTAAAGATATGCCAGTTATAAAGAGGAAAAAAGAATCATACATTACTGTGTTTTCTGATAGAGCATACTTTAAGAAAAGCATTTGTGTTACTCTGCACACAGGAATTTTCTCTATTTTTAATATTGCCATCATAGTAATTTAGATTTTTATATTCTGATACAAGCATTAAGGACTAGAAAACAGAATTATTTTGATATGTTTACCTAGGGCTGGTTTTCAGATAAAGTGTCAGTTCAGTTCAAGTGTCATTCATTCTTCTTACACCCAATTTCCTTCTTTTTTCATTATAATAAGCTCTTACGGCATTTGTTTCTTTCATTTTAGCCAACCCTAAGAGAT
Source organism: Cichladusa arquata (assembly GCA_026413545.1). Taxonomy (NCBI): domain Eukaryota; kingdom Metazoa; phylum Chordata; class Aves; order Passeriformes; family Muscicapidae; genus Cichladusa; species Cichladusa arquata. Next base: position 135,365,174 of record JAOTQP010001286.1, on the reverse strand, counting down.
AAATAAATCTTTTTATTGTACCAAATCCAGGTTATTCTGAAATTCTTAAATCTTGCAGTCAATGCACGTATGGTAAGGAGAAGCAGTTGCATCCAAAGTGGATGAATGTGATTAATGGCAACAGCTGAAAGGAAAAAAATATCAGAGATGGAAAAAAGTATGAAAATGAATCAATCCTGGACGAAAAGCTCCAGAATGCAGTAACTTGGAATCCACTTTCAGTAAAGGTTATTTTTCTTATTCAATTTCTTGATCTATTTGTTATCCAAAACATCCAGGAATACATTCTACAAAATTACATTGCACCATATGAAAAAAACAACAATGCTATTTAAAAAAAATATATATATTATTCCATAATTCAAATCACTCCCTTATTTTTTATAAGAAAAAAGGATAATTCCCTACATTGGTATATAATTCATAATTTTATATGGAGCACATTTTTCCAAGTTAAAATATTATCTGGTTGTCTATGCTTCTGATCTCTTGCAGCCTACCCTAGAATATTTTCTACTTCCACTGTTGCTTCATCTTCTTGAGAAAGTTCAATCAATAATGTTCAAGGAACACTATGGATTCATGTATTGGCCTAATTACATTTTCTGGTGTGTTTTCATTTCCATTCCTAACATTTCTGAGTTTATCATTTTTTTTTTCCCCCCCACTTATTGACAGACTTTATCCCCTTTTTGACAGAGCCATGTCATTTCTGCTACATGCAGGAAGGCATGTATAATATACAGAATAGCTTCTCTGAGTAACACCTTGTGCTCACACCCTAACACTCAAGTCCCAGTAACACCTACTGTACATGCCTGGGTGCACTTGGCTGCGGATGCTTTGTGATGCTTTTTAATGACCTGGAATCTGCCTGCACAAATATTCTGTGTCCAAAGCCGAGGAAAGTAGAATTATTCCATTTTGAAGAATGCAACCAGGAGCTACTTTCTGGAATGTTATCTGTACTTGTTCCTATCTTGAAAACGCTTTCAAATTTATTTTTCTAAATGCTACTCCTCTAAGTTCCTAAAGACCAGCCCAGTCTCATTATATTGAGGGCTACTGCATTGAATTATAGTACTTCTGGGTCAGTGACCCACATATACATTTCATTACTTCATTAAATATTGGTTCCTGATTTCCAGTTATTTCTGTATTTTACTCTTTTTTTGCTACTTGAATATTCTCAGGCTTTTGATCACTTTTTATATAGCAAATTGCCAGCCTCCTCTTTTCTCCCATGGCCTGGATATATGTCTAATGGCCCTCAGCACCTTAAGGGAGATTTTCAGAATCAAATTATAGCTGAAGGAGGCAGCAGTAGGTCTTTCCAGCTTCAGTTTGACCTAAAATGCTTTCAGAAAAGTTGCTTAATGCAGTTATATTCCCACAACACTGTAAAGGCTTGCCTCTTCCTTAACTTTTTGTTTAGTAAGAATATCATCTGTTATAATTATCTGTATCATCCTTGTACTTCTTTTCAAAGCCTAGTTTACTTTATGTCACTATTGACTTGCAGACTCTGTTCATGCCCAAAGCCCTTTGTACTCAACAATACTTGTCAAGAGGCATGTGAAACACTGCCAAGATGTTCCAATGACACTGATACTTTGCATGTAAAAATACACACAGTCAGCAGTTTAATCTGGTAAATCATCTAGAGTGTCCTCAATAGCTGGCAAAAATTAGTCATTCTTTTTCCTTGCTTTGTTGGGAGGTCTTGTACAAATTAATCTGAACATTTTCTCATGGTATTGAATTTATGGTTTTATCTATTCCAGTTGGGGTTGGGACATTGAAGTTGGCACATTGAAGAGGTTATGTGAGGTTTAGTTTTTTAGAGATTTTTTCAGTTCATTCCTTTTACATGGCAAAATCTTCATTTTGCATATTGCCATATGTGTGTTGATGCTTTCTTTTTTCTTAAAATTTTATCTACAGTCCCTAATGAGCATTTTCCTTCTTTCCTCATTCTGAGGATAGCTTCAAATTATCTTCTGGTCATATCTATATACGGCATTGTTTTGTTGCCCAGCAACTATATCTCCGAGTACAATGTCCTTGTGTGTGTTTCTTAATGGACATTTTACATTTGCAAGATTTCTCCTCACTATTAGAGTCATATGAGATATCACAAACATCTTATCCACCATTTTGCACAAACTAATATTGCTGGTTTTCAGCATTGATTGGATTACAGGTATAACTGAATTAGCCACTAATAGAACAGTCTAGCTACAGAAGTGATATTTGAGTGGTTTTTTGCAATATGTGTTCAGTAAGAATCTCAGGACATGCTCTTTATAGTCTATAATCTCTTCTCCAACAGAGCTCTGAAGCTATTCAGCCAACACCTGGACTGCAGGTGTGACTAAGTGACAGTGGACACAGGTGAGGCTCAGGTTATTAAATACCTTATTGGCCTCAGTCTTCACCACTGGGGGCTCTCAGGCCTCTGTGGTCAGTGAAAAGGTTCAAGGCTGAGATCTAGCAGCTGTGAATAAGAGCTGAGCCAGGGATTACTTGAGGCTTGAACCTCTGCAAGTATGTAGAAATAGAAGGCTGTATCCAGTGATGATGGGAGACCTGGCTGCTCTCACCTTTAACAGCTCACGAAGATAGAGGGAGTATTCCCAAAAACAGGAGAAATGCTCATATTATACCCATCTTCCAAAAAATCCAAAAGAACAGCATGGGGAATTACAGCTCGGTCATAGTTTTCTCCCTGTGAAAATCATAGAGTGAGGCATGTTGGAACTGCTTTTCCTCAGACTATTTTATGTACTTTTCCACTGTACAAGAAAGCTCAAGGTCATTGTCATTTCTCTGGTTTTCTTTTGCCTAAAGCTGCACAGAATGCTGCAGTAATATCAATTGTTTGAGTTAAAGTAACAATTTTCTACACATTAAAATAATATAAATTCTTTTTTTACAAACGTATTTTAATATTAAAATAATAAAATTATATACAATTCTGCTGTCTTTACAAGGTGAATCATTTTCTATGTGATCCCTTCACATAATCTTTAGAGACTCTATTCTACTTCAGTTATTGCCCACAATCACACCTTCATGTTTAATTCACAGCTGTATCTCTATGTTCCATTAGCAGGTGTTCTTTTTTTCCCCAACTACCTTCTAAAATTATTCTTTTCCTTTCTGTGGATCCTAGTAGTCCCAGTGCTATCACTACTTCACTGCTTCTCATTATTCATGAGAGATTCCATGATATATCTACAAGACATAAGTTAGCTCCAAATATTCAGTTATGCCTGCATGAAGTAACATAGCAGCTGTGGAAGAACTATTTCAGATTATCACTTATCCCAGCCTGGTTTCTCAGCAAGATTATTGATTACTCAGTTGATGTAAAGCACAGCACTGACTCAGCTGCAGCATATATAGTTATGGGACTAACTCATATACAACAAATTTCAATGTATCTGAATAGTTGCTATGCTACTTGGAGCAAATACTACCTACATTTCTAAAACTAAATAGGTTCTATATAAAACAAACTAAACAGAAAAAAGCCTAAGGAGAGTGTAAACCATGCAAGTAACATCCAAACCACAGTAAATAGTATAGATAGTTTTAGAAAAGTAAAGCAAGAAACAACTATACACTTTCACTCATTGTAAAGAAATATCAGCATTTCACTTGGGGCGAATAAAAATAAATCTGTTTGTCTTTCATTAGAAGTATAGTTGGAATTTTTAAAAATAATATTCTTCAAATCACATGAATTAAGATATATTAAAATATACCACTATTCAGTTAGACAAACTTTTAAAAATATACTCCATTCTGTTCACTATTCTATACCTTCATTCCCATGTTACACCCATTTTCCTGTTTTCCAGTGAATTCACAAATCTTCAATTGAAACAATAAGCAGAGTCACATAGAAAAAATACAGAAATTTTGTAGAGAGTAGCTCAAAATATCGAGCTCACAGTATGGGGTGTCTGTTTTTTGTTTCTTCATGACTACCATCACTTTTCCCCCATGGAAATATAAGTAAAATGTAATAGAATAGCAAAAGAGTTTCCAAAATTTACAGTAATTAATTAAAAGCAGGCAAGTCCTGCAGCATTTTGGCTGGGAGTCAAGATGATTCCATGTTCCAGTTTCAGCTATGGCAGTGACAAACTTTGGACAACTTTGCTGACTTTTTCTCCTTGTTCCTTATTCAGCTCAGCTGCACAGCTGAGTAAAAAGCAAGTCACAGTGACAGCCAGCTGCTGTGCCTAACCCATACTCTCTGGGGAAATAAATTGAAAAGAAATAGGGAGGGAAGAGAACACACAAAACCACCTACCATCTCAAACCAAATAATTGCAGGTACCAAAAAAGTGTCTAAATAATGTCCACGGTCTGAAAGTCCTTACTAAGCATCACCAAGACTCTTTTCATTGAATAGGTTTTCAATCTCATGAAAAAATACTCTTGCTGACATTTTATTGTGAGGTGACAAAGCACTGTTTAATATCTGACACTTGCATTCTACCTTCTGTAAACCCTGGTTTCTGCTTATGATAATAAACATGTTTCATTTAAAATTCTATCAGGGCAACATTAAACACTGCTAGTGCTTGGCAGCTCATGTGCAGTCGATGAACTATGAGCAGTAAAAGTTTGTAACAATGTAAAACCTTGCTGAATTCCCACTGTCTCTAATCAGAATTGATTTAAACACTGTAATTGAGAGCAGTTTCAGTGCTCCATCACTGAGCAGAGTCAGGATTGAGACATACTGGCACAGCAGTGTGGAAAGCGCAGTAGGGCTGATCTCCCTTTCACAGCAGACACCATTTCAGCTTCAATAACATCATCAAATTGGCCTTATGAACAGTGGCAGCTTGTGTGTTTACCAATGGGTTAACACCACCTATTTTGGGTTTTGTGCAGAATGAGAAAGAAATACAGTCTACTGTTCAAAACTTTGTGTGTATATATATATATTTGACTAAAAGCAAATAAATAAATTTAGAGTCAATGGCTAAAATTTGGTATCTGAATAACTAGTTAATAAATGCCTACAAAGTGTGATATATTTTTCCAGGATAAGGAAAAACTCCTAAACATGTTACCCAAAGCAAGAATTTTTTGTTTGTGTGTTTTACTTGGTACAGTTTATTTCTCAGTCCATGATGAATCTGTTCAGCAGAGAGAGCAACCATAAGGTGCCTGTGAATGAAGGGCAGTAGGCAGTCTGTCTCATAGTGTGCCCTGCAAATGTTCACTGATTTCATGCTCCTCTTAGTCTTTAGCTTAGTTCCCAGTGACAGGTCACAACCGTAAGGACATCTGTACTTCAGCTTGGTCCCTAGATCAAGCCTCTTTTTTTTCCCCCCCTGCATATATGCTAGCAGTGCAATTCTGGGGTTATGTCCAATCACGATATGTTTGTTTACAAAGTACTTTTTGGGGTAACCAAGGTAACACACTTGGCCTTTATTTCAACATGTGTTGTAGCACTGTACATAATTGTGAGCAGTTTATTGCAGAATTATTAGTACTACTTAAGACAGCAGAAGACAACATACTGCTGTGAGGCATCTTGCCAGAGACTGGTGATTTAAATGCTGTGATGTCAAACCATTTTAAAGTGCACACTTTAAGTGCCATTGTTGTCTAACCTTTATTTATATCTTATAACTGGCAATTACCAAGGTACAGAACAGAACTCTGCATGATACAGATACAGCTGAAAATATAACACAGCCCAAGTATTGTCATTTCTGAATGAGCTATAAACCTGATTTATTAAATGTACTCTATCAATGCTACACCAGGAATGGAGTGGTTGCAGAACCTTTTACATTGTAAGAATGTATAATTATGATTCTTCCTTAAGAAGAAAGAGGATTTTTTTTTACAACATACTTAGTATTTTTCAACATGCTGGGCTGTGTAAAACTGATAATGAGTTGAAAATTAGGACTGTCATCAGTACATTTTACAAAAGAGTACATAAGCTAGTCAAATCCAGAAGCTATAATGAACTTTTTGTTTGTGTTCTTCCGGGAGGGAGAAGGGCTGAGCTGGGTGATTTGGGTTCGGGGTTTTGTTCCCTTGTTTGGGAGGAGGACCAAAAAGGAGAAGCTCTTGGAGAAAGGGCATTGACCACCACATTACAGCTTTACAAAACAACCCTAGAATTTCTATGACAGAAATAAAAATTTGTTTTGTCATTATCTTACAATTTATGCTACTATAATGATCATATTCTCAATGAACTCAATCGTAATTTTGCATTTGAGGACAGATTATGGCATACACCTCTCTGAAGGAGGCTAACACAAACTTCATATAGAACTAAAATCCATCAAATGTGTTGTTTTGAAGGCTTATGTCTGATTCAGATGATGTGATTATTTTTTTAAATCTCAACCTGAAACCTCTAAGTTTTTTCTCAGAAATTATACTTACCTCACTCACTGTAGTACTCATCACCTTTTCATAGGTTTTTAGTTAGTATTGAGGTAAGGAGCGACATTTGTCTCCTTTACTGGGCTAGCAGTCTCCTTAGACATAACTCGCTAATTTAACATTAAATCACTCGGGACTATGTTAATGTAAAACGGGTATGAGAACACTAATTTTGATAGGATAATTATGTGAATGAAAGATTTCACCTATTCATTAATTAGTAATAATAAAACGAAAATCAGTTTTACAGAGATAACTGCAACAAGATAAATGTTCTTGGCATTAAGCACAGATATCCAACTACATTTTAAGAAAAAGAGATCTTAAATTTTGGGTTTGGATCCATCCACAAATGTAAATTATGTTAATGTTGAGCTAGCCTTGAAGCCAGAGAGGAGGCCCGAGGTATTCACAGCATGTTAACAATAATTTTCATGATTTTCAGGTTTTATCTACTCAAATATTTATCAAATATTTTCTTTAGTAATTGGCAGCATGTTCTACTGAGGTTATATTCTGTATCACTTATTCACAGCTACTGGATATATTCTCTATGTATATTTTATTTGGATTGAGCTGGACATCTTGAGGTGTAAGATGCTATTCAATGACATGAATAAGATTTTAGAACACGTCAACAAATGCTCAGGTAAATTGGCATTTGGTCACAGTTTAGCAGAAAACATTTTCAGAGAGATGATAAATAAGCATCCAACTTGCATTTTACAATTTTATTTATCTCAGATGCAGACCATTATTCTGAGTGAGATTGGAGGAACAGTAAGCAAAGAGAACTAAGTATCTGAGATAAGGAAAAAAAAATCAGTCGCCTACAAAGGATAAGAGTATTATGCCTGGACTTTTGATTCAACCTCTGAATTATTAATCAGGGAGCTAAGAAGAAACAATATGGTAACATGAACAGGAAATCTGAACTTCTCTGAACAGGACAGATGAGTAAACTAAAAGCTTTTGATAGAAGTTGCATGTGAAGATTTTCTGTTTTCAAAGATATGGAAAGAATCATGCAGATTGCTGTGAAAGGGGGAAAATTAAATAAGAATGTACAAAAGAACATCGTGAAAACAATGGAAGATTTGAGAATTCAATCAATATGGGAAAGTCTCTGTGAAGAGAAATACATGGACAAAGATTGCCAAGGAGAAAATATTTGCACCAAAACGTCAGGGAAAGTAGGTAGCAAGATATTAATTGATGTATCACCCTATAATGAGGATATTCAAATTTGGGCAGGGAAAAAAGCAAAATTAAGTGAACAATTTATCTGTGTGAGCATCTGAAAGAAAAAATGCTCACTCTTACTAATTTAGTAATTCTAAATGCCCAAACTAGAAAGACCTCCAACTTGAGTACATAACAGAAGTTTGAGTGCATGTGGAATTCAATACATTATGTACATGGAATCATCCTCTTCCATCTCATAATAACTTTTTAAAGCAGTTCTTATTTAGTGCTTCAGCTGCTGTCATATATGTTGTAATCATAGTGTGAGAGAGATTCAGGTAATAACCAGTAATAAATGTTTGTTAAAATACACAGGCAAGTTTCTTTTATATCTGTGTGCACGTTTGTAGAAATGACAAATAAAAAGTTACATTAGAAACAAAGATACTAGAACAAAGAAATAATCAACAGGACAGAAAAAACAAACTGTTTGGAGGGAAGTCTAATACTTTCAAGATTAAATACTGAAATGCATAAAAGTGAGAGTTGAGTGTTAAATACTCGTGAGGTTCATGTTATTTTGGTGAAAATATTATCCCCCTGTCCCTTGCAGTTCTAGCACTGTACAAATGAGAATGATGTTCATATTTTGGTTTTTACTTAGCTATAACTTGTTAATCTATGAACAGTTCTACTATAAGATGTAAAATATTGAACTGAATTTGAAATAATGCTGAACTGATGACTATGTAAGCACATATGACAAAGTATATGGTTGGTGTAATGTTAGTGTATCACACCAAAATTATTACTCCACAGAAATATTAGACCCATTGCAATCAAAATAATTTATGATGTAACTTTGTTTTCCATTCAATTAGAAGAGCATATTTAAATTTTTCTTAGTTAACACATTCTTAAATTTATATTGTAAAAGTATAGAGAATTCATAGAAAGGAAATAATTGACAAAATATGTTGCCAACTTTGAAGTGGAGCCTGTAGAAATAAGACCTATGATAGTGCTTACAAACAACTTCATACATTTATTCTGAATCATACATTTATTCTGAAGCAATCATCACAGCAGTGTTCACAGCTGCACAGAGATCACAATTTTCTCCTTGGACCTTGCCTCCACTGCTCAAAACTGTGAGCACTTTATATGACTGTCTTTCTGAAGTCAAAAGGAATTTGCGAACCTGGTACATTTCTAGCTTTTATTTCAATGTACTTAAGATGCGTTCTTTTGAGACTTTGCTTCTGAGTCCCTTAAATATGCATTTACAACATACCATGATTTAGAGGAGCTACAAATATGAAATAAAGCTGCTTATGACATCAGTGTAAGTCAGCCTGTGTGCAGAAAAGATATTGGAACTTAGAGTCTTTGAATCCTTCTTCAATTCTGTAGTTTATTTATTTACTTCTGTGTACACTTATTTTTATAACCTTGGATGAATAAATACATGTGCATACCAGTATGTCTGAAGCTTATTTGAAGCTTTTTGGAGCTTATTATTAATGAGATTTGTAGACAAGCATCTCTTTTGGTTGCTGTTAAAGGGGAGATTGCTCGAATTACGTATCTTCCAAGAAGAGGATCCACATATAAATCCTTCCTTTCGCTCATGTGCAGAATGTTAGTAGTGGAAGAGATTTTCTAGAGATGCATCTCATCATTATTAATCTTCTCTGTTACAGTGTAAAATTGTAAATAGCTCTATTTATGCTATGCAGATAGGGGATTATTTTTTGGGGAAACCAAGACAGTCATTGACTCAGGTTTCCAACCACTTACACTGAAGAAGTCAGTCTTCTCTTAGGATAGTCTTGTGGCAAAACCTACAGACTTTAAGGTACAGCTCTGGAATAGCAGCAGGCTATTGGGATGCCTTTGTATGCATCCACTGCTCTTAGTCATATATTTCCTGTAGGATGATCTAGGAGCTCCCCACTTTGTCTGTGTAGAAGAGCCAACAAACTGGCCTGAGGAAAAGGACTAATCTGCAACAACCTGAGATTTAGGCAGTCATGAAGATTCCCCCAGCAGCTTCTGCTGCATCTGCACACTGACAGGTACTATTTGTGTGCTTGATTAACCTCCTGGATGGAGAATGTGGCTGGAGACAGCCACGGGCATTTGTAATATGTAACTGATGGAAATCGTACATAAAAAAGGTTATTGTAAGTAGCCAGTAGGAACTGTGCTTGCAGATGCAAAATGTTCACATAAGACAATCCTTCTCAAATAAATGAAATAGTTCAGAGATGCTTTGCACAAAGCTTAATACAAATAATAGGAAGGAATCCTGCGTGTGCTGAGGGGTCGTGTGGGACCACAGCCCAGCTGCACACGAGCAGATCAGCGATTTGAGGAGCCCCGCTCAATCCAGCTGGATGCCATTGCAAGGACTCTTGCAACAAAGACTCCCATCACCCTCTGGACTGTGACCAACCATCCTGTCACAGAAATTCAATTCCCATTACAGTATTCAAAAGATCCCAATAAATTAACTTGTGTTTGGTTGCTGGGGTTTTTTTTGCTGTTGTTGTTTAATAGGCATTGTGACCATGACCGTAACAGCATTCAATTCAAGTCCGTGAAAAGTATGAAAAAGAGAACTCTGATGAATACACATGCAAACAGCATAGACATGGAAATTCTTGTACAACTTTTCCTTATGCCAACACATTTTCCACTTTGCTTCCTACCTGTGCTCAAAGGAGCAACTAGTGTTAAAGTAAATGGCAAACAGTGGATAGAAGATTTAAAAAGTGTGAAATAAGGGTCCACTATCCTTAAAGTAGGTTTAACATCATCTTTAGAAAAAAGAACTGCGCTTCCCTTTCATTCCTTTTATGAGGAAAAAGTAATGATCATCTGTGCATCTGAATTAGCAGATTTTTTGCAGCAAACTTTATACAAATAGCTGGTGCTATCACAGGTCTTTGTGATGATTCTTTTAGAAAGATAATGCAGATGAAAAATTCAGCAGGTATGTGAAGGTGAGGTAATTGTGTGTCTTCTCTAGAAGCTATTTCAACTCAAGATCAGTAAAATAACAAGCAGTAGTCCACGAAAAATAATATATACATTTCTGGAATAAGTTATGATTGTTATTCAAGATCTAGTCATCCTTCAAGGTAAAGTTGAAAAATCATACCACAGTATTATGCAGGAATAATATGTATCAGACTATAAGAAACTGTATGATAAAATCACTATATCACATAATTACCTGCTTGTAAATTCATTGCGTCTATTTCTTACTCTCTTTTTCCTTTGTAAAGCCATAAAAGTATATAAAAATGAGTGAAAAATAGTATTTGAGACTACATACTTTAAATTGAATATTGCATAATAGATTTTATTTTCTTCCACTGAAAAAATCCCAGTAAAACTAATGGGTTTGAATGGATCCAGTAATTTCATATCACAGCCTTATCTATCATAAGTTGTATTTTTAGATATGCAGTCTGAGCTGAAAAATTTCTCTTTTCTTGTAGAAAATTTTCCTTCTGAAGGACAATCCAAAAGAAATCTTACACCATTTTACTCTTGTAAAATGCCTGGAATTTTTTGTTCCTAGTGCAGCATATCTTGCAGCTGTCAAGACTTTTATCCTAAAATTTCTGTGTTGAATTTTAAAAGCACTTTCCATTTTGTGAGTGCAAATGTGTGCAAAGAGGACCCAAAACTCTTCGTTTTTTTACAGATTTTTCTTTATATCAAGAAGAGAAAGAATGAAATTTATAAAGACTGAGACTGAATTACTGATTTTTAAAACAAGGCTTCGGGAGTGAGGGTGTTCCAGTTCAATATATTCATCATAAAATGAATATCTTCTATTTTGCTTTCTAAGCACCTGTGATAGGTACAATGTGCTAGTCAAAGGAGTTCAGGGTTCCACATATGCATAATTTCTTGTCCAACTCCTGTTGGCACCTAAGAGGTCATCTACAGGACATCTTCATATGCAACACCTTGGTGTATTTTTTCCATTACCCATCAATACGGTATCTTTTAAATTTTATTTTTTCCATATGTCTATCTTGTCACTAAATTGATTTATTTTACTGATTGGGTGTAAGTATTTGGTACCATTTGTGAATTATGTCATTTCTTTGCCATATTTTGTTGTTTAGACTGGTTATTATCTATTTACATTTTTTTATTAAACATTTCATGAACGCTAGTATCAGTGTGTTCCTTTCTTTCAGAATCTTATTTCCTAGTCTACAGGGTCTTTACTTGGACTTAAAGCATGCAGGCAAATCTTTCTTTGTAATTCAGACTTGCAGACCTGGATAATTTTGTTTGCCCCCTTTCAATCTCAACAATTTATTTCTTTTATTGAGAAGAATAAAATCGGATGTGATATAAAAAAAATCAATTCAATTTTTAAACCATTATCTGGAGAGCAATATAAAGTGCATTTTTAACAGCGTATTTTTTCTTTGAAATCAGAATCTGTTGTGAGATGAACTTAGGTCTCCCTGGCTACAATAAAATAAATGGAATATAATGGGCCAAAGTGTTATACAATACAAGCCTTTTCAAGCTAAATTTTGTCTCACTGTCAAGTGAGACCGATGTGTTACCACAGACATTGTTGCAACTAAATTTATAGTAAATACAAACTCTAATGGGAATAAGGTGCCGAAACAAGAGAATCTGTGCAAAACTGAAGTAATTCATTTTAGGTATCTACTGTATTCACCAGCTGGAGCATTGTGTCATCATTAACAGGAAGTTTTAAAGGTGTCACATATCTGTAAGGTGTTTCACAGAACAAATTAAGTTAGGAAAGTCTAAATTTCATGGCTATTCTGTGCCTTCAATTATATGGATCCTTGGAGCTGAAATTTATGTTGTGCATTAGAGTAGTGAAGTAACATTCAGAGATTTAGAGAGAGACTCAATGTAAAAGAGAAGAAAAAAGGATGACGAAGCAAAAGACAATGAGAGTATCCTACTGCTGTTCTTATTTAATTTTCATACTGTAGTCTTATTGTTTCACTAAAACAGCAAAATTTAATTGATGATTAATTCATCCAATGAGAAAACAATACAAAGATTGGATCACTTCATCTCTACCCTGCTCTACTTGCTGAACAAATTGATGGCTGCATTCCAACACGATGATGTAATTCATTTGTATCTTAAATTGAAATCTTCAACATGACCCACACTTGGGTTTTTTTCATCTGAGACAACAGTACCATTAGATGGCACTCTGGGTAAAGTTGAAAAATTACTTTGTAAGGCTTTGCAACTCAAGTGTTTAATGAAAGCACAATAAAAGAGAAAAAAGGAAAAATTTCATCAAATGAAAATATATTCATATTCATTATACTGTCAGCAGTCTATGATGAATTTCAAATAATTATTTAGATATTATATTTCAAAGCAACATTATTAGCACCTTTTTTTACTTTTAAATGTGAAGTAGTGAATGCTTTCTGAAAGGAAGATATACTAACTTGTTCTTTTTAAATCTAATTTTCAGCTTTCTATAGGAGATGTTAAAGGCAAAAGAAAGAATGTCAATATCTAATTATGTAAGACAAGTATCTCACAACATGAACATTTCACAGTACTATCGCAGTGATTGAAAAAGTAAGTTACCTCTCAGAAATGCGTTACTACCTCATACATATTTTATCTTAAACTGAAAACCTGAATTTTTCATTAATACCAAGTTTGGCTTTCCCTTATTTTATATGTATAAGTATTAGAGTACAATAAAAACATGCTTTTGAAGGATATTCCAAGAGTTTTTTTTCTTGACAGAAGTCTCCACGTGAAAAAGGAGCAAGCAAAAATTCTGAAACTCAAAGCAGTCAATTATTTAAGGGAAAAATTCTCCTAGAACTTCTAGACTAGTCTATCTTTTCATCTGTGTCTACATACACAGACATCTTATATCCTGGTAGAAACAAACCCAATAGAATATTCAAGTGATGATACACTAAATTAATATTTTAAATATTATCCTTTAACTCCAAAATTGCCATTACTTAAACTCAAGCAACCTTGAATCCAGTGGAATCCCATGCAGTTCCAAAAGTGCACCAGCGCAGAACTGTGTGAATACCTTATTAACTAAATTACTACCTGGATTGTTTCTAAAGAAAAGCTGTATTGCCACAGCTGGAAAACCTTACACTTCAGAGGTTCAATTCTACCTTCAATCTGTTCCTAATAACTTGTTTTCACCCAATATTCAAAAATGTTTCAACAGCTATAGATTTAAACTAAAGATACCTCTGTCCCTAAATAAAGCATCACATGTATTTCAAGCAAGTGCTTAATTCCAAATTAAACTTTTTATCATGAACACTAGCTAATATGCTTCAGTCTGCTCTATATTGTGGAGAAGAACATAAGAAAGTTAAAGGGCTGGAAATGTCCTTCAGTATGCTTTTAGGGAGCAAAACATCCTCAGTAGTCTTCTAGTGCTTTAGCCATTCGAAGTTACTAAAAAATCATATTCTGGAGGCTCTCCAAATTTTTTAGGGTCAAGTTGTCAAATAATTTATGCCATGAGGACTGCTCCATGCTGAGAAGTTCCTAAGAAAATTTTGAATTGAATTGATGATGGGAGAGGGACACTGTCTCCTTAACATAAGAAAAAAATTAGAATATATTAGTATTAGTATCCACTAGTAGCATGTATTTATCATAAGTATCCACTCACAATATGACATGTAACAACACCATCTAGTAGCACAGGAAGACTGATTGATATTTCAAAACTGATCCCTGCATTTTATATCTTCTTTCTATTACCAGTTTTTGTGAACATTAAATTCCTCTCCTTCCCATCCACTAGTTCATTTCCACAAGAAATCCCATTCTCCAGTAATGATGGTCTTACTTGACATTCAGACACAGGTGTGAAGCTGCCTTTCTTTCTGTGTGCAGCCTTCACAAATTAAGTTCCACTCAGTTACCTCTACAGGGGGAAATTTCAGAATTCTGACACCACCAGGGCACTGTAGGCTAGATCTAAGTCTTCAGTCATTCCCAGATGATCCAGATGAGCTCTGATAGTGTTGTTATTCACTTTGCAAGTCTATATTAAGAAAGTTAGGTAGCACAGAATTTAAACTAAAAAAAGGGAAAAAATATTTCAAGAGGAAAGCTTTTAAAATTGGAGAGTTTTCATTCACCACACAGAATTGTTTTCTACACTTTATAGTCTAGTAAAATATAACTTTCCAGAAACTCATTCTTTCTTCTTCCTTTGCAATAGTCCCTTTGATGTCTTTTCTGTGGAACTCTTCTTTCCTTGCCCTTGACTATTCTTGGAAATGTTTGCTTAGAGGTAGTATTTCTCCAGCTATATGTTTCTTTTTCATTTTTTATCCAACCAGTCAATTAAGCTAAACAAATTTAGTCAATTCGGTAGATATTTCAGCAACTGGATCCATAAAGACATTTTGATTTAAATTTCTATATGAATTTCCAGAGCTCCCTTTACAATGGAAACTGTAGTCTCCAAATACATATAGTTATTTTCTTGATGCTTTAGGATTCCATCAATTCATGAATGAACTAATAGAGCTATTACCAGTGTAAATCCCACTATGCTATTTGGATGAAAAACTTCAACCTTGTGGAATACCAGCATTTTTGGAAGATAAAATAAAAAACAGCTGCACAACAGATTTTTCTTGTTTGGTTAGTTGGTTTATTTCCAAGTCCTCTTTTTGTAGTGCAAGAGAGATGTGAATACAAAAGGATATAAAGAAAATGGAGCAGAGAGTTCTTTATCTATGTATTAGGACACAAAATATCATGCTATGCCTAGTTTGAGATAGAAAAGACGCAGTTATTTTCTGCTGCAGTTCACCTAGAGGGATAATCACTTTGCCACTCTGCAGACTAAAGAGGAAATGCTCACCACGCCAGGAGAGATGCTGGAGCTAGGGCAGCCTCATCTGCTTCCTGTGTAACAACCATGGTAACTGAGTAAAGCCAAGGTGACAGCAGCAGGGGACTCTTCTGAGAGGGATGGAGGCACCCAAGTGCTGGCCTGCTGCACTCTTCTCTGGAGAGGAGCTTCTTGCCAGGGCCTTCTGCCAGGGCTGTTAGCCCCTCCAGCCCACTGCTCTTCCATGTCAGTGCCAGTGATACAGACAGGAGCAGCATGAGCAGTGTAAGGATCACAGAGTCCTGGGAGCAGTGGTATGGGACTCAGAAACAGGGGTAAGTCTTTTCATCAACACTCCTGATCTAAGGGAAGGAGGTTGAAAGGGACAGCCATGTTTGGAGAATAAACAATGCTTATAGGACTGATTGTACAGCCAGGGGTTAAGTCCTTACACCATGGGGCTTGCTCTGAAAAACCTGTTCTGCTGAGAACAGATAGGGCCCATCTGTCAGAGAAGGGGTTAAACATCTTTGGTCACAGACTTGACAAGCTGGGCTTTATGCAATAATTGATTGATAAAGAGAATTTCAATCCATCCCACTCCTGTCAGTTTTGTGCTAGTGACAGAATGAGATGCCCAGAGCCTAGAGCAGGGTTATAGATCATCAGAAGAGATCCCAAAGAGAATCACAAAGGAATTCCAGCCACTCCAGACAATAAGGCAGCTTCTGTGGGGGTCCAACTTAAGTGTCTCTATGTTAATAAACACAGCATGAAGAATAAACAGGAGGAGCTAGTGACCCACACACATCTGCAGGGCTATCATCTTATTGCAATAATGGAGATGTGGTGGTATGACTCCTATGCCTGGAGTATCAGAATGGAAGGATACAGGTTCTTTAGGAATGACAGCTAGGGAGGAGTGTTGCTTGGCATTATGGAAACCATGGCAGGAAGTTGGAACTAGATGATTTTTAATGTCTCCTCCAACCCAAATTATTGTATGATAAAACAGAAAGCTAGAACTATGAGCCAAATGTCTGCTAAAGATTCCAGGATCAGTAGGAAGACAACTACACCACACATGTACATGAAAACATAACAGAAAGCAACACTGACTTTCACAGAATGTTCTATGTGGTTATCATTAAGGTGTCAGACAAAAACCTTCATAACTTTGAAATTATCCAAAAATCTTTTATCTGGCCTACCTCTTTTATCTATCTTGTATAACTGCAGATCCCTCTGTCAACCACATAATACTGTTGTGTCTTTATGTTCATATCTTTGCCCTATCCTTGTCCTTTCACTCATAGCAGACCAACAAGGCTATGCAGGAAGACCTGGAAGAGGTGTAACAAAAAGTCTTCCAGTACCCTCAGCCATCTACACCACCTCCAGCAACCCACGGAGCAGAGCAGCAAATCAGAAACGTTTTTTTTTACAAAACCCACAAAACTCTACACACATATTCATACTAAGGTCAATTAGAAGCTTTTATTACTTTGCATAAATAAAAATGCAGAGATACTAGCTAACCCTGGATTAAACAGGGTTTAAAACAGCCAGCAGGAACCTGATGGCATCCTATCTTTGTGTTCAGGATGGAATTTACCTATATTTCACAATGTACAGCAGTGTAGTTTGCAGTATATACATTTCTAACTCCTGAGCGATGCTTAAAAATATAAAATTCTGCTTTTTTTTCCTCTGTCTTTAGTTCAAACATCTTTACTCCTTTTTATTTTTATTTTCCCCAGGCTGATAGAGATATTAAAGGAAGTAATAAATATGCTAAATAATACCCTCTGGTATACTTCAAAAAAAGGGACAACATTTCATTGTGTCTAATCATATGGAATGAATGGCAAACTGACAAATTCTCCGGGGTTGTCACAAATCTTTACACCTACACTGCACAGCAATTCAAATACAGTACCTTTTCCACAGTGAATTGTTAAAATAAATATATTTCATTGTCTTTCTCATAATCTCAATGAAACTATAAGTCAATTGTCAAGTTTTGATGAACATTTACTGTCCACCACCATTTACCACCATTTAGGTACGTGGCAAAATCATGAACATTATTATTAAATACTGATTATTATTATTATTATTACTATTATTATTATTATTA
>JAOTQP010001286.1:135337187-135347469 GCA_026413545.1 Cichladusa arquata | reverse complement strand
TAGTATTTCTGTAGTACTTATGACGACATTTCCTCAAAAGCAAGAACATTATTTCATACAAAAACTTAAGGTTTGAAATTAATTTTCATTTTTCATCAGGAAGTTAAAAAGCCCATATGCAAACAACAGCAACAAGGCCACCATAAATTAAAAACAACGAAATAAAAAACTCTCTACAGAAAACAAACATGAGAGAAATGCAAAAAGAGTCCAAAATAGCAAAAAGACTAAGGAATTATTACATAGCCAAACAAGCAGCTGAACTACTACTAGTGTTGCTTACTGTGTGAGACAGCTTCCCATCTAATTCCTGCAATGCACATTGTCCCTTTCTTTTTTCTACATTTCTTCATTTTCTACATTGCCTCAAACAGGGAAAACGTTGTTGAGATGGTAATAGTGACATAATTTTATACTTGGAAAAAAGTATGAGTATATAAATATAAATATAAATATAAATATAAATATATAACTATAAATAAAATATAAATTTTTATAAATATAAAATAAATAAAAATAAATATATTTATAAATATATAAATATAAATGTGTACGTATATCAGAAGTATATATACACTGCTTTGTACTGCTGCTACCTCTTCTCAAAATAGTTTCAATATGCTGATCATCCAACCAGCTGGGAAGAATATTGATGATGTTTGTTAGTCATAGGAATACATGGGTGGATGGACAAGCTTAGAGGTCTGAGCTGCATCCAAGCTGCTAAAAAGCTGAACAGCACATACAATCTCTTAGCCATTGGTGGGCCCAGAAATAACTACCAAGCTGTACCCATGCATACTCTGTTATGTAACAACAGAGACTGTTCCTCATCTAATATGTGAAATGATGGAAAGAGATGACAAAGGGCTGGGCAAAAGGAAGGGAGGGAGAAGAAAACAAAAATCTTATGATATGTCTATATTAGAATTTAGTTTGGCCCTTCAGTAAAAGATCTGTACAATGAAACAGATGATGTTGATGAACCAATATTCAACATATGCTTTTCAGTGCTGTTGTCTGGTTCTAAAACATAAATGTTCATTAATGCCAAGAATGTGTTAGGTGTTCTACTGGGATGCATTGTCATGTCTAGTTTTATCTAGAGGAATCTAGTTTGTTGGCTCCAAGCCTGCACTGTGCTACAATCAGAAATCCAATGGCTGAGAGCAAGAAATAAATTTATTTTTCACTCTTAATCTAAACAAATTGTAGACACACCCCTAGGCACTAGGAATTACTTCTTCATTTCTCTGGGTTTTGTCCAGTGTTTGTAAGCTGTATATAAACAGTGCACTGACTGTCAATGAGTATTTAGGATATTAGCAGTGACTGGAAATATTTTAATTCTAGGTAAATCCATTAAGAATTAGCTTAGTAATTGATTTTTCATCCAATGACTAAGAACCCTGTAAGTGATAACACTCTATTTCTTGCTTCAAAGATCCAGGTTGTGAAAGAGTGACTGAAATGTTCCTTGAGCATCATTATCAATTGTTTCCTCATGAGGCATAGAGAAATGTGAAGGATGTATCCATGTCCTCTAAACTTGCTGCATTTTTTAGTGTGTTCATTTCCACCCAGACAGAGTCACTTATGCTGACCAGGTCTAAAATTCACAAAACATGGTCAACTTGTTCACATTATCTGAAATTATATGAAGAGTGTTCAGCCGCAAATTTCTTGAAATATTATAACAGTTCAGAACTAAGCAAGTGACTGTGGTGAGAATTTGCAACCAACTTTATTTTATCTAATTAACAGAACACAAATTTATGTCAACGTGTTTGAAACTCTCACTGAGTTGCCCCTGACATGAGTGCCAGAGGCCATTGCTGTGGGACTGTAACTCCTTGCAATATTTTGCAAGAGGAATGATAGAAAGCTCCAAGAGGATCTTTAAATTCTCAAGGACAGGATTCACTACCAACCTCAGAGAATTAGAATATGAACAGTGAATGCTTCTCAAATGTTTATGAAAAAGAAACTTCACTTAAAAATATGAGATTATGAAGCTTCAGAAATTTTAACTAAACAATATTGAAAGCTGTTTAAAGTTCGTTGGCAAAGAGATTTTAACATAAGCAATGTGATATTTTTCAATGTTCAAAAAATATTTTTGATTTAATAAGATGAAGATCGCCACTAATAGAGAATATACTCCCATGGGCATTTTACCGTACAATAAAAAGGCATCATTATTCACATGCTAATAGGGGAGGAATATGTGCAAAGTAGTGACTTCCCTGTGAGCAGAATGAGAAGATAGAAGCAGATAGATCATATTCGAGTGTATTCTTACTCTGTTAGTTACATTATGCCTTTTGGAATTGAAAGGTTGAGTTGTACAAAATTAGCAGTCACCAAAGCACCACCCAAGATTTGAAGCTTAACAAATGCAATATATCAAAAGTTTGAATTAGCTCCATGTCGCAAAATGATCTTTTCCCAAAAAAAAATAAATAAAAAAATAATAAAAAAAAAATAAAAAAAAATTAAAAGAGCACATAAGTTGACCAAATTGCAATCTGTTTTTTTAAATTTATTAAATTTTGGTATTAAAATTATCTTGAAAGTTTAATTGAGAAATACATTTTCAAAATACTGTGGTAAACCATTCTGATTAATCCATCCCATCCAATGCTTAGGAAAGTCTTCTTGCAAAGATAGTGAATAATCAAATAAGGAATTTTTCTCAGGAACTTGACAAAGTTCCTGAGATGGGAATGGAAATAATCTAAAAGGGTGTGGGGAAAAATGAGTCAAGGAGAGTGTTGTATTTCTAGCCTGAAAGCATTTACATTCTCTATTCAATATTTCAATTTAAAAAATACAGTTCTCTACCCAAGACACATATAAGCAAAATGTGTCACAGACAATAGCTTACAGGTATTTGCAGTGCAGAATACTATATTCAAAAAAGAAAGATAACTCTTTTAATGTAACCACAGTGATCTGCTTTTTTACCCCATCAGAATGGAAGCTGGAGTTTTGCCAAAAGAAACATATATAGCTAATAACATTTCAGGAGTGAATCGAGCAGAATAGAGAATATAAAGTGTCAGTAGAATAGGTAAGGGTAAACAGAGAGTACTATGCTGAGCTTGCAGACAGATTGTATGTGAAGATCTTCGAAAGCTATATCTCATATTTCCTCTTCTCCAATTTGTTTCAGGCAGATGTGAGCTCCTAAATTGCCCTCTGAGTTTCAGTCTCCAGCACCAGCTCTACACACTCATTAAGAATGTTAACTTAATGAGATTAGTAAAACCAAAATTATGCATGTAAAGTTAAATATACTTGAAATAGCTGTAAACAAATTAACTTGGTATAAGAATTACCCTGGATGTATCAGTGCAATAGGTGGAAATTGAGAAGAGTAGCACAACCAAATAGGACTATTTTTTTTTTTAACTATAAGTTGTTTGTTTTTTATTTAACCATGAGATCTCTATATTACACTGCAGATTCCAAATGAATGTGACACTGAGGTCCTGGACCCAGAGACACAAACCCTTTTTTCTTGCAAAGATATCCAAGATCACTCACAGACAAGATCTAACTATTGGTATATATCTGGTAGTATCTGGTAGTACACACTTTCAGTACTGGTTATACAAAATTAGCAATACACATATATCGTAGACAAGACATGTCTTAAGTTTCAGTTTTTAAAGGAACTTAAAATTCCAGTGAAACAATAAGGAGTAATCTTTTCTAGGTAGTCACACAGAGATAAGTTGTGCTAAAACTCACTTGAATAATTTCATTTTCCCTAACAGTTTTCATGAACAGTACAATACTCACACACACAGTTATGACAGCTTCCCTTTTCACGCACGGTGCTATAAATCAACTTTCATTCAATATTCAGAGTAACTTGAATAAACATTAAAAGGTATTAAAAAATTGTTTTGACTTTTGTATATTAGATGGTATTTGGGAAATGAAAGATCCAGAGGGTGGAGATACACTGCATTCTACACCTGGAATGAGGAAACCCTGATTGGGGAATGAAAGCCTGGAAGGCTTGGGGAATGAAAGGCTGGAAGGCAGAGCCGTGGAAAGAGCCCTGGGGATGCTGGTCAATGACAAGTTGAACCTGAGTCATCAGTGCCCTGGCAGCCAGGAGGGCCAACCCTGTCCTGGGGGCATCAGGCACAGCATCACCAGCCAGGCAAGGGAGGGACTGTCCTGCTCTGAGCTGGGGCAGCCTCACCTCGAGTGCTGGGGGCTGGTTTGGGTGGCACAATATAGAAGACATTAAACTATTAGAGACTTCCAAAGGAGGGAAACAAGGATGGTGAAGGAAGGGAAGCCCTATAAGGAACAGCTGACATCACTTGGTCTCTTCAGACTGGAGAGGACTGAGGGAAGACCTCATTGCAGCCTTCAACATCCTCACAAGGAGGGGCAGGTACAGATCTCTTCACTCTTGTGACCAGTGACAGGACTTGAGGAAATGGCATGAATCAGGGAAGGTTTAGGCTGCATATCACGAAAATGTTTTTAACCCAGAAGGTGGAACAAGACCCCCAGAGAAGTGGTCACAGCACCAAGACTGTCTGAGTTCAAGAAGCATTTGGACAACAATCTCTGGCACATTACGTGATTCCTGGGGCATCCTGTTCAGGGCCAGGAGCTGGAATTGATGATTCTGAAGGGTCCCTTCCAACTCAGAATATTCTATGGTTCTGCATGGACTATTTCCTAAGCTCTTATTTTTAAATTTAAGCAACTAAATGTAATGAGTCAGCTCTTTCAGATAACTTCAGAACTCCCAATACATTCAGCAAGGAAAAACTTGTATGTACAGTAAGGTTTTCATTACCAGAACCCTGTATTACCTCATTCATAATTGTTAGGTAGCAACATCTAAGACTGATATAAGATGTCTGCTTCTATCTGGTAGATAACTAAGTAAAGTAAAGTTTAATTAAAATTACTTTTATCAATATGTTTACTACTTATATTGTTAATTATTTCCTCAGTTCTATTTGGCAAAGATTTTCATTTAACATACAATGCCTATATTATTAATATTAATATTATTATTATTAATAATACTAGAAATCTCTATATTAAATAATTTATTTCCTTTCAGTCAGGCTATTTTATATTGTACTTTTTTAAAATTTAAGTTTTTAAATTTCTATTTGTGTGCTAATTTTAATTAGCATAAAAATAATTTGGTAGAAATGCATGAGGATTTTTCGAAGGTCGTTTTTGTTCAACATACATAGATTTAGTGTGAACAAAATTACCTTGAACTTGAGTGGGAGTAGAGAAAGCAGAAATCTTGTTTTCAAAGGCTTGTTTGTCTGTTGTTTATATTTTGTTATTTAATAGCAGTAGTCACTGCAAAGGTTGCTGTCATGAGCAAAGTGAATTTGATTCAGCTGCTGCTAATCTTGTACAAACACAAACCTGCTAATTGAAAAGCTAATTATGATGATGGAGTGATGAGAAGCGCATTGGGCAGGATGACATAAAACCCATGAAACATCTATTATAAACCAGCTGGTATCCTTTGAAGCTAGAAGTATTATAGATTGCCTTCTTGTGTTAAAGCAGGGATATTAATGTTATTCCTTGCACAGTTAGCCTTTTTTTTTTAAATCTGGAACTCTCAATAATCACAGACTTTAAGCAGTCAGAGTAGCACATAATAATATATGTACATCAGTTCTATCACTGCTGACTTTAATGGAAATGTTTAATAAACAGGAAAATGGGAGGCATATGAAGTGCTGATTAATAGTCCATAATAATGTATAGGTCAGTTCTATCAGTGTTGACTTCAATGGAAATGTTGAATAAACAGGAAAATGGGAGGCATATGAAGTGCTGATAAATATGAAAAATGAGAAGTCATCAAGCAAGAACTCTATTTTTGCTTCAGTCATTGCATTTTTGGCAAGATGCTGATCTGTATTTGAACATTATTGAAGAGGAAGGTCAGATGAACAAGGATTTGAATCCTTTTCTATGCAGTCATTTGAGAAAGTTTTTACTAGTTTACAGTGGAAGTTTGTGCCAAAGAATCACCTAGCTGCAAATATTCTTATTTGGTGTGGTGATTATTGGACCAGCCTTTTCCCCACCAAGTGCCACCAAACGGTCTAACTCCATAGCACTATAAATTAGTGAAAGAAGAAATGGAGATCAGGTTCTTTTTCTTTAAATATTTTACAGACAATAAAAGAGGCTTACTAATTCAGATATTATAAATAAACCACTGTGAAAATGTGTTTCATTATAGTTCAATTGATAAGAAAATCTTTGAACTCCAATATAAGAGTTGGTTTTTTTTTAAAAAAAAAAAAAAAAAAAAAAAAAGCTGCAAGTAACCATGTCAGAGATTAACTTTTAGACACTAGAGAGTAATACTTCTTGTCTCATTTCTGTTGAATTTTCATCTGAAAGTTCTTTGTACTGTCACACCAGGGGGAAAAAATTATTTTTAAATCTTTTAACAACATCAAATAAGTTTTTCTTTTTGAAGGGTCAGTAAGGTTCCTTAAACATACTCCACCACAAGAAGAAACATATGATGATTATGGATATTCTCATGAAGCCACAAATATTCTCCCTTTTCAATGTATTCTAAGCATTTTTAATTGAAAAAAAAATTCCTTATGAATTTGACTTGAAATTATTTACCAGAAATTATTATAATGTTACACAAAAAAGTTGTGACTAATTAACACCTGGACAGAAATGATGAAATGCAATTGAAACAGTTGGGGAAGTATTTTAGACTGAATACCAAAGCATATCTCATTTTCATATGCAGACACAGATCCCACTTAAATCAGCATAACCTGGTTGTGATTAAGTAGCTACTAGTAGGAACAAACTTAATGGAAATAAGAAATATGTAATAGAAAGCATAAGCTAAACCAGAATCAAGCCTGAAATTCAGTGTCTTCTTTAGCTTCATACAATTTTCTAAAGCTTTATAATATCTATTAGTAATAATATCTATTAGTCTATCAGAACTGTGAATTATGGAGTCAGAGAACATATATGAGTGTATTGCCAATTCCTCCAATCCCTTCCTACATCTCTCTGATTTTATATTTAAAGATCAAAATCTGTATTTCCAAATCTCTGTGTAAACAATCCTTTACAATATTACCCATTAAATATATTTTATAAAGATTTGTGTGAATATGCCCTCACTTATATCCACAGATTTTTGTGAGAAGGAACTCAAATTCAGATATATAACTTGAATTCTTCCAATCTTCTTGATGTAGCTTTCTCTCATCATCCTGGTTTGGAGGAGTTTGCTCAGATCAAGTGGGTCAGAATCACCGAGATTTTCTCCCTCACTCAGCTTCCATAAAGATGGAAGGTTTCCAAGCATGAAGGAAAACTCCAGGGATGACAGATAATTTCCTACCTCTGTTTTGTGCACATAAAGAAAATATTTTTAAGAGAATACAGGTAAAGCTGATCAGACCTACAAGCTAACTTCTGGAGCTGAAACCAATTCTCAAGGAAATAGAAAGTTTGATGGACAGCTTTTGCTGGGAATTGTTCACTTATTCCTTTTGAAAGAATCAATCTCCTTAATTTATATAACAAAAAATTTTAACAGTTTTAATCACCTGTGTCATACTTTGTTTCTCTGACTTCTCTGTGAGTGCTTGACAGAGAATAGGCAGAGGTACAGAGTTAAGAAAGTACATTGTGGATGTACACTTGTAAAATAAATCAAATATTCACTTACTGATAAGAGACCATGGCTATCCAATTTTTAAAGTAAGATTCTTTTTAGCATATCAAATTTAATGAAATTGCTTGAGGCATACTGATATATTTAAAGTTAGACCTCTTGATCAGACTTTTTCCAAGTATATCTGTTGCTCTGTTCTTGATGCAGGAGCAAGAGTGCCAGAGTCTAATGAAATTTGATTGAACTTTGATTAAGATAATTGCACAGGGCTTTGAAATGCTAGCCTTGATAGAACTACTGGATCTATTATCTTCAGCTGTGTCTAGACTAGTAAATATTTGTTCAAAGTAGTCCAAATAAAAAAGCAGAAAAGCAAAATTGTAGTCTCATCCTCTTAGGAAAAAAAAGCAAACCAAAACAGTTCAGTGAGGCAGTAATAAAATTACTAAATAAATAAAATTTTAAAAAATTACTTTGAAAAATTCCTTTTTAATTTGGTAAGAGACGGATCTGCTGAACTCTGTCTAGTGACATCATAAATCAAGAAGATTGGTGAGAAAATGAGATTATGGAAATTATACTTTATATTTTAAAATATTCCGCTTTTTCTACAGAAATCACTGAATTATTAGTGCTATGCTAATAAAGTCAGTTGGGTCACCTGACCAGTCTCCTTGCTATGTAATAAACTTTTTAATAAATAAGTGAATTTCATCACAGGGCAGGTAATAAGGACTGTGTTGCACAGACAAAAATGCATGTAAACCAGCAAGTGTATCTTTAGGCAGAAAATATGGAAAAGATATTTCTAACCAGCAGCATTTTGAAATAACCTTTCAAAATAAAAGGACTGAAAAAAGCCTGACAACTTTTAAGATATAGATTTACCAATCTGCATAAGGAAATACTGAATTATCAAAAGTCTCCCTTGTTCTAGTTTGTATGGTTTTGTTCAATATATTCTCAAAAATTAGAGAAGTCAACATACTCCCAGCAGTTATTTAATAGAATTTGACTGTACTCTGTTAGAGGTTGTTACGAAATAGAAAAAAATTATTCTTTAATAGTGGCACCTCTACAAACAGACATTTTTCCGGATATTGCAAAACATAAACTACAAGGTGAAAGAAAAGGTGACCCATGATACTATATTACTCAGAAGAATTGTTACTTTTCCTTTTTTTAATTGTTACTTTTTGCCTTCATACAAAATATCCAGATTTTTTACAGTTACCAGAACCCTCCTCCCCTCCTGCTTTAAATTAGTGTTTAAATTCTGTTTTTAGCCAAATGCTAATAACCAATATAAATATAATACAATACTGTAACTTCCAAGTTAAAGCTGGGTGGTGAATGCCACATTAAATTTCCTTTGGAGGTTTTCTTTTATAGAATTATTTATTTAATGTATGTAACATCCTCCAACCCGGCTTATGCTTCATTGTAGGGACTGGAATTCCTGCAATGTTTTTCTTTAGCAAAGGAGGTCTTCTTCAACTCCAAAGTAGGTCAATAATTGAGTAAGGCAGCACTTAACACTGGAGGTTTCAAGTTGCCCTGCCACTTCTGAGGATGCATTTGCTGTAAGCAATTACAGTCATCACAGATTACAATTTTCACATTGCTTTTCACAGGTAGGTACAATATTGGTGTTTTGAGAAGGTGGTTTCTGAATATTGAATAAGAAATATTCCCCAAACAGTTTTGCTTTCATCAAGCCAGAAGTAAGCTGAAAGAAATACATATCCAATACCCAAGGCTTTGTTTTTACAACTCGACAGGAGTATACAATCCTTACAACAATTACTCCAATGAAAGAAGAACACAAAGCAACGTATAATAGAGATAATGATATGGGTTTTGCTACTCTCAGTGCATGTTTTTCTGTTTCTATTTCTGTGGCAGTGACAATAATATTATTGACAAAGCAAAGAAAAAGTGGAAATTAAATTATAAATGAGATTATGAAATATTCATGGAATTCATAGAATCACTAGGTTAGAAGAGACCTTCAAGATCATTGAGTCCAACCCACTCCCTAACACCTCAACTAAACCATGGCACCAAGTGCCACATCCAGGCTTTTTCTAAACACATCCAGGGATGGTGACTCCACCACCTCCCTGGGCAGACAATTCCAGTATTTGATCACTCTTCTAGTGAAAAACTTTTTTCTAATATCCTACTTAATTTTCCCTTGATGTAGTTTAAAACTGTGCGCTCTGATTCTGTTGGTTGCTGCCTGGAGAAAGAGACCAACCCTACCTGACTACAACCACCCTTCAGGAAGCTGTAGAGAGTGATAAGGTCACCCTTGAGTCTCCTTTTCTCCAGGCTAAACAGCCCCAGCTCCCTCAGCCATTCCTCACAGGGTTTGTGTTCCAAGCCCCTCTCCAGCCTTGCTGCCTCCTCTGGACGCGCTCAAGCGTCTCAACGTCCTTCCCAAACGGAGGGGCCAGAACTGGACACAGCACTCAAGGTGTGACCTCACCAGTGCTGAGTACAGGGGAAGAATGGCCTTCCTGCTCCTGCTGGCCACACCATTCCTGATCCAGGCCAGGGGCCATTGGCCTTCTTGGCCACCAGGGCACACTGCTG
>JAOTQP010001286.1:135326043-135336780 GCA_026413545.1 Cichladusa arquata | reverse complement strand
GCCAGTTCTTAACCCAGCACAGAGTGCTCCTGTCCAAGCCATGGGCTGCCAGCTTTTCCAGGAGTTTGTTGTGGGAGACAGTGCCAAAGGCCCTGCTGAAGTCCACGTACAACACCCACAGCCTTTCCTGCATCCACCACGTGGGTCACTTGGTCATAAAAGGAGACCAGGTTGATCAAACAGGACCTAGCCCTCCTAAACCCATGCTGGCTGGGTCTGACACCCTGGCCATCCTGTAAGTGCTGTGTGATGGCATTCAATATAAACTGTTCCATTACCTTACCAAGTACTGATTTATCTCACTTTTCCCCCTCTCATTTCTATTTTTCAGTATGAGTATTTTCTAGTTGTCATTATATTTTCACATTCTTATATGTATAATTTTATAAGCCTTAAAAACATATAGCAACATCATTATATGTTGCCACATTTGGTAAGAGTAACTGAATTTGGGAAAAAAAACCCCAAGTTCTTTAACAGATAAAGAGGCAATTCCAGTGTATAAGGAATGGGAAATAATCAATGTTTCAGGCAAAGGTTTATTATGTAATTAGTCCTAAGTAGAAGTGGTCAGTGTTTCACAAGAAAAATTTTCCTGATGTATTTGTGGTGAGAAACTTGAGCGAGAATCAGCTGAAGTCAGACAATCAGCACACATTCCACTCCCCGTATGCTGAAGTTCCATTTTTCTTTTTTTGCTTTTTTTTAGCCTTGAAAGCCCCCTGACACATCGTACCTCCCAGGAAAAAAACCACATAATTGCAAGTTCAGGTGGAACCTGTGGAATAGCACTCTGCTGATCTCAAGGCCCCACCAGGAGTAAAGTTTAGAGGAAACAGTCTTTTTGTAACATATATATTAGATTTTTTAATCTTCCTTGCACTTCATATGGCACCTGGAAAGGGCTGTGTGAATTAGCAGGGGGTTTCTGATGACTCCAATCTGTGTCATAGAATTAAACTAGAATCTGGAGGGCACAGGGCACAAGAGTAAAGGAACCTTTCCAGATGATCCTGTGAAAATTATTTATTTTTAAAAATTTTGTTTAAAATATTACAGAATTTTAAACTTCATATATATATTTTTTTTAACCTCTAGGTAATGATTTCTCTCTGTAGATTTTTCTCACTGACACTTTCTATTTTGGTATAATAAAAGACTTGCAGTACATCAATCTTTGTATACTAGGAGCAAGTGTATGTTCAAATTCTCTTGGTTTCCTTAACAACTGCAAGTGGTCTGTGCAAGAAGGGGATTTCTAATCAATTGCTGCAACATGATGTTCCACTGCAAAAAAAGTCTGGAAAAGGTGATTTACAAAGTTTAAACTTTTTCTGTCTGCATTTTCATTTCTATGATGTTGTCAATGTTCATGATGATTCAGTTTGCAAAGTGCACTTGAGAAGCACTCAGTTCCAGTTAGATTTATGTGTATCCACTACACAATACTATCTCAGCCCACAAAGAAAAATAAGAGAATTCTGTTGCTGCCTTCTTCTTTTGTCTCTGCCAGAGCTGCCAAGGTGAGGTCCCACACCCTGTTTGAGATTCATTAGCCATGTCACCTTTGCTAACTATGGCACCAGCAGCTAATTATCCTTCGTTTTGCCCCTGACTTCAGCCTTCTAAAGTCTTAAATCTGCATCTAGGCCAACTTTAACACATCTTTTCACTAAAAATGCAGAGTGAGCAGTTGCTGCCTGTTGATGTTAACAGGTTATTGCCCTCAAATCTGCAACAAATGGTGTCCTGTTTCCTTTCTTTTCTCTCTTATCTTTCCAAGTGGTTAATATCCAGTCAGACAATTTATTTAAAGTGTAATAGGGTATAATTTTCCATTGGGTTCTATCTAAAAGTCTGTAAGTAAGTGTAATACATTAAAGCTAAAATTCAAGGACAGTTAAATTACACATATCAAATACTAGGAAGGTTGCAAATTTTCAAATGTGTCATATGATGTGCAACATTTTCAGCTATTACTGGCATTTTCTAAGGTGAATGATTATATTAGTTGAATCTGTAATGGGAAGTACTATTGGATCAGAAGTTACTAATTAGGAAGAAGTCAAGATGAACCAGGCTGAAAACAAGCTTTAAGATAAGATGATAATTAGTATGCAGCTGTGATTATTATGATAAAGGATGACAGATTTTGCTCTCTCGTGCTATGAAAATCTAGAATCATTGTATTTTTGATAATGCAGACCTTTATTTTCTTATCAAATGGCAGAAAGGAGAAAACTGGCAGAGAAAAAATAACTGAAAGAAGGAAGTAAATATGCCTCAAAGTGGTAATATACAGTGAAATAGTAACTGAGCAACGAAACAGAAAAAATGATTCTTCAGATTAAATATCAAGAAAATAAAAGAGACAATGGGAACTGACAAAATGAAAAGCCACAATTTGATAGGACAGTGTGAAATACACTGGAAACTTGAAATATTTAAGAAGACTGGAGAAAACAGGCTTTGCTCTTAACCTTAAGAAGGCAACTAAGGGGGAATATTATTGCAGACAGCTATCTAATGCTGGTTGTATTGGACATATTATACAGTCATGGAATGATTTGGGTACAGTGAACCTTTAAATATCAACTAATCCAATTCCCCATGTTGTGGGCAAGTGCAACTTCCTTATGTTGCTCAAGGCCTCATCCAAACTTACTTTGAATACTTCCAATGATTAAGGGGCATCCGTAACTTCTCTGGGAAACCTGTTCCAGTGTCTCACCAGTCTTATCATAAAAGATTTCTTCCTTATATCCAACTAAAAGCCTTTTTTAGTTTAAATCCACTGCTCCTTGTCTTGTCACTATAGGCTCTGATAGATATCTTACTCCATATTTCTTCTAAGCCCCTCTCAACTACTGAAAGGCCACATTGAAGTCTCCCTGGAGCCTTCTCCTCTCCAGTCTGAGCAATCTCAACTTTCTGAGACTTCTCTTATAGGTGTTCCTCTGATCATTTTCATGGCCCTCTTCTGGGTGTACTGTAATCAGTCCCTTCATGGATGTATACTAAGAAAGGATAAAACCCAAAATAAAACATATATTCAGTTAGGGAAAAATTTTCACTTTGAAGTTTGTCAAAGTCTGTGGCAAGTTGTCCAGTGAGACTGTGGAGTCCCTTCTCTGAAATACTCAAAATTGACTGCCCAAGGCCATGTGCAGCCTCCTCTGATTTGGCCCTGATGTGGGCAGAGGTGTGGATTAGGTGATTTTCAAACATCCCATTCAACCTGTCTTTTTCTAGAATAGAAAACAGAACTGAGAAAAGGGTTTTTCAAAAGAAATGTTCAGCATCTTCTACAACAGTATTTCCTCATTTAATGACCACCCAAAAGTGAGAAGAAACCTGATAGAGTTTGAAGTTTTCCAGGGCTAAACTCTGAAATCTTTAACTGTTCCTCAAACTAGAAATCATGATTAAAGACCTTACCTCACATGTGGGAAATTGGCCCTATTAAATGTTTCTCATGATGACTTGAAAATATCTGTATTAATCTTTTGAATCTGAGTACTATTTTCTTAAGGATAAAATTAGCCATGTTCAAGTCTCTCACTGCAATAATTTTTAGTTATTTGAACGTAATTTTCTAAAGCAAAACAAAAGTGGTTTTTTGTATCAGAGTAACTTAAGAATTATTATTATTATGCTGAAACTTTACAAAAATAATTTCCATTGTTTCCATCACTAGTTTGAGGATAATAGAAGTTTATAATAGCATACTTAATATCAGTAGTACTTGACTGTAAACAAAAACAGCAAATGAGATGGAGAATGTTCTGGTGGATAGGGCTTTATTCCTGGCTTTCACGTTATCCTGATGTGTAAACTGTCTTGCTTAGGTTTTTCTGTACGTGCTTGATTTTTCACCTTTTGTTCATCTTATCTTAGACAGCTATACACTGCTCTGAGCAATAACACTGCATTCTTGCTTGTTTGTTTAGTTGCTAGTATAATAGAGCTTCTGTGTTTGGAACATCTAAATAATGCTGTAGTGAAATTAGCAAATAATAGCAATGTCACAGTCGCAGATATTTTACAAGATTTACACAGACTCAGGCCATCAGGTAGATGTAGTACAACAGAATCATGTCCTGTGACAAGAGCTGCTGATTTATGTGACTGCACTGAACTTCTGAACTTCTGATTTATTTATGTCATTATCACCTGAACCCTTCAGCCAGACAAAGTAACTTTTTAAAATTGTCTCTTGTAACAGCTGTTAGAGTTCTCAATTTGCTGTTTTAGACACTATACAGACACAGAACAAGACTATACGCCTTACTAACAAGATCTCTAAACAGTTAGATGTCTAAGTGAATAAGGCGGATATTTTTTAAAAGGCAAATGCAAAATTAGTAGATGATGAGGGGAAAAACAACAAAAAAGGTCAGATCTAAAGGACACTCAATTCAGTGATGCAATATCCCATGCAAAATAGATTTTGGATTAGATTTTTAATCAGCAGGGAAGAAAATCTGTCTCTCCTACATCTAATTTTTTAACAAGTCTGTCTCCCTTGGAAACGAAAATAGTCTGATAGGATAAAACAGTAGTGAAATAATACTGTTTGATTCATAAATAGAAAATACAAGGGAAAATGCATATTTCTTAGAAGATTAAATAATGCATGAATTTATGAGCAGACATTCGTATATAAGCAGGAGGCCAAGTTGCTGGGAGGAGAGTGTTAGAAGTGGAAGGAAGGCCAGGGGGATGGTAGATTCACTTAAGTGTCCTTGCAGGTGGGATTGCTGAGGTCTGGAAAGTAATAGTGGGAGAAACCTCATTATATTATGCCTACAGCTATTTATCATCTCTCTGTTTTGAGACGTAAAATCTCTGTGTATAGATAACATAGCTGATTACAGAGACTTGGAGGCACTTTTATGGACATGCTTGGGAGAGAGATCAAAGCTCAGAGATCACAAAAAGCACAGAGGAGATCACACTATGGGAGGAAGCATGGCACGCTCAGGCCCTTGCTAAATTGGTGCAAACAGCAGCCCTGCCTTGCTCTGATTGAGCTGAACACAGCCAGAGCTCCCACTCGTGTGTCTCTGCCTGGATGTTGTTTCAGTATCCTCCAGTTAGCAAGGCAATGAAATAAATTTACTCTGCATTTCAGCCATGGTTTTGTGGTTGTTCTGGCCACATGACTGTGTTGACTCACTCATAAGTCCTCTGCAGTGTCCCCTTCCACAACCCAGTTTCCTCTACCCAGTTCTGAAATAGGCTGTCAGTCAAAGACTTCCAGGTTTCAGTGGATTGGTCACCAGTTTGTCTATATATAATATTTCTGCAGTGATCTATATCTGCCAGCCAATACAAAAAGCAGAAATTGCTCTAGAAGTCTGCATCTGAATGTTTTGAAATATTTACATGTCAGCATCAGTCTCTTTTTTTTTTTTTTTTTTTTTTTTTTTTTTTTTAGCAGAACTGAATTTCATAAAAGGATTTCTACAGCTTACAAGTTCTTTTGAAACCAGTCTTTACTGTGCATGGCATTTTTTCCTCACAGTGTTTAGGTGAATTTATGTCATCACTTTGAAAAGCAGCATATTGGTTTAAGACGTAACCTCATTCCCACTGTTTGTTACCACACCCACAGCTCTGTTGTGGTAATCAATTTTAATGTCACCCTTAATCCCTTGGTACAAAGCATGTTTTTTCAGCTCTAGGATACAGTTATAGTATATTTTCTTTGATGGATAAGCTCCTGTTTGAATTCCTGGACCTTTCTTTTCCCAGCTTTCCTTTCTAGTTTCATTCTGTACTTCCTTATTTCTTCAGATAGCCTGACTAAATTTGTGAAGTGCTTCTGAAAACTTCATTGGTGATATATTTTGGGAAAAGTTTTCGTAGTGTTTGCATGATGTCACATTTAGATTATTGTAATCTTTATGATGTGATTTTTTTTCATTTCCAGCTAAAATTGCTTGTTAACTTTTCTAAGCACTACCTTATATTATACTTTTGCTCTGAAAGTATATCTGCAAAAAGATGTATTGGGAATTGAAAAGAGGAAATATGAACAGATAGCTTAAAAAGTTCTGTAAAACTATTAAAGCACCAATTTTTGCTAATAATATGGCCAACTAATTTAGTTGGTCACTCCAAAAGGACGTCTGAATGGGCAGAAGTGGTTTCCTGAAAAGTCTTGCTTTAGAGAAGCTCTCCTGTTACTCTCAACATGTTCCAAGAGGTGGCTCTTAGAGTATGTAGTAAATTAAGGGGGTCACTAATTGTGTCTGTAGAACCACAGTAATATTCTTCTATCCCAGAGGCTTACCCAGTTAGAAATTTCTATTTGAATGATTGTGATCTGTTTTAAGACTTTTTTTTTTATTTTATAATTTTAATTTACTATTTTATCCTTATTATATAAAACAATTATGTGGTTTGCAGGGAACACATGTAAGATTGAGGTATGGAACCAGATATGGCAAAGGTGGAAAGCAGATAGAAGGAGGCTAACAGCTGATGGTGTGAAAAGAAGCAGAGAAGATGACAAGACCTGCAGAAAGTGGTGGAAGGACTGAGGTGTTAGGGGTCCAAGAGTCTCAAGGGCATTGAAAGAGTGTGAGGGATTTTATAAAGTTTGCAAATCTGGACTCCAAAAATTCCGTGGTATGAAGGAGCAAGGTGTCACCAGTTTGGGACACATACGTAAGTCACTATTGCCATCATTCCCTGTCACTCTGATCCTCATTCAGGCATAAATATAATGATTAAAAAGATACAGCTGTTGTTTTTTTTTTTACAAATTTATCTTCTATGGTGCCTAGAGACCTGCTATATATTTCAAAGGAGAGGCCAAGAACATAAATGTTTAAAATATTTACTTTTCAGTGAACTAAACTTTATATGAAATTATAGTGGATTGTGTTATGCCACTACAAATTTACAAACATATACATGGCAAGTGTCTGTATGCTCAAGTGGAGCTTATTCTTTGTTCCTTCTGCAGGAAGGAGAACCCAGCCCTGAAAAAGGAGCAGCCATCATTTTATGTACAGATGAAAATGGATACATACTTCATCCTATAATTTTTATGCTTCGTAAGAGTTTAGTAATTTGTTTGCCACCTTGGTCAGTTTTGTTGTAGTATTGTACAAAGAACTCTCCCCATTTAGTATGTACCAGAACTATAGTAAAATATGTTCACTTATCTACTAGATAATTGAAATCTTCTGTATATTATAGTGGTCTCACTGACATAACCCCATCTTAAAATGTGTTGGAACTTTGCACAAAGATTCTTATCTTTTACACACACAGGTATTAAAGGTTCAATATAAATTTCAATATAAGTGCTCTAAATCCATGTAAAACATTTTCATCTAAATACATGTACACATGTATCCATTCAACAGAATACTCAGAAAAAATTCATAATGCTCTATGCACGTTTCTTTTCCTAAAAAAGAGTTCTAGATTTCAATTAAAAAAAAAAAAATAAAAAAGGAAGTTAAAACCTGAATTAACTTCGCTTCCTATAGGACTAAATATTTCAAGCTTTGATGCTTTTTGAAATATTTTTTCCTCTTTTTTCTGTAGAATGAAAGAAGAGGTCACTCAGGCTGTCAAGTTTTGCATAAATCTTGCTATTCTGTACATATTGTTTCCAGAAGTATCCCATTATTTTTAATCTCCATAGTCACACTTTGATACTGTTTCCCAGAAACTGTCACAGATTTTAAACTTAAAACAAAAATATTAAGAAACACAAAATACTAGAGGAACAGCCTAGAATGCACATTTATAGCTCCAGTGTCTTTGCAGTTGCTGAGCATATTTTAGGTAAGAAGACCAAAAGACTTGGAAGAAATATGCTATGGAAGAAGAGAATAAATTTACTGAAAAATAACCTCTCCTGGGAGCCCAGGAAAATGTACACAAGCTTTATATTCTTATTCCAAATTAGATCATTTGACCAACACGCAATTAGTCATAGGAATGATTTCTCAATAGTGCTCTTGGTGCATGACAGGTTTTTCTACTTCATCTCTTGCCTGCAACTATGGAACACAAAATGTATGTGGCCTTGAAAAATAATTTAATGTGTTTTCAACTCAGTTTTCTATTAGGAATTAATTAGGAATCAAAATACTTCAGCAAAATCTCTCATGTTCCCAAGACAGATTAAATGAAATCCCCAAGGCTTTTTTCCTTCTTCCAATAAAAACATCCTCCTGGGGACTGCACATAATTGGAACAAGTAGGGAAGCATTGGCTCAGAACTTGAACTTTTGTATTGACATAGAATTCCAAAATCTCATTCATAAACTTTATAGATCTAAAAATATCTATGATTTTCTTTATTTATTCTAATTAACTGTTGTTAAAGGTAAGTTTGTATATACTGGCTTGTTAAATCTGTTAACTTACTGTGTATTTCACAACATTTCTGACATAAACAAAAAGACAGTTCATCATTCAGTTAAAATAAATAGATATTCATTCAACAAAGGATATTCAGCAATCTGGCTATCTAAATCCACTATCTATGTGGCTGATTAAATTAAGCAAACAGTATGAATAATAAACTTGATTTCACATGTGTGGTTAATTCTAGCAATATACAATTGCACTCAGATCACAGAATCACCAAATAGGTAAGGTTAGAAGGGACCACAGTGGGTCATCTCATCCAAATTCCCTGCATGGGATTGCATCCAGACAGTTCCTGACTGTCTCCAGTGAGGGAGACTCCACAACGTCTCTGGGCCATCTGTTCCAGTGCTCAGCCACCTGCACAGTAAAGAAGATTTCTTCAGGTTCATGAGTGTCAGTTTTGGCCTCTTATTCTGTTGCTTGGCGCCACCCAGAAGAGCCTGGCTCCATCCTCTGACACCCTCCCTTCAGATACTGATACACTTTGATGAGATCCTCTCTCACTCAGCTTTACTCAAGACTGAACAGGCTCAGCTCCCTCAGCTTGTCCTTATATGAGATGCTCCATCCAGTCCCTTCACCATCTTTCTCTCTCTCCACTGGATTCACTCCAGAAGCTCAGATACTGAAGATTTTCACTATCTATTTGCTTTAATTCATTCTCATTTCATCGAATAAATAATTACAATTAACTAAGTCAATAAAACATTTATTTGCTTTATAATGCCTACATGAAATTCTAATCAGCTGGATCTTGATTCAGAACCAAAGGATATGTATGTTAATTTGAGAAAACAATTATTGAAAACGTAAGGAAATAAAGCCCCTTCTGATGGCAAGATATTTAAACAGCAGGATATTTAGATAGCAAGACTGATACATACATGAGTTTCTTTCCTTGTTGCAATCTGACATATTGCCTATTAGCATAATACCTAATTCTAATGATTTTAGTAGGAGGTAGCATATTTTTAAAGATGTCAGGAGGTGCTAATCTATTATTATGCACAATTAAAAACCTTAAGTTAAATCTGTAAGCATATTTTAAAAGGTAGTATTAAAATTTATGTTTTTTTTGTTTTTTTTAGTTCTTTGGCTTAGGAATTAAGTGTGATGTGTTTTGGATTCTGACCAAAGAAATTCAGAGACCAGCTTTTTTGGTGAGCTTTCCATCCTCAGTCACTTTCAACCTTCCAAGGGAATGTTGGCAGTAGTTAGTTTCTGAAAAGTGACTTTTTTAGCTTGCTCATCAGTCTACATAAACAAGTTTCTGTAAGTAACTTATTTTAGTGACAGACAATTAACATTTTAATTAGTAAGCCTCTGCAACACTTAAATTAAAAAAAAAAAAACAAAAACAAAAACAAAAAAACATTTTGTCTTTCACTTGCATTTGTATGTACCTCAAAGGGATAAGACTGATATAAAAGTCTATCATAAACACAACATTTGGGAAATAAAAGCAATTTTATTGTGAATCTTTCCTTCTTTTCCACTATGAAATATACACACAGAAAATAACAAGTTTTCTTCTACCTTTTTGATACACATGCAACTACCTGCTAATGACAGCAGTAAGAGTTACACTCTAGAGCATAGGATAGAAGTCTGACAGTCAACAATTTTATTTTAATCATAAAAATAAAATATAACTCAAGTTGAACTTAATTTGCTTTGTTCTTTCTTGCATTTGAAAAGATTTAGGAGAAAAAGACCTAGAAATATTTTAGGAAAATGGGACTAAAACAAAAAGAATGTGATAATTATTCACATATATTCCCATGCTCTGCAATAAAAATAAATATCAAGCAATATCTAAATATAGCCACAGTAATTTTTTCCCTCAACTATCACTCGAGAAATCTCCACCAATTTGCAGTTCCTGTTTCAAATACATAGACACAGCAAGAGTTTCTGCACAGCTCTCTGCAGCCTCCTTAAACCCATTTGATGATGTCTGAGCAGCCAGAAGCCATGGCTCTACAGCAGTATCAGACAAGGCCAGCTCTACAACCACATATGCTATATATTTACTTATGGTGTTAGGTAAGCTGGAAAGAACTTTTTCCTTAGAAACATCTTTCTTATTACTTATTGGCTTATGGCAGAAACAATGAAAGAAGTATGCTTTTTTATGAATAGTTGGTGACTGAAATATTTGGTGTACATGCTATTCTTTGTTTAAATGTATATAAGTAAATTATGAGCTTCAATTAAAAAGAGAAATATAACTATCAAGAAAAGAAAAGAAAAGAAAAAAGAAGAGAAGAGAAGAGAAGAGAAGAGAAGAGAAGAGAAGAGAAGAGAAGAGAAGAGAAGAGAAGAGAAGAGAAG
>JAOTQP010001286.1:135271589-135296301 GCA_026413545.1 Cichladusa arquata | reverse complement strand
AGTGATTGCCCCCTGTACTCGCCACTGGCGAGGACACACCTGGAGTGCTGCCTTCAGTTCTGGGCCCCTCAGCTTAAAAGGGACATTGAGGTACTAGAGCATTCCAGAGAAGGATGACTCACAAATGGATTAGAAAACATGGGGAACGGCTGAGGGAGCTGGGTTTGATTAGTCTCAAGAAGAGGAGGCTCAGGAAGGACCTCATTGCTCTCTACAGTACCTGAAAGGAGGTTGTGGTGAAGTGGGAGCCAGTCTCTTCTGCCATGTCTGCAGTGACAGACCAGAGGAACTGGTCTTAGGCTGAGACAGGGAAGATTCAGATTAGATATTAGGGGAAAAAGAAAAGGCACTGGTATAGATTGCCCAGGGAGGTGCTGGTGTCAGTATCCCTGGAGGTGTTAATGAGGGCTCTGGGTCTGGTGATGGATGATCTGGTTTAGTAGTTTAGGGTTTACAGTGGTAGTACAGGGCTGGCAGTTGGAGTGGATGATTTTAAAGGTCTCTTCAAACCTTGATGATTCGATGATTCTATGATTCTGTATCTACAGACTAGTGTAAGGTCTCAAGTGTAAATTACATGCTCATGCTTTGTTTCCCAGACACATAAACATTATTCTTTTTAACTTTTTTTCTTTACTACATTCTGATTTTGCCTCTCTGCCTCCTTATTCCTGCATACTTTTTGTAAACTTGTAAAGAATAACATTAAGGATAGGGTCCTGAAGTTGAATTTTGTTTTTATTATTTTTTGCTCTGCTGCTGATGGAAACCCATAAACCTTCTGTATTGAAGTGGGGCATACAAAAGAAGCTAAACAGAAGCGTTTCAAACATAAAGCATTGAGTTCTGCTATGAGAAAAGTGTCCTTTGCCGTAGGGATGTTGGTACTTGTATTGATAGATTTCATTGCCATCTTCTCTTTTTCCCACTTTCTCCTTCTTTTTCAGGTTGTAGTGATCCTTCTACACTAGTCTGGGGAGTTTGACTTCTTTTGAAAGCTAATTTAGTTATTTACTTATTTTTCATATTTTTCTTAGTAATTTCTTCTTAATTTTTCTACTTCCCTGCCAAATAAATGAGAGCTGAAGAAGGAATCTTATCATATAATTGACTTAATATAACAGGTTAGGAACATTCTGCAAGTAACTTTCTACTTTGGGCATCTCTCATATTGGCATATTCTTCACTGTGGACTAATGAAAAACAAAAAGGATAAGCAGTGAGTAGAATTGTGTTTACAGATATATTTTTCTCTCTTATCTCAAAAATGTTCTTTGATATCTTTGTATTAATAGCCACAAGAAATAAAAATACTATCGTATAGCCTTCAAACACTGAAAACATTTTTTCTATTATCCAGTGAAGAATTTTATGCCCAGAACAATGATTTTCATTTTTCTTTGTCCTAGCATTTAATTGTTTCATTGGCTGTAACAGTCCAAGAAGGTATTTCTTATATGTAGATGGAATGAGCAGTGGACATAAGTTACAGGAAACAAAGCCTGTAATAAAATGCAATTCCTTCACATTTCTGTAGTAGTTGCAGAATATTCATAATTGTATAGTTGCAAGTTATGCCATTATTTTACCAAGATGTTTGTTGCTGAGCTTGTTATTTATGGTCTGAAGCTTACTTTCAGCTGATACTGTAAATACTTTCATTCTTGTTGTTGTGTCATGATTCACCCGAAGACACAAAGAGATGTATTCACATGGATATTGGTGAGAAGAGTTTAATTTGACAGCAGACCCACAATCTGCACTTCCATGTAGATGTAGCTGCTAAAGTTTCCTCTTTTTTTTTTTCTTCTTATAAGTTTAACACCTTCTATAAAATACAAAAGGTAGAAAAATGCTTTCTTAGGAAGGGTTTTTAGAGAGCACATAAAAATTAGCTATCCCTGTAGATGGAATGCCACTATGGCAAATCACTGTGTCAAAGACTTTTATTTGCCCAATTCAGACTGATCTGGGATGAGAAGGTCTGCCCTAGAAAAGTCAGGAAAGATACTGAAATAGGAGTATACAGTTTACAATTCTGGACCAGAAAGAGTGTCACCTGGCCTGAAGCTAAACACCAGGCCACTCATTCAAATCCAACAGCTTATGGTTCAATCAATATTTTTCACAAAATTTCATTTTTCTGAGAACACTGTTTTCAGGAAAGTTTTCTCATTATTCTACTGTGAAAAAAAAAAAAAAAATCAGTATATTTCAAAGCCTAAAAACTTGCTTCAGAATGACATTGATTTGTCAGTCAATTCTGGCATCAGTAGACATTCAGTAGCAGAAGGTTTGGAGGGAACTTATAATTATTGTAACACCAAATACAAGACTTCAAAAATTATAAATCAAGTCTCTAGAACCCACTGAATGTTTACATGTCATTATATACTATTTCCTGAGTTGTGATTTTTCTGCTTCTGGTTATTTTGTATATTGCATCATGTTTTTGAATCATAATTATTAGAAACTGATGGAAAGATTTTAGTCTTTAAAAGGGAGGTTTCTTAGAGAGATGACATAATTTGGAAACGGTGCCTTACAGATTCACAGACATTTTGGTAAAATCCTAAGTCTCATTTAGCTGCAAAAAGGCATCTCCGGAATAGGGAATGACCAAAAATAAATTATTTACTCTTGTAAACTGTGTATTAAAATTTTGCCACAAAAGTTTGTCACATACTGTGTCCTATTTCAATTCACTGAAGCTGAAGTTCATGGCAGTTATTCATTATGCATGTTTAACTCTGATCATTTAAGGTCATATTTGATTTTAGACTCTAAGAGAAGGCATTTATAACAAATCTTAAAACTCCTCACCCCTTTAGATGTGTCAATAAACATAACACAGGATAGAAGTTATTTTGCACATAAGTAACCTCATAATTTTCTTTGGAGAAGCTTAATAAGGTGTGCTGTAGAAATATAAATCAAAGCAATGAATGCAAAGCAAGGTGACCAAATTTTTAAAACTGCAAATGCTGATGAGAAAAGCTGAAAATTTATGAAAATTTCATCTTTCATTTTTTAATTTACTATATCTTACTATGTTTTCATGGTAAAATGATGTAATGACTGGCATATAAATCAGTTTCAACATAGTGATGCATTTTTAAGAGTCATCTGTATCATGTGATTTGTTTACAAAGTAATGTAAGGCTTATTTTTCAATGATTAAGCAGGTAGGACTCCACATTTTGAGTTATCATGAATTTTTTATTTCATTTCTAAGCATATAGAGATGCACTCTTTAGTTAGATTGAATTAAAAAAAAAAAACACCGGAAAATAAGAAATGTAGAGAATCAATTTCACAGATAGTGACACGGAGTAGAGATTAGATCATTTGCCACAACTGATAATACACAACTACAATAATTCTATAAAGTGTTCTTCTTCCCAACTGACAGCCATGTAAATTAAAATAAACACATGGAACATAATTATAGATATAAACCAACTGAGAGACTGTGGTTTGATTCATGAGTCTTGTCACACACATAATCAAGGCAAGGCCAGATGCAGTTAGAGTAACCACATAGAGACTATACAAGGACAATATCATTGATCCAAACAAGTGGAAGCACTGGAAGCCGTTACTAACTGAAAGACCTCCTGACAATCCAGGTAAATCACTTCCTGTCATACAAAAATTGAATGTCCTACAAGCATATTTGAACTATCACATCCTCCTGAGGATCAGTCAGGCAAATGGTTGTTCTACAATACACCTTCAAGCATGAGAAAGGGCATAATCCTTGATATCCACATGTGCACAACCAGCACTAGTTCCCCTGCACACATGGAGGAAGCAAAAAACATTAATTGCCTCCTCAACACATTTCCTAAATTTGTCACCCATCTGTACATTGGGCTCCCATGTGTAACTTACCTTAGATATATTGGTGCATTCTTATTGAGGCAAACAAGGGGACATTGAATTAGTGGATCCACATGGGGAGAGTGGAGGAAAATTATGCCCAGAGCCTACTCCAGAAATATCCATCAGAGCCTTTCCTACAGTAATCACATGCATGTTCTTAATTCTTAACACTCTGGGTTTAAATTTATTGATGCCTCAGCAATTGTCTTAGATCTCTTATGTAAGTGTCATTACAACTACACAGATATGAGATTCAGTCAGCCAAATTCACAGACTGGCTCACAAAAGACATTTGAAAAAGTCTGCATTCCTGCAGTTGAAGCACCAGGAGTGTGAGTGAGATTAAATATGTGGTATGTCCGTATGAGTGTGAGAATGAGCTATGACAGAGTTTGAAAGGTCCTTTGCATTTCTCTATCCTCTTGTACAGAGCAGAAAAACATTATTTCTTTGGCAAATGTTTTGTAATGCAAAATTCAAACTTGTCAAACACAAGCTCCTGTGGAGCCACAAGCAATCCCTTTGAAATATTGAGCCCTAAATAACCGTTTTTATTTCCAGAGTAAGAGTTTTTGTAATTTTCTTATCTTTTATTTCCATCCAGTGGGCAATGCAGAGTTCCCAGTAGAAGAGATAGGGAGAATGGAGATAAATACAATGAATACAGATATAACTTTTAGAACAGGGAAGATATTGTTGTACATGTGAGTCCTAGGGTATTATTCCATTTTAAAAGGGAGGGTCGGAGAACGTGAAAAAAAAGTGATTTAGTGTATTATAAATAATTTTTAACAACAATAATTTAAAAATAACAGCTTTCAGCTCTGTTTTAGATAACTGCAAAAATAAAAATTAGAAAATATTAATAATAACCATATTTCTACTGTTAGAGGAGAAATTTATCTCATAATCATTTCACATAGAAACTGTAAAAGATACTACCAGTACAAAACAGAAAAGCTCAGAAAGTCAAGACAGATAACACTTGCACATATTCTATGCTACCATGTGTGAAAAAAAAATGTCCAGTCATTCAATTTCAAGGACTATACCAGAAAGATGTTACCTGAATGTGTTGGCTTTTGTCAATACACCTATCATGTCCTTAAACTAGAATTTGATTATCAAGAACAATGTAACCAAGCTATGGGCTGGCAAAGCTTGTGTGAGAAACTGAACAAACAGCTGTGACTAGACCTACTGCTGTTACTGCTATATTCTTCA
Source organism: Cichladusa arquata (assembly GCA_026413545.1). NCBI lineage: Eukaryota > Metazoa > Chordata > Aves > Passeriformes > Muscicapidae > Cichladusa > Cichladusa arquata. The sequence continues at coordinate 135,291,192 of JAOTQP010001286.1, read as the reverse complement.
GTTCTCCAGATTAACACTGACTTCGTATATTCCCTAACAGTCTTTGTCACTTCTATGTAATCCCGTGGTTATTTCACATCCAACTCCAATCACAGTTCATGTTGGAACCCTGAATCCTGGGAGTTTTAAACTTTCTGTTCTTTCTGACACTGACCCTCAGAAGAACACTGCTTTTTTGACTTGAGGCCTAGGAGAAGGCTTCCAAACTTGAGTGATAGAGTTAGATTCACTGGTGTGTAGTTTGAATTACACACATAGAAGTGTGTAATTTCACATGGTGAAGGGTTTTGAATTTGGGGTTGTAGAATGTAGTAATAGATATGGGACAAGATGGAGGTTCTTGGGACTTGTCTCTTTCTTCCTTCTTCTTCATTCTTCATGATTTCAGGTAGTAGTTTCTGGTTGGACAGTCAGTGCTGCACTGCGGGTCACAGGTGTTTGGTTATTGGGTCAAAAGTATAAATAATATAGATGTTAGCTCTTAATTGGATAGTTAGGTTTTAAAAGACCTTGTAACTAGCTAGATTCACCTCCACTTTCTCACTTTCGGCTTGATAGCTAAAAGTGCTGAAGAACTCTTTGTACTTTTGATAAGATTTAATAAGCAACCAAGTTTGAACGAGAAAATTCGTCTCTTGAGAATTCTATCCTGAGTGAAGGCAGAAGAAAAAGAAGACAAGCCACTAATAAAGAGGTGCAAGAGCAAACAGGTGGTGCAGCTACCCACTGATAAGTTCATGAGTTCATTGTGCTTCTTTTCCTTTTTATGTATCCTTGATCCTTCCTTGGTGAATTTATCACTGCAGAATTTCCAGCAAGGCTCCAATGGAATTCCAGTGACCACATTCTGACTTAAACCCATCCAAAGAGCTGTAGAAAACCAGTCAGCTGAACGGGGGTTGCCACAAGCTGCACCACACAAAGCCTGGGAGAATTCCTTACTGAAGGCCTCTTGAAAGAACAACCTACCAAGGTGAGACCTGTACCTATTTGTGCACCAGGAAAAAAAAGGTAAGGAGAAAGACGTGGTGAGAAAAAGGGGAAGAGAAAGGGAGGAGGAAGAAACAAAAGGAAGGTGAGAAGGGAAAAGAAGCAAAAAGGAGAGATGGAAAGAGGGATGAAAAATAAAGGAGTAGGGCTTTACATAAAATTACAGAAGAGAAAAAAGAAATAGGTAGCAACATGATGCAGGCTATTGTCTAATGTGTGGATTTGAGATGTGTGGTATAACATCTAGCAAGCCTGTTTACGCCTAATTTATGGTCAGGTAGTTACTTTAACTAATCAGTTAGCCATGATCACAGGTATTAAGTTCTATCTACACAGGACTGATTTTAACCTGTGGAAACTTTAAAACATGAAGCATTTTCCAAAAGGAAGGAAAGAAGACAGGAGCAGAGAAAGAATCTGGAGACAAAATGTGAGAGTTCTTAAGCCCGAGTCTCAAAGCAGGAGCAGATTTAACCCAACAGACATCAGAGAAAAGAGATTTGAACATTTCAGAATTGTTTCAGAATCTCTTTAAAGTCACTAGAAAATGAACCTTCCTATTTTAAGCAGGTGGATATGAATGGCATTTCTTTTTCGTATTTTCATTTCCTGATATGGTTCTTGATCAGGAGCTACAGTGATGAAGGCAAAAAAAACAGGTGTGCTTTTGAAGGAGCTGACATCAAGGTAAACTCCATAAGGATTGCTGCTCACAGCAAATGTGAAGACTACTTGAAAAGATTGCACTATAGCACCATAGAATCATGGTTTGGAAGGACCTTAAAGATCACCTAATACCAATCCCTCCTCCCATGGCCAGAGATTAATGTCATGAAGTTGGATCTCAACAAGGATCATATATGCACAAGAGGTGCAGGAATCTTCAAGTATTTTTTTCTTCTATCTGTGGGGAAAAATCACAGAATTACTGAATCACTTCGGTTGGAAAAGACCTTTAAATTCATTGAGTCTAACTGTTGACCCAGCACTGCCAAGTCCACTACTAAACCATGCCCATAAGTGACACATCTACACAACTTTTAAATTCCTCCAGGGATGCCAACTCCAAGACTTCCCTGGACAGCCTGTTACAATGCTTGACAACCCTTTCAAGGGGGATTTTTTTTCCTAATATACAATTTAAGCCTCCCCTGGCACAACCTGAGACCTTTTCCTCTCATCCTGTCACTAGCTACATGGCAGAAGAGGCCGACCCCCACCTGGCTCCAGCCTCCTTTCAGGGAGCTGTAGAGAGTGACAAGGTCTCCCCTGAGCTTCCTTTTCTCCAGGCTAAACAGCTCCCTCAGCTGCTCCTCGTCAGACTTGTGCTCCAGACCCTTCCCCAGCTCTGTTGCCCTTCTCTGGACACACTCCAGCCCCTCCAGCCCCTAGTAGTGAGGGGCTCAAAACTGAGCACAAAATTCAAGTTGCAGCCTCAGCAGTGCTGAGTACAGGGGAGTGATCACTACCTTAGTCCTGCTGGACACACTAATAGCTATTGATGAACACATTATAACTTCCTGGCTGTACTTATCACCCACCTGAGAGCAAAATTTAAACAAAATCTGTGATTTTTTCATCCTTTCTCATATAAAAAATGGATTGGGGGGATACTAAACTTTCCAATAAGAGAAGGAAAGAGGGAGTTTTCAGAGGAGTATTCAAAAGAATATATTATATTAGCAAAATTAAGTTGAGGTAGTTTTCCATTTGAGAGAAAATTATATACCAGTCATCTCCCAAATGTGTAATTGGTGGAAACAAGAAAGAAATAAAGTGATACTTGCCATTCTCTCTTCTTTTTAATGCCTTTAATAAATTACTTTTCTCTCTGTACTTTTCCTCATGCCAGGTAGGCAATCATAATTTTTGCAAAATTAAGTTTCTAAACCAGTAAAATAATGACTAGATTGCATCAATATGCAAACTTCCTCTAAAACTTTTCACTGAAAGGTAAAGGAAGATGACACAATGAAATTTTATAAGTAAACCTATTAGGCTACCTGCAGTGCAGGATTTCTGGGTTTGTGACCTCTATTTAAATATAATTCCAACTTGTTTTGCCACTCTGTGAACATATGCTATTGTTTATGCTGCTTGCAGACAGATGGACTGTACGTTTGGCTACAGAAATGGAAGTGTAATAAGAAATCAGCTCCTGAAACTTGTACAGATTCACGATTTCTTTTCAGAACTTTTTCTTAAAACACTTCTAATCAGTTGCTGGGCTGAGTTATGTCCATATGACAAAATGTGGACTGAATATATTCTATGAACTGATCTATCTCTTAATTTACACTACATAATGATGAAATTTTTAATATATATTTTTGCAAGTCTATCCATATAAATGTATGAAGAGAGTTCATAATATGTATGATGTAGCTAATTTCCTATATTGTGAATTTAAGAGCTCACACATTCATGAAAATACTGGACATGAAATTCAAACTTTAGGAATCTAATCCAAAATTCTCTAATATTCTGCAATACTTGATTTATATGGTTATCAGCACAAAGTAGTCAAATAAAACAGTCCAGCAGACTAATTAACATTAAACAACTAAAAGTATGAAAATCTGTTTTGAATGAAACAGTATAAACAGGATATGAAGTTCTGTTTAAGTGTCTTTTGTTTCCTGACTATGGATAACCACATCTGGTAATGCATCCTCCAGATCCAAGTGCTGACAAGGCAGGAACCCGTCACTGTGTCCAGCCAATTCAGTAAGCCAGAATCACTAATGGTGGATGAATGCTTCTGTTATGCTCTTCTTAAAGCCAAGATTTCCAATGCTGGCTGCCTAAGGTTTTAGTTAGATATCTGTTTTCAGCTTCTGTTTGACTCCATTCACAGTAGGCAATTAGAAACTTAATTTTATGTATACTGTTTTTAAAATTTGAGTCTCTCTCTTTTGTTCCTTTGTTTGGGTGTTAATAAAGGAAAAATGCATACTTTTCTTATAAAGAAATTGAAAGTTTGCTTCTTTTGCAAAATAAGAATATTTTGGAATTTTACAGTTATGTTTTCTTCTACGCATTTAAATCATGAACTTAATCCTCACAACTATGCAAAAATTATTGTTTTATCTAACTAAAAATAATAAAGCACGTAAAAGAAAACAATAATGCATACGTATGAAATAGCTGCAAAGACAAGATTCGTTAGGAAAATTGGTTGAACTGCAATTCTGTTTGCAGTGTTCTGTATCCAGACTGGACTTGACAAATTCCCTGCTTTTGGCTGGAGGGTGCAGATTTCCATTCCCACCCTCAGGCTTGCCAAGCCTCATTCATCTGGCAGCTCTGCCATGCATCCTTCTGCCCAGCCGAGGTACCACGTCCTGCTGACAAAACAGCCATTGCAGCCACTGCTTGCCAAGGGCCTCGGTGGCACCTGCTCAGCCTGCAGCCATCTGACCTCCTTTGCCACCATCCCCCAATCCCCTCCTGCAACCCCACGCAGCCGCAGAGTGGGTTTGAATTGTCCAGGCTTCTGATCCCACCGATGCAGTCCTGCTCCCAGGCAGCAGGTTATGTATCAGTCAGCCAGCCTCGCAGCAGCCCTGTCAGCCCCTTTTGTGTCTTACCAGCCCTGTGTTTTGCCCATAGCTTCCAGTTCACCTGATCCAAAGAGTGAGCCTGCTGAAATAGCACTGCATGCACAAGTTGCTCAGCCCTGTTGTCAGGTTCACATCAGTCACAAGTTCCATTCTTTGAAATCAGCCATACAACAGCTTCAGTTCCTAGTGGGTTGTCATTAGCAATTTGCCAGTCTGTTATTTTCCATTTGGATTGTAATGCTTCTGAACACAGAGCTTTTGCATTTACTTGACTTCTGATTTCTAGATGTCTAACCATGATTTCTTTGTTCTTATTTTAATTGGGATTTTTAATCCAATCCAAGCTACTTCATATTTAATAGCAGGAGAAATAATTTTTTCAAAGGGAATTGCATTTAAACTGTTTTCCATCATTTCTCCCTGATGATAGAGAATTAAGAAGAAAAAATTATTCCCAGTGAAAAAAATCCCAAGTAACCTACCTGGAGCCGCAAATTTTCCATTCCTGTGAAAGAGGAGATTGATTAGGGACACATGGACAACAACCACTTGCCTGCAGCTGTGTCATATGATGCAGAAGGACATATATTATCCTGGCTGAAGGATGGGGAATCCCTCATGATAAATCTGAGTTTGCTTGATGGTACCTTGAAGCATTCTATATGCAATCTGCTGCTAGTGTACTGATCACTGCTACAAGAAGCTCCTATTATCGATCAGAGGAAGTGCTAAAATCCTTGATTCAGCAACAGCTTCATTTACAGGTTTTCATTTGGCTTTACAGTAAATGAAAAACGGGGAAGGGTTAAGGACTGATTGAACTGCTTTAATATTTCACATGTAAATAACTGTTAATTGACCAAAACGCCATTAGGAAGCTAATAGTGGACAATTCTTTTAAATGAAAATGTTCTTACTGTTTTGCAGTTTTGTCAAGGCATTCAGTACAGGCAACATGCTAAATAACCACATTTTCCCAACAAGCTATTTGAAATCTGTGGCAGCCAGAATTGATTGATTCAGTGTACCAGACAGCATAAGTATTGCAGAAAATGCCATTTCAGAGTTCAAAGCAGTAGAAAATTTGCTGCTTAATAATTCAGCAGTCAAATGAAAATAATGTAAAGAAGATTAGCCATGATTTTTTATTGAGTGGTATTCATAGGAACATTCTCATTTCTAGGCCTGTTTTTTACAAGTTATATTTTTAATCAAATGTTATGAATGAAAGCTTTGTCCTTCTTATTTTTGAGTGAGGCCAGAGGGGGAACACCTTATAAAAGAACAAACTACCTTTTATTAAGCAATATGGCAGAAATAAAATTTATTCTGTGCATTACACATTTCTTTTGTTTCTGACATAATGATGAGCAAAAAATTCAGCCAAAGTCTATGTCCCTCTAGAAGCTATTGTTTTCATTGTGTGAACTCTTCAAAGGCACTTGTAAACATTCAGCTGCACCCTGTTTTAATATAGCCTAGATCAGAAGTGGAGCACTAGGATAACTGTTCCATTTCAGTGTTTCTCCCATGTCCAGGGCTTCCTTTACACTCAAGATGAGCTGCTTGGCCAGTAAACACAGTGTCTCCTACACATGTCCATTTCTACCCAGTCACATTTCTCCCAGAAATCCTGAAAAGCAGGAATCTCTGAACATTTGAAATATAGTAAATTCATACTGTGCAGATTTTTTTTTTTTGATTCCTAAAGTAATAGGTTCCTGTGTCAATACCACTTCATACATTTCCAAGAATATCTAAAAATTATGTAAATATATACATTTGAAAACACAGAACAAAGTATTATCTCTTTGCAGTTATTTTCTCTACAACTGCATCCAGCAAAATAAATATTCAAAGTACCAACTGAGCTTGCAGTTGGACAATCTGGTGAATTCTCAATTCTAAAAACTAAATTTCCACAATTGTTCTGCAAATTGTTCAGCTTCAAATGTTCAAAGATCTGGTTGAATATTCTGGCTATTGGAAATCCAGTTTTCAGTGGAATTTATTTGCTAAATCCTCTCTACGTTTGAGAATACAAACACAGGGTACAAATATATTTTGGGAAATTGCCTCATCCTATACGTTTTCCAGCATACCTTACCTGAGTCTTTTCCTATCAAAAATACAATAGAACAATTTTCATAAGAGTAATAATTCATGTCAGAGTGTTTCTAAATTTCAACTGGTAAAAGCACCCAGTAAATTAATTCAGCAATTATTTTACTTGACAACAGGTTTATTAATGGAACTGATATGGACTAGAATTCCAAACACAGCTGTAACAATGGAGATTTTTTGCTGCACTATATATTCCCTACTGTGCAAAAACATCCCCTAAGATATTATATGATTAAGCCAGCCTAGAGATGTTGTTTAAAGAAAACTGCCAGCAGTCACTGCTCTATTTACTAGCCTGGAACAGCACAATCTAGCAACTTCTATTCTAGTACTTTGGTGCTGCTCAGAGATTGAAAGGCACCATTCATTATATCAGTCACCCTAGATACATCTTTTGACTCATTGTGATCTCTGACTAGATAATTCAATTTCTAAAAATCATATAAATTTATAAATAAATTTTCAGCAGGTTTCCAATAAAGTTAGAAAAAGTAAGAAAAAAAATATCCATTCCCAAACACAAACTAGCAGTGTCTGTAATTTACTCTCTCTTAAGTGTTTGGAAGAATGCAGATTTAGAGCTTTTTTTCTCCCTGAGTTTCCATTCCTCTGTCTTTCTACATTCTGCACACTCACTTATGTAAGAAAAAATTAGGAATACAACTTTATATATATTGTTTACAAATTGAAGGGTATAATTGAGGAAGGCTATTTTGTTTTCTGCTTTACAAGGAAATAAAAGAATAAATATTCCTTCCAGTCAAAATTCAAGACATTTTACATATAAACTGCAAAGCTATTTTCTCAGTTCTGCAGGCAGCCATGTATACAGGTAAAGCAGGGCATGTGCAACAGTCTGAAAACATCTAGCAGCAGGGTATCTCACAGATTAATCTGACAAAGTGGAATGAAACAGCACACAGCAAATACTTGTTCAAAACACAGATGCTATACCATAGCTTGCAGTTGCCAATAAATAACTTACATTTTGTTTTAAAGAAATCAGTAAAAAAAAAGTGGATGTTTTTAAACAGATGATATAATCACTTTCTGCTGGGAATATTCACACATTTAAATCTACCCAGGTGTTAAGTTGCTGTCCTGAAACCATGCCAGCATGTCCAGCTTCTTTCATTATCAGGTACATTGGAAACACTACAACAGCAATTATTTAAGTTTTCAACAGAGATGGAAAACCAACTGAAGGAATACTAAATAGGTCTTGTAAAAGAACATGTTTCCTAGTCATGTATGACAAAACACTGAGAAACAAGAGCAGGGATCAGAAATTACTAATTTAAAAGAATCACTGATTTAAATAACAAGAAATACTGTTCACAGTATTAGCCACTTGTTATGATCCAGTTGTTAAAATTTCTAGAGTGATGCCTCTGCCTGAATTAAGGTATAAACAAAACCATATGCCAAACTCAATGGCATGGAATTTATTTAATAGTAAATGGGAGGTAGAGAGCAACAGAAAAAAAAAGTAGATGAAGAGCTGAGGGGGGGATAGAAAGACAGTGGCAAAGACAGATTAAGTAGAAAATATCACCACTCCATGGATCCCCAACAGCATCCTGTTATCTTATTTTTCTGGTCATCTTGGTGGTGAGGGTCCCGCAGAACATGGAGTTCAAAGGATTAACGTGTCTGGGACAGGGGGAATGCCCAGGTGCCTCCCTGGCAGGAGGGAAGTTTGACACTGTCTCTCACAACAGCCTCTGCACCTGGTGCATCTCTGCATCCCTGCAGTGCGCTGGTGCAAGGCCTCGGGAGTCAGTCTGGAGAGCACTTTGGGGGATCTCTGATGGATTGTGACGCCTCTCAGCTGCTTCCCACAGGAACGCCTGGTGTGTCCACCTTCCGGGGCTGGGATGGGTTACAGCTGAGCCCGTTTGTGTGAGGCAGGGTGGGCGTTCAGTGTCTCTGCCAGAGGTTATGCCACACACCCCAGAACTCTTCTCCTTCGCCCTCGGTTGCAGGAAAGTGTGTGCAAGCCTGGCCTCAGCAGCTGAGTCTCTGGGCTCTGTCCTCCCGCACCCTAAAGCCAGCTGGGGATGATTTTCAGGACAGCTGCTGGATTTGGCTTCCTCGTGGATACATTTTTCTCCCTCAGTCTAGCTTACCTCTCCCTAGACCTGAGATAATTGGACAATAGTGTCACATTTCAAGTTACTTTACCACAAGTTCCCTCAGGCAGTTTAACTCACAGTCCAAAGTTCTGGTGAGGTGACATATTCAGGGAGGGGTGAGCTTTGGTGGTTGTAGTTCTTTAAACAGTTTTGCCAGAATGGGCAAACTGTCCTTCATAACAATATTTAGGTGATTAACCATAACATTTCAGTCTCTTACACCACCAAAAATTTTTTTTCAAAATTTTATTAGCAGTAAACCTTATAAGAAATTAATCAGAGAGCATAAAAACAGTTGTGCATAGATCATAATTTTTTTCATTGAATTTGTTAAAGAACTACATATTGGATTTTTTAACACCAATTCTTGGAATCCCAAATAATATTACTGGAATCCCAGTAATAAAGTTCATTTTTGAAGAATTTCATTGATCATTTTCCCTATGTAAACTTTATAAAACATTCCCATAATGTGAACTCTTCCTATTTAATGAGTGTCTGTTTAAATCAGAAGGAATTGCTACTTTGGGATTTCAGGAGAAATATAAGAAAATGTTTATCTAGACAAATAAAGGTAACTGCACTGTTCAGAAAGCACATGCAAAGCTTTTTATTCTGATTTTTATTAAGGCACTGCATTAAGATTTTGTAAACCTGTGCTGACTGAATGGACATTCTGCAGCTAAGACTAGGTAATGCAACTGTACTGTGAATCAGCATGTGAATTTAATCTGTGTTGTGGTATATGTGGGTGCACATTCTTCAGAAAGCTATTTAAAATGCCTCAGCTTTTACATCTGCAGAAATAAGTGCTGATTTACTAAATTACTGATAGTTGTGAAATATTCAGTTAATGGAAAAGGCAATCGAATTACAAAATAATTTTGAAATCAGAGTGTCATTTTTGTTGAAAGTGAGAGCACCTAAACAACCAGCCTGCTCAGCTATAATAGGCTGCCTCAGACCATGTTTCGAAAGCCTTTGAATGTATCCATAATGGAGTCTCCTCATTTCTAGTCAATCTGTGCCAGTATTTTACCAATCTCACAATCTCACAGTTAAAAAAAAAAAAAAAAAAAAGCTGTCTTAGATGAAGAATGAATCTACCTGTTTTTAATTTGTGGCCATTGTCTCTCCTATCACTGTCTACTACTGAGAGGAGCCTGCCCATCACATCTTCAGTTCTCCCCTCAGGTGGTTATACACCTGATGATGATAGCCATTCAGAGCCCCACCTCTCTCAACCTGCTCACTCCAGTGCCTTAATCATGTCTGTGGCACGCCACTGGGTGATCTCCCAGAAGTCCCTATCTTTCTGGTGCTGGGAAGTCCAGAAATGGCAATGCACTCTAGATGTGTTGCATTGGGGCTGAGTAGAGAAGAAGGATGACTATCCTTGATTGCTGGCAGCAGCCTGGGAGACTGTCAGCCTTCTTTCCCTCATGGGGCATTTCTGGCTGAAGGTCACCTTGTTGTCCATCAGGACCCCAAGTCTCATCTCTATAAATCTGCTTTATGGGTAATGTAATGTGTCTATTGGTGCATAGGGATATTGCTTCACAGGTGCATGAATTTTCTTTCCTTTTGTTGAATTTCATGGAATTCCTGTTGGTCCATTTCAAGCCTGTCTAGGCTTCTGTGAATAGCAGCACAACTCTCTGATGTCACCATTCAAACAACTTATCTCACTTTTTAGATCTTTCTAATTTAAGGGATACATTTCTGGGACATTGCTATTTGCCTAACTTGGAAGACAGTAAATTTTTTTCGACACTGAATCCAAGGCAATAATCCACATTACAGTGGTAAAACTTGTATTGTTTTCACCTTATTCAGTGTCCCTGTCTGTGTGCAGAAACTCTGAGTTCTCCCTAATTTAGACTAGCAGTACTGAGCCTACCATTAAGCAGACCTTCAGGTGTGTCCAACAACATAATGGGGGGCAAGAGCAAGCCTAACAAAGAGCTGACTTTGGTATTAGTCTGGGAATTACAGTCATCACCCAGAAAATGGGGAGGTCTTGTCTCTTGACCTTTTCAACCCAAAATGATTTATACCAGCATCTCTCCTTCTTCTTACAGTCTCTTTTTTTTCCCAAAAGAACCCTGACCAAATAAAAAACTAAGAATCAAGAAAGAAACTTGGGAACAGAACTTAGGTTTGTCCTTTCTTGTTTTTTTTTTAAACAGTTTTCAGCCTCAGCCTGGATATTTCTCTTCTGTTTCCATGATAAATGAACTCTCAAGGGTTACTTGATAACCTATTATTTAGGGAACCCTCTAGAAAAATGGTTTGGTTCCTTTTAAAAGGAGACAGACCTATAACTAGTCTTCATTAAATGACATTTGAGTACTACAGAAGTGATACCTCCTGGAAACCTTAAAATCCTACTCAATATATGCACTTACAGAGAATTACTTCAGCAGTATGTTCCAAGGGGATGAGCATATTCATCCTGAAAGTGGCATAAACTTTCAAAGAAGCCAGCCTTTAAGTTCCAAAATTGCATTCAACAGTATTGATATAGATAGCCCTGCACTTGGCCATTCCTATTGATTAATGCTAGGTCAGCCCTTTCACAGTATATTCATCTTTTTGGACTGCACTTGGGAAGCGACAGATGCTTCTAAATGATTGTGTGGGGAGCACAGAGGTCTAACCCTGCCTTTCTTGGAGCATTACTCAATGAGAATGTTGAATTAGTCTCTGTGGATCTCACCTGAAGGTTGCATTTATCAGATGCTGCTCTTTACTGCCGTTGGATATAGTCCATTGTCAATATTTAACATCACTTTTAAAAGCAAGGAGAAAAAACTATAATCATTATATGTATAAAAAGCCAAGCAAGTGAGAAATTATCACAATACTAAAGTATTTGTTTTCTCATTCAGAACAACCTTGTAATATTTACATGATAGATATAATCTTTCTTATGTTACTATAATCACTCCTATTTTTATAACCAGAACTTTCACAGTGCAAATTTCATATGTTTTTTTCCATGATGGATTTATTTTAGGTTCACTATTCGGTCAAAGCAACAAAAATGGAAATGCATACCAATGAACATTGAGGGAAATAATGGAAATTTTATATGATAGGCATAAAGTAAAAGTCTATAGATCTGTGACATGAATAAGTAGCCCTATCTAAGTAGCCCTATTTTCTGCTCATAAACCTGCACACCCAGGATTAAGTCCTGCAGCAGTAACACCACAAGTATATTAAAAATTAAATTCAATCTGAACTGTTGCAGAAATATTTTCTATCTGGCTTATCATTATGATAAGCCTTTGAGTATTTATACTCAAATATATTTATACTTTGAGGTATTTATATGTGTTCATACTTCTTGAAGAGGTACATGAAAAGTGGGCGAAGACATGTCCTTGCCTTGCAAAGCTACCAAGGACTGAGAAAGCTCTGGAGAATGTGGTTTGGTGAGGAAGCATCCTAGCATAGTCCTGAAGCCAACCTCTGAAATAATGGAAAATCTTCTTGCCAACTTGTGGGGCCTGAACAGAATGTGCTGCTACTCGGAAAGATTATTAAAGTTAAAATTATTTGGGGATCTTCACCTGGAATGGTATAGGTTGGCAGGAGACTTTATGTGTTAACCCTTTGTTAAGTTACAGCAGGAAAGTCAATAATTCATAAGCTCAAGCTTTAGCCAGAAATTGTATTTCAGTCAATGTTCTTTGTTATCACCCATTTCTGATGGTTTGCATTTTTTTCCCCTAAGCAGACCCTTGTTATAACCACTCCCAGAAGGTGAGGATAACATCATCTTGGGGTGGATTAAAGGGAAGCAACACCGAATGATCAAAGGTTTGTAAATATATATATGGGGTTTATATTAGAATTGGTTGCAAAGAAAAATAGATACGTAGCCATTTTGGGGTTTATTTTCTATAGTAATATAGAAATAGAGTAATATAAGAATAACAGTTAGGAAAACACATAAGTAAAAGACAGAGAGAAAATAAACATTCAGAGATATATACAGTCACCGACCCTAGAATCCAGTGGCAAGTCTTGGTTGTTGCAATTTCAGTTTTCATTGGCCAAAGTGACAATCTTGATCCATCAGTAGTAGAAAATTCAACAATTTCATGAATTATGTACACTCAGGTTCAGGGGAAACACCCAGTATCCCCCCTGAGGCAGGGAGTTTTACTCTGGATGATGTAATGCTGTGAGGCACAGGATACTTTTAGGAGTCCCTGATGGTCTAAGTCCTTACAGCTGCCTGTTAGGTCAGTGCAGTTGAGTCTATTATGGCCCACTATGATCTGTCAGCAGAGATGAATATTGTCAGCTACCTGTGAATGTCCCAGTGTGTCCCAGCAGGAGAGTTACCACAGCTGAGTTCACCTGTGTAAGGACAAAAAGACAGTACCAACCTCACAGGATTTGCCTCTTTCCTTATCTCAGTCAACACTAGCTGTGGCCTGAGGCGGGGCTGTGCTCACCCTCTGCACCTGAGCAGTTTCTTTACACATCAGCAGTTTGTCCCCTGAATATTTAGGTCATCAGCAGTCCAGTCTCTCTTCCAGGATGACCTGTGGATACATTCTTCTCCCCAGACCCAGGATGACTGGACAATAGTACCTGCTTTATCTCAAGTTCCTGTCACAGGCTTGTTTGGGAGGGGTGGACTTAAGTGGTCACAGATGAACAGCTGCTTCTTTGCACTTTGCTATAGTGGGCAAAAGTCCATGATTTTACCAATGTTTAAGCAGTTCACCATATCAGTGTCTCACAACCAAGATACATGGAATGATTTGCCAGAACTAGGTTTGCCTATGCCAAGAATTCTCACATCTTTACCTGTGCTCCATCCACTGCAATACTCATATAAAAGCTATCAACTTTTAATAATAAAACCAGCTGAGTTTTGCTTATGATTTTAATTATTTATAAATTATTTTAAAAAATTAAATGTTGCACATAACTAATTGGTGTAACTGAATGCTGGTGGTATAGTCACTATCATCTGCTCTTTTTTCCTTCTTGTGTTCAAAGAGCACATTTCAAAAAAGATGTTAATTCCTAATGGTAGCTTTCCATTGCATGCAAAGGACTACACTCTGAAAAAGGGATTTTATAACGTGTTTATTAAATACATTTATTTGAGGTCACAGATTTGCCAGTGAAATAAATAGCTAAATTGCCTTAATGTCCTAGTGCTTCATGAGTTCACAGAGTTTCTAGTTCTATATACTTTCCCTCTATTTCCCCTGGACGGGGAAGGCAAAACAAGAATTGATGTGGGATAAATCAGGAGATCTTATAAGGAAATTAGCATTAAAAACAGCTTAGAGTTCCAAATTTCAGCAGAGATAAACAAAGAACAAGAGAAATAGCTCATTATAGTGAAAATATTTTGCAGCTTTCACTGCATCATGTTCACTGCCAGCTACATGGCTGCAAGAGAAGACTTCATCTTCAAAGGGTGCTGTATAAACATAAGCTATACTTTTTTAAATGCAGAAGCAAGTCTTTCAGAATCAAAGGGTAAAAAAGAGATTTACGAACATAGTTTTTTGTGTAATGCTCATTCAGTGCTGATTCCAGAAAAATATTCTACATTTACATATTCTGCATTTACAGATAGTATCTACTCTGCCTATTAGAAAAGATTTTGCTTTGGCTTTAAAATTTAAAATTGTCATAAATATTTTTGTACTATATGTTATGTCAGTGCTAAAACTATTCATATAGTAAAGATCATTCTCATAACGAGGATTGATAACTTACTTTGGTTAAAGTCTCAAAAGTACATCTATAAACCCTCAACTTACAGGAGTCTCACTTTCTGTAGCTTTTATCCTTCACAGGATGACACCACTTAAGACAACTTCTTAATAACTTTGTGTGTATTCTCCTCAGAGGCCAACCATTCTTTTGCCAAAATCCTTCTCACCTTTATCTATTTTTAAGTAGTCCTTCCCATGAGATGCAAGTATTGTTTACTTCCATAATAAAACAGTGTATTTACAGCACTTTCTACACTACATTTCTAGTAATTTAGTTGACCTATAAACTCTTTTTCTAAACCTTCCTGGATTTTTATGACTGTATAAATATATTCATATCCTAGCATCTGTATAGGAAGCTCTGCAGACATGGATAAATCATAAATTCTGATTCTGTCTGTATATTGGTGTCTACCTCAGCAGCTCTTGAAGGCAGTTGCCTGAGTGAGAGATCCACATGTCAGGCTTTTCCCTGAAAGTGGTTGTTCTTCAAGTCTAATTCGTGTAGGATGCATTAGATTCACTGTTGATATGAGAATCAATTGCTCTTGGACCCACTGCTCTTGTGCTGATCTGCATGCATGGAACAGCCACTTACTCATCAGTTCCAGAAATCAATAGTTTGTTACCTGAAAATAATAATTAAAAAACACGTCAGATTGCCAGTACAAGGAGAAAGGTTCTCAAATCTGTTGCTGAAAACGGAGCAGCTACTTTCATCTTTACTCCCCTCTCACTCCTTCTCCAATCTAGCAGGTCCAAACACAGAGCAGGCAATTAATTGAACATAGTTGGATCAACCTTTTCTGTGCCTAGAAGAAATAAAACTAAATTCTTTCATATATAAATGTTCGAATCATGTGTTGTTCTGACCAACAGAAAACTTCAATGATAATAAAAATTCTACCACATGCACTGATGTAATTATATGATATAAACAGGCACATTTTCTAAATAACTAAATGAGAGAAAACCTCCTTGTCTTCCATTTTAAGGACATAATTGAAAGAAATGTGTCTTATATGCCACACAGGGGCAGCTGTCTCTGACATGACCATATCTTGTTAAATCATTGAATCTTCGTATTTAAAGATGTCATTCAGACATAAGACATGCTGCAGAAAGGCTGAATGCTCACAAAGAATCTTGGAAACAATTAGGTCTTGATTCATTGAGGTAGAAATTAAGTAAAGTGACGATAAGAATAATATTTTATGTTAAAATCTTTGGCTAGAATTTTCAGTACATGTTACAGAAAAAAAAAAAGTGTCTTGAAACATGAATATAGTAAAGCTTTAAATGGCTTGTCATGTTCATCATAGCTGGAAGCCAAATAACTTCTTCTATGTTATCGACTTCCTAGCACATGCATTTATTTACACACACATACATGAACACATATATATATGTAGATGTGTTTGTTTTTCTAAGGTATAAATGCAGATAACACCCTTTTAGAGATCTGCTTTTTACCAAATAAAGTTACAGAACTGTATCAACAGAGATTTTAGTCTTATGGCCAAATTCTTTGATGGCTACCAAACTGGTGCCTAATTAATTTGGGAGCACAGATCCCTTTTGCTCGAGCCAAAATTTATAGAATTTCACAAAGAAACCACTGTCAGGAAGCAGGGATGTAAGTCAACTATCAACAGGAAAAAAATTAGTGAAAAAGATGGCTGTCTTGGCAGAAAAAAAAAGATTTAGAAAAGTTGAAAAAAGTCAAATGAACAGGAAGGGTGTAGACAAATGTTTCAAAAGTTCATTGAAGAGAACACAAACCTTCTAAAAATAATTGCAATAATTCTTGTAATAATATCAACTAAAAATTTCAGAAAGGACAAATTTGAGCATTTGAATAGTTTGATTCTCTGAGTTGGTATGTATCTATAAATGATTCCTTTCCTCCTCACACCCTCCCCCTCCAAATCTCCTGATTTTTTGATTTTTGATTTTCTCTTGAAAATCTCTCAAAAATATACAAAATTCAAATAAGGCTAGATATTCATGAAAGCCTTTGTCATACTTTTGCATTTTCTAGGTGAGTTACAGTATTAGACCTCCAAATAGCATGCTTTAAATTGATTACTGTGACAGTAAGTTCAATGTTGACAAATAATGGATAAAAGAAACTTCACCTATCTTTCCAGCCTAAAGGATGGAATGTTTCTACATAATGTACCTAATATTCCATATTTGTGTATCTTCTGATACATGGACTGACCAAATGTTACAGTGAGTGACAAATTTATTTTCTAAAGATTTATCTACTATCACAGTAAAGTCTTAGAAATACATGCAAATAGATAGATGAAAATAATTCATTGCAAACACAAAAATTTTCTTTCTCTTTAAAGAAAGATTGCTGAAATCAGTATTTCTTTTGTTCCTGCACTTCTCCATAGGTAGCTCTGAGCTCATATTATAATACATGACTTTGGCTCAGATAAAGGGCAGATTATGGTGTGTGATGGGCAACAATTTGTGACATAAGAACACAGTGAACAGAGGTCAACAATTTATCTGTGGAACACTTGCATTTGCAAATCAAAATATATCATGGACTTCTTTTAAAAGTGGAAAATAGAAGTAAGATAGAAAAGTATTTCAAATCAGACTTGCTGACATGAATTCTTATCCTAAAAGCTTATTTTAAAACTCTTCCTAGTAATATAGGAGAAGGATTGATGCTCTGTGCTTGAGATGCACTGCTTGTAAACATCTCCACCAATTCTATAAATTTGGTCTGGAAACTCTCTGTTCACCCTTAGTCTGAGAAGAGTGGGATTTTGCGTACTGGAAATATAATCTTAATGCTTTTCATTTGCTTGTGAAAAATGTTCAGTTTATTCACAATTTTGTGTACTACTATTGTTTACTTTTTCAATTTAAAAATAATAAAGTTGCAGAATACATACTTGGACAAATTTTAATTGCTTCAAGCCTACATACAGGACAGAGGTTTCTCTAAAATAAAAACCATAGAGTAAACTTTTTTCACTGTTCTTTTGAAACATTTGGGAGAAGTATTATCTGTAGTAACTGTATTGATCAAAAATATAAAGAAGTTCTTAGATGTCCATTTCTAGTCTTTGGTCCTAGCTGCCTGTATCAACTTAGATGTATTCAGTCTTTCTCTCTCAGCTTCAAAGTAGAAAGAAAAACTACAGTCAAAGAGAGTATCTGGAAAACCATTCCATTTCCTGCTAAAGCAGATAAAATAAGCACTTCTGAAATATATTGGAATAAAAGATGAAGTCTCCAATACAACGTTACTCTACTGGTAAGGGTCAAGTCATGGCAGCTGGAATGCATGTATAGATCAAGATAATTAACATAAGGAAAACCATATAGATATATATATGTATATACATATATGCACATTTTTATTATCTATTTCAAACTTAATAAAATGACATTTAGCAAATTTTAATTTCAGGATGATTTTTTAAAATTTTAATATGTATTTATCATAGATTCATATAATAGGATAACTTAGATTCCTATAATAGGATAAGTATTCTATCTAATGCATAAAATTAATGACTGGCCACCCAAAAAAATCCCCAGCAAAACAAACAAAAAAAGGAGTATCAAGACAATAACTAGGAAAAGAGGAAATGGCAAAAACCCACCAAGCATAAAGAAGAAAGACAGAATATACAATGCTGCTTCAGTTCTGATTTTTCTCATCACAGACCTGACACACACGACCACCTTGACAGGAGACTAAGACCCACCAACGACTGCAGTCAAAAATGCTCAATAAATAGGGTGTTTTGTTAATGCATCTAAAATATCATATGATTCCTGAAGTGTAATACTTTTTTTTTCTACCAGTAGTGAGGATGTTCAATAGAAGAATGAACTATGAAACTGTGAAAGTGTGTTGCTTAGGAATTAATTCAATTAAGTTTGAATTGGTCTGATTTGTCAGTCTTCTAAACATTCACATCCAAATTACCTCTAATTTCTTAACTGGCATATTGATAAATGAAAACATGCATTTACTTTCAATAATGGGGAGGTAAATATTAGTACAAAGGAGCTTGATTAGTGAAAAACAGATTCAGTGTGTAAAATAATTTTTTCTTTTTATCATTTTTCTGTGGTGGTTTATATTCTTGGAATAGGTTCCTAAACTAATGCATACCTACCTCCCTTCCTACATCCTGTTAAATATTATTAAATAATACAAGCCTAATTCACCTGAATTAACTTCTGTAATACTTAATTCCTGTCGTCAAAAAATAAACAAAAGTTGTACATGAAGAAAAACCAAAGAAACAATCAGAAAACAGATTATTTTGTATAGATTCTCATTCACTGCAACTGACTAGCTCATAAACCTTCATCTCTTACTTTCTCACAGTCTGCACTGAAAGTCTTACCTGCAAATCCTCTACAATTGTGTGTAAATGACTGTTGATTCTGCCACAGTATCCACTCCACTGGGAGAAAATATACATTCATTCTGAATTCTTTTCTGGCCCTTTTCACCTGAGTTAGATTTATGTGTTCTACTATAGATATCTGTGATCCTTTCTTATACCTATGTGCAGCAAAACTGAAAAATTCCTGAATCTAAGTAATTTCCCATCATTTTCTAGATTGATACAGTTGACATTAGTGTAGAAATATTTATTCTATAAAATGGTGAGGCTGAAAACTAAATGACTATATGCAAAGGGGTTTTTTTTGCAGATCCTTTAGATTAACAATCTATTGTACAGAAATTCAGAAAGTGTTTTTTTACAGTAGATTAAAATGTTCTGTTATCACTTTATCCTGAGTTTCCATTTTCTGTTCTTCTGATAAATTTTTACTTCTTTCTTAATTAAATTGGTATTTCTAGTAGAAATATTCTCATCCAAAGCCAAAATCTGCAGTATCACATGGCCTTTGCAACCTTTTTAAACACACCCTCAGTAAAACTAAATCCAGCCCAGTTCAAACCTACTTTTTACTTTTTTATTAAATTATCAGTTCAACCCTCTTACTGGAAAAAAAAAAAAAAAAAAAAAAAAAAAAA
>JAOTQP010001286.1:135163446-135253732 GCA_026413545.1 Cichladusa arquata | reverse complement strand
GCACAGGGTGCCCAGAGAAGCTGTGGCTGCCCCTGGATCCCTGGCAGTGTCCAAGGCCAGGCTGGACAGGGCTTGGAACAACTTGGGATAGTGGAAGGTGTCCCTGCCCATGGAAGGAGAGGTTAGAACAAGTTCATCTTTTATTCTCGTCATCCAACTCTGCTCACACAGCTAAGGGACAAGATGACTTTGAGTGTTCATGCATGATAAAAGGGTATTTAAAAGAGGAAATATCAATGAAATCTCCTTTCATCCTTACATGCATCAGTGAAATTTACTATTAGGAGCACTAATGAGTAATTACAAATTATTCTTTCTCATACCTAGCTTGAGAAATGACATAACACAATCATCTGCAAAGTTAAACATGTCTGCTACTGAAGTAACTGATTTTTAACTGTTGTGCAACTTCTGAATTTCTCTCCTTGATCCCGAGAAGATTAAAAAAAAATTAAAATCACTGCTATAAAGATGTAGAATTGTATCTTCCTTCAGTCAATAATGCACAGGGCAAGTATGTAGTAAGAAATCTGCTTTTAATCAGCTTGATTGAAGAACTTTTGTAAATAAAGTATGTTATTAGTTCTTACTTCAAGGGCTATAAGCAGAAAGTGCCAAAAATAGTCTTCATGGTGGCAAATTCTGTCAGTTCTCACACATTTTACTGAAAAATATGTAGTATTTTGTTAACTTCCTTGCAAAAACAAAACGTGGCAAAGTGTCACGCTTTGTTACACAGTCAAAGAATCCGTTTCCAAGCCAGTCAGGAAATCAAAGAAAGGTTGAATTTTATTTTACTTCAGGTCATGTGGGTCAGAGAGCCAATAACAATTTAGTAATAACAACAATTAAATGCATTGATTTGTTTCATGTTATCAAGTAACTTTCTTACTTGGCCTCTATAGGCCTTTCATTTTTATATTTGCCTTCAGAAAAGCTGTAAAATCTCTCAAGTATAAGACTACTTGGCAGAAATACACACTAAAGATGAGATCTATCACTTTCTAACCAGCCTAAATTTTCAAAATTTTCTCTGGAAACCAAAGGTATGGAAGATCATTAATCTGAGCTTGAAAATCAGAACTTACTAGGAATTGGAAATATTTGTAAATATTAATTTGAAAAACTGCACTTACAAAACCCCAACAATTCACTGCTAAAAATGTTGTAAATCTAAATAAATATTAAGATTTGTTTGTCTGTGTATTTACTTTTAATTAATAAACTGTAAAGGCCTGTTAGTTATTTATCCCTGTGCTAAGTTTTGCTTCCCTTACCAGGAATGACCTGGTTAGCATAAATTCAGTTCTTGGTAGACTTAAAATTTAAGTAATTTTTTATTTGTAGCATAGACAAAACGTTCTAAGCCAGATGAAAAAAAGGAGAGCAAACTCATATATCCAAGTATGCACTTTGAATCTACTTTAAATTCAGATTTCTATAAACAAAAGTCTTGATGTAAAGCATTTCTATAAAATGGATGAGAACAAAATTGGTGGGTTTTGCAGAGCATAGCAGAACTGGAAACTAAAAATATTATTTTAGGTGGTGAAAACAAAACTTTTTGCATATGTAAGTGAATTATGGTGGGTTTTCCTGTTGCCTGTAATTTAGCTTCAGTAATGAACAGCTTTTTGGGTCTTTCTGCGTTGTGCTTCTTTTTCCCTGGGGAAGAGGGGATTTCAGCATTTCTTAGAAGTCAACTGAGAGGTTGAAAACTATCTGAAAGATAAATTATCTGAAAAACAACAACTGATAAAATAATTGATTCCTTTTCAGCACAGAGGCTATGGACATGCTGTTGTAGAAAACCAAGCCAAACGTGTCTTTATTATAAACCCTAATCTTACATTTAATTGTTTGATTTCCACAAATTTCCAAAGTTAAAGTACACTGCACAGAACTTTCACCATTATTTCAACTAAACCAGCCTATGAGGAAAATATTATGAATTCTGCAGTTTCTAAATGATGCTAATATTCTTATTTTTATATTGTCCACCTGTCATTATAGAGAGGGTTTTTAATTCACAAGTCTTGGCAGCTACTACCTCTTACTGAAAAGACTATGCACTGAAAATAATTTCTTTCCCATTCTATAAAAGAACAGGAAATAGCAATGATTATATCTTTCAAATATGTTTTTTTTTAAGTAAGATAATCACTTATTACAGGTGAACAATAGTACAAGTACTTTAAAATTAAATTATTTTTCAACAATCATGTAAAAATAAGAAAAACAGAATAAACTGCTAATAATATCAATTTTTCAAAACATTTTTCTTTTGCTAAACATACATCATGCAAGACCAACAAGATTTTAGTGGCCTTTTTCACACTCGTCTTTTCAGCAAAAGAGTTTGTGATGTATAATCACTCACGAGAACATAAGAACTCATCAGACCCCTCTCAATAGCTTAATAGAACTGCACAAATTGCATTGCTGCCCATGAGAGGCACCAGCACTGACCAAAGGCCATTCACTCTTCCCCTGAAGTTGCATCCTATAAACTCCTTAACTGCAAACTTCTACTGGTACTTAATAAATATCACAGATTTACAAATCAAAGGGAGAGGTTCTGTACCATCTCCAAGACTTGAGCACCCTTGGTGGAAAAGTTCACATACAAAATGCAGTAAAAAGGTTGACTGAAAGTCAGATTCAATTTCCTCTTCTGATGAAGACACTATTTTAAAGAACATTAGGAGCCATTAAGGTTCTAAAAACCAATCAATAATCAATGTACTTTTTTGTAAACAGAGGAAATAAAAATAAATCATGATGGTGAGCAATGAAGCTTGGGAGTGATATCACAAATGTGATTTACTACAGAGGTGACATTTTGGTGCTCCTCAAAAACATTGTTTCTACCCCCAGCTTCAAGAATTATTTTTTCTCAAATACGATTCTCAATGCTATAGTTTTAGATCCATCCACTCTGTTCATTTTTATTTCACAGTGTATTTAAATGTATTTTAAGTGTATTTCAATGTTTTCTTAAAAGCGACACTTTCTTCTCTAAGTAAACTTTCATTAAGAACCATGTAACCACCCAAAGCAAACCCATACTTAGAGAGATGTGTTGATTGCACTCTTGGTGGTGCATTGGTTGCCTGAAAATTACTCTTTGTAGCCCCAGCAATGCATGACCACTCCAAATTTCAAAGTGGCAATGCTTTTGTATTAAACTTTACCTGAGCAGCAAAATCCTTACAAAGCTAAAAGTGTTATCTGCGAACAGCTTAGAGCTAATCTCCCTTTTCTTCCTCTGTTAAAGTGTTTTAAAGTGACAGTTACTAAGGCTGCTGGTTTCTGTGCAGTGAAGCAAGTTTTTCCCTGGATTATTTCAGAAGCCATTGCAAGACTTTCAAGGAGGCAAATTTTGAAAGGCGCTTTCATAAAAATCTCACAGATACTAGAAGCAGTAATTTAATAATTTCCAGCAGAAGTAGAATCATAAAAGAGCCATAAAAATAAAAAATTCACTGCTTGTGAATACTCATCCAGATCAAATGCCCATATGCATCAAAACATAAAATTTCCCAGCTTGTCCTTATTGATTCTGATGGCTACGAGGGTGGCAACAAATGATTCTGTTGAAGCTCTCATGCATCAGCCATCCTAGATCCATTTCTGTATCTGGAGCAAATCACTGCTGTGAAAGCAGAACTCCTCCTGAGCAGGGAAAGCAGCAAAACTGGAACAGTGGCAGGGTAGGAAGCAAAGCCATGGTCTTAGGGGAGGGTCATAAAGAAAGTGCTGGTGAGCTGTTCCAGGCACACAACCACAGTCCAAGCAGAACAGCAGCCTCAGCTCTGAGAGCTGCCCTAAAGAGCCATGAGATTTAGAAGCTCAGAGATGTAGATTTGGAGCAATTTTTCATAACTGTTTATGGTAACTCTTGATTTGTTAGAAGTTCATCTTGAAAATGCAGATCTGTAAAAATGGCTGCAGGCTGAAGGAATAAGAATTATTAGAGCATCAAAATTTTTAGAGGGGGAAAGGGAGAAAAGAAGGATAGAAGTCTCTTGCTCACATGCCTGATCGCAGACTGATAAACTCAGAACTTTTCTTCAAGGAGATCTTTATCTTCAGCCCATAATCTGCATCACTCATCATGTATTTCCACCCAGAGAAAGTCTGAAGAAGAACTTTAACATTCAAAAGCTTCTCGTTTGTAATCAGCTATGTTTCTGTAATAAATCACATCTCCATACAAATCCTGCTTGACTTAAATCAATCTCTCTAAGTACTCAATGATCACTCAAGTCACCCAATTTATTTCAATCAAGGTTTTGGAAATGGGCCATGTGACTAATTAGTAAGTCTAATAGGGGATGTAAAAAAACCCCCAATTCAGTATAAAAGCACAAATGATTCTTAAGACTGCTTTTACATTCCTGCTATGTAACCATTCTTTTTTATTTTTCACCCTCAGTAACGTTCTGGTTAAAACCATCACTGCTACAAAGCAGATGAAAGGGATTCCCATCTTGTCAGCCCTAGAGCCCAGCAGTATCTGTTGCCATAGAGATCTTCTCAGAGATCTGGAGCAAGACCCAATATTTGCACTTTTCCAAGTCCCACACTGTCTCCTTAGCACAACTAAAATATGGTTAAAATATGTCAATGATCGTAGTTGCTATTACTAAGAAAGTGTAGCTGCATAATGTCCAACTCCTAGCATACCATGCCAGAATGAAAAACCTTAGTTACAACCACCCTGCATGAAAGAGAATTTCAGTGTTCAGTAATAAAAGTAAATAATTATGTTCCTTAATCACACCTCGATGTTTTCTGTAAGTTATAAAGCATGAGTGTCACATGCCATCTAATTTTTAAGTAGTGCTTTTCATATTCATATAGAGATACAGGCAAACTGTGACAAGCACAGCTGAGAGATTTAATCAAAATTACACCAATGACCAGCAATGCTGAAAATACCATCTTGTCCTTTCACTACCTTGTCACTACCTAATTATCTCAACGTATTAATTACCATTCATGTAAGGCTGCAGCCTTATCACCATGGGAAGCTGGGTACAGGGTCAGGAGCCTGCACAAGGCACCTGGGGACACCAGAGACAAAGCTGGCAGTGCTGGGTTAGAGGCTGGACTTGGGGAGGTCTTTTCCAAGCTAAACGACTCTGTGATTTCTGCTCCTGCACTCCAGTACCAAACCACAAGCTGTGCTCAGGAGTGTTCACCAGTGAGATGTTTGGAGGAGGGAGAGCTGGGCAGGGAGGTTGGTTCATTTCCCTTTTAGAGCTGAGGAAGGCAGGACCCTATCTCACCTAATCTAATCACAAATCAAATTACAATTTGGTTTCAAACATTAAAACAAGGCTCGGATATAACTATAAAAACACTTTAAAGGTTTCTCTCATTTCTGCTGTTATCATACCAGGTACTCATTTAAGCCAAGAAGAATTGCTTGCTATGAAACATGATCCTGAAACTCCCATTTATGACCAAGTATCTGGGTAAAAATTGCAAGTAACTACAAAGATGGGAATGGAAAAGGGATGTCTGTAGTTGCTATTTCTATTAAAAAAAAAAAAAAAGGGCAAAGGGTTTTTTTTTCAGGTTTTTTTTTTCCCAAACCCTCAGGCATCAGACCACACAAAGACATTTTAACTGGTCAAAGCTCAGAAATTTAAAGAGGAAGTCCTCTGGACCAAAGAAAACAGCATTCCTTCCAGAAGAAACGATGGTGGGTCTAACTGAGGTCCTTAAAGCTGTGACCCTTTCTAAGATGCAAGATTAAAATGATTCTTAAATACCTCTCAGAATTTAGAGATAAATTTATTGACTTCGTAGAATGCTTTGTATTCAATGATTAGGGACCAACATAGGGCCCTTAAAAAACCCTAAAGAACTGTGGTTAACTCCCCTATAGATTAGTATTCATCAGATTGTGCCAAGAATAAACACATTTCTGAACCTACCCATTTGAATGGGACAAAAGTCATACTACAGATCATAGAACTTATCCACGAATAAGGTCCACTTTGAGATCACCAAGACTTGCTTAAGATCACCAAGACAAACTTAAGATTTCCTAAAAATCTTAGCAATTACGTTTTTTACAATTGCACTCCCTAAAAAGAAGCAATTTCTGTCTTAGGACACAAACCAGGATGTGAGACAAGGTTTGCTTCAATACTGAAAACCATGTGAATATAACATAATATGGGATAATACATTTTCAGTCACTGCAACAATTCTTCTCTTTACAAAGAGAGAAGGGTCAGCTTTGTGCCTAAACTGAAGGCAGACCCAGACCAAATCAGATGAGGTGAGTTATAGGATCAGAACACCTCACTGGCAAACACAGGGAGTCAAATTTTAACACCTAATCCAAGTAAAGGGTCACTGTCAGGATCACACATCTGGCAAATTGCTGAAGTTCTGCCTTGTCTGTAATTATGGGATAAAATCCATTTGTCATAAGCATTACCTTGAATAACAACTGATATTCACACATTCATCTAAAATATACACATCCTATTAAGACACCAATTTTCCCTGACAGAAGTCTAAGTATAAGCTATGCAACTAATTGGCAATTATAATTAGGAGTAGAGAATATATTATGTAAACAGTAATAGAGTTTCTGCTGAGGTAAATCTTTCTTTTGAAGCAGTGACATGATAAAACAATCAGATTTTCACAGAGTATAAGATGACTTATACTCTTGTCAAATAGAACGTAACACTACAGGAATGCCATATCAACAGAAGTTTGTTTTGTTATGCTTAAGTATATTTAATTATTAATTTTTCTCCTAAACAAGGGCATATACCAATTTACTGAAAAATGCACTTATAATTATTTTTGTAAAGTATCAATTAACAGCTATTCCTTTCACACAGGAGTGCTGCCATTTTTAAAAGATGTTTCTAACTCAAGATCCAGCTTGAGTTGTCGGTCGACAAAATTCAAGAATGTCTGGATTTTGGCATTCAGGTCTGAGTACAAATTAACATAATTCAAAGAGCAGCCAAAACACAGCTGCTCTGAAATTAATCTCCCCAAAATCTATATTTTTATATTTGACCATCTGAAAGGTCATGAAAATTGCATTAACACAACTTCCTGAAAAGACAGCAAAAACATTTTGTCAAAACCAGCTCTACGGCTGGTACACCAAATACCTATTTGATACTAAACATGATTTTCACTTTTATGGAAAGCCATTATTGACATTAACTACTATTAAGAAGGTTTTATGGAGCCTTTTCACTATTTAATTTCTATTTGTGAATAATTTATATTCTCTTTTAATCAAAACATTCCTTTTGTTTTATTTCTAATATATTTACAATACCTTTCATTTAAAATTATTTACATCTCAGTAGCATGTATATATGTATTTGCACAGATATACATACATACATAGATTATCTTGTGATAAGACACACTTTAAAAAAATGAGAGATTTCTTAATTTTAATAATTTTGAGACAACAATAAGGATTTAATGCACCTCAATCAGAAGGTTTGTTGAAAAAGCAAATTCAACAGAGCACTGTCAAGTTTATGTCTAAAATATAGTTCTTTGATAGGCAGAATTATTTGATAGGCAGAAGATGCAAACAATATATGCACTACCTGTAGAAAGAAACACTATTTTATCAGTGTTTAATGGCGATGTGGTGGGTAATAAAACCATGATGGAAACGAGACACTTCCTAACCCTACTCACAGGTTATCCCTTTCTAGTTAAAACACTTCTGAACACAGAATTGTTTCCTCCAAGAAAGTACTCAGGAAAACTTTTCAGAAAAGTAATTTTATCAAAGTGCTGTAACTCAGACAAGGGAGTACTGTCTCTTCCTCTAATTCTTAAAGAGAAAAAGTAAAAAAATTAACTGATCCTTTCATCTTGTAGGACAGCAAATATTCATTGAACACACAGGGTAATTCCTGGACCTGAGATGAAGTGCCATTCATAGTGTGAATATGAAGCTAATATTAAATATACCTGCACATTAAAAACAAAAAAAAAGGCATATATTTTTTTAATTACAGTATTTTGTATTTTATTACAGTAAGGTAATTCACAGCCTCAGAAAGTAACTCTCATATGCTTTATTTTTACTCCTGACTGAGTGCAATCATGCACATGACCATTTCAACACAATCACTGCTTGCTACTTGTATATTTAAATATAATTATGCTGTAAAAACTACTACATTTACTGGTGGATCCCAAAACACAGCAAATAGATCATATATTCAGATAAATCATTTATGTAGAACTTGCATTGAAATGCAAATATCCCACCCCTAGGAGTGTCCAAGCCAGGCTGGATGGGTCCAGTGGAAAATGTCCCTGCCCAAGGCAGGAGGTTGGACAAAATTCTCTCTAAGGTCCATTTCAACCCAAACCATCCTATAATGTTCACCTGAAACCAAAGCAGGAAGGCTGGATTCAAAAGCCAACAGCTTCACACAACGCAGGACTACAAACAAAGAAGTAAATAACCCCCGAGGCTGCAAGATCAGGACAAAAAGTGCTCCCAGCAGCCAGCACAGCACAATGGCAGAACAGAACTCACTGTCACCGCTGAGATTGGAAGTGTAACTGTATTTCTTCATTGGAAATGATTTTGCAACATTTGAAATGGCTATATAGTTATAATTTGAGTTCTAGGAAGAACTGAACTTAAAAAACCTGTTGTAAGTCAGAATTCCTTTGATTTTAAATTTATATTAATTACACTTAACATCAATGAAAGGCAAGATCAAAAGCTCTAGGATCAACAACTGGCTGCAGCTAAAATCAAAAGTAGCAATTAATTAAATTAGCACACCATGGTACACATTATGATTTAAGTTACCAAATTCATCAGCCTCCACAAAGGGCTGCCACATTACAAGGACACACTAATACAGAGGGTTAAACCATGTGATCATTTTGGATACTTTCCAGGTTTATAATCTAAACTAATTATGTAATTTAATTAATTACTTGGGTTGAGTAAAAGCAAAACTTCTGCTATTTCTGAAATGTTGCAATACAAAAATATTAAAAGGTGGGGGTATTTTTGTAAACAAAGAAAAACAGGAGTGACTGGTTGTTTTCAGAGCACTATATGCAGAGTAGCACAGTACTATCTGTGGCAGGACCACATTGGCCATTCAAGTGGAAAGGAAATTACACATATCTATTTTAATCAAATTACTGAAGTATTAAACGTTGCTATAGCTGGATAAATAATTCACTATACAGGATACATTTAGGGAACAAATAGAACTGGAATGCCAGTATTAACAAGAATTATAACAATGATTTTCTGTCTTCTACAACCTTTTATTACCTCTACAGATAGGATTGCAGTTAATGATCTATCTTGCGTAACATTTATAAGGAATAGTTAACTGGATATACACAACATGATACAAGAACTGTTTACAATCACTCAAATATTCAGGGGTAGCATGAAAACAAAATGATGAAGTTATGCCTGCAACTAACTCTATTTGTCCCACAGTCTGACTATCCCAGACAATGCAGCCAAAGGTGTGAAGTCAACACAATTTGGATTTTGCCACTCCCTCTGCAGCTTTCCCGTGTGCAGAGACACAGTTACCAGTCTGTCTTCAGAAGGACTCCTACCATTCTAAAAATACTGTCCCACAGCTGTTTAAAATTTATTTTTTTAGACCATAGCACCACTGTTTGGTTGTTTCCAATTTCTGAAACCACAAATAGTAAAAGTGTACTCAGTCTACTGCAAACATAAATAGCAAATGCACGCTTCAGCACTTTTAAAAGGATATGGAAATTGGCAACAAAAATGCAGTTCATGTTGAAAATTTACGAGGGCCCTGCCATATTTCTTCAGAAATACAATCAGGTAAAAATTAGGAAGATCTCTACCAGCTGGGTGGCATTTTTGTGTTTTCTTTACTTATAATTTTTTTTTAACTGAAAGACTTTCATTATGCAACTCCTGGCACTTGATAAAATAGAGCATGGTACCTTTGCTCAAACCACAGCTTCTTTGGTTATGTTTAGCATTACACAAACATCTTTCACCTTAGATATCCTCTTGCATTAGTGTGTTTCATTTCAAATACTCTTAGGCACATTACCTTCGGACAAAATTATTTTAATGGCGATCAGCAAATGAGATGTACAAATTATTCTTTCCCTCCCCCTATTTTCAGAGGTCATTTCAAAGTATTCCAACCCTTCACAATTCTACTTTTACATATTTGAAACTTTATGTACATATTTCTATTAAAAGCTAAAGTAGTTCAATAATATCATAATTTTATATGGATTTCTTTCAAGAAACACAGCACATAATGACAAAGTATCACCTAGTTTAAGGTAACAGTAGATATGTTAGCAAATGTGATTACACTTTTTTTCAGTGAACATCAAAAGTCTGAAAACCTGAAGGAAATGTCAATATTTTTCGCCTGAAGTACACTTCTTGAAAGAATTCTGGATCCCAAGGAATTTAATGAGAGTTTAAAGTCACTGGAGTTAAGATTTCAGCCCTGGCCTGTGTAAATTCAAGTGAGCTCACTAAGAAAAATACCTATTTCAAGTGGTATTTGTGAACTATTTTATCCTGACATAAATGCAACTAAAAGTAGAAACAGGCAATAATTCCTTTTGATCAAATATGGTCCATAGCAATAGACTGTTTCTATCAGTCACTTAACACTAGAAACCTGAACTTTTCTGATGCAACAGGCTTAAAAAAATCAATAATAATAATAATAAATCAGTAGTCCATGAGTTCACATCAATTTTTTCAAGTGTATCTGTTTTATAAAGGATACAGGGATGGAGAGAAAAATATTTTATCTTTTCTTTCCCTTGCAGCTAAAAATAAGATAAAACTATATACAGTTTTTTTGGGGATATATACAACTCACTTTGGGATTAATTTCTTTTGGTACAGAGGCAACTTCCTACAGGCTTTATTAACTACACAGTTTGGAGGCAGCATAGGCATATATTTACATTTATATATTTATATGTAAAACTTCTACCTATTTATATTTACTTATTACATATTTGTTTTTAAAACAGTTCCATATAGTTCTGTAGTTTTGCCTGCCTTGACATTTTGTGTATTTCCTGATAACCCTGAGTGAATCACTTATATGTACATATATGCATGATTTTGTCATGCACATTATATAAAAACAAGCTGGAGATAAGACAAACACAGCCAGTCAATGAAATAAAAATTGGTCCAACAGGCAATGACACATTGGATGAAAACTACACATTAAATACTCTCTTAGATACATTTTTGCTGTTGACTTGGTAATATTTTTCTTTCCAATTTATTAGATCTGAAATATCGCATGTTTCTAACAGTGGGATACTGTGATTAAAGCAGACCCAGGATAATTTTTTTCAGTCTCAAAAAACCTGGAAATGGGTAAAAGTGCTCTTGTACTGATTTCCTCACTGCTGTGTGACACAAGTAAGAATTCCCAGGCTTGGAGCTGAAGGTTCAGGAGGGAACAACAGCAAAATTGGGATCACGAGCCTGTGAAGGCTCTAGGCTAATGCCATGGGGACAGGTCACAGCCTTACTTTGAGAAGGCACCACAGCAATTCTGCACTCTTGGTTTAAATTAATTTAAAGTGAAATCACCAATTGGCACTTATCTCTGTTATTTAGTCTGACTTAAAGATCTTTTATATCAAGAGGGCCTTGCATGGTTTATTTTTTAGTGTTGATCTACGGAGGCTAGTTTGGATTTTTTAAAAACTATCTAATATTTTTAACCAAAAAATTATGTCTTGCATAAATTAAAATAAATTACAGAACCTTTTCTGAATAATTAAGAATAAGCTGGTGTACACATCACACTGCATTTCTATAGAACTACCTGTAGTATTAGCAATTTCTTTGCTTGGGGGGAGCAACAGGGACACTTGGCAATTGCTTTGCTTCAGAAACATTATGTTACACAGGTATTTTTCACTGGATGTTATGCTTTGTGATGGAAAAGTTTCCCAACTGCTCATTAGAAGAAAAATATTAGTTTAAAATTTAAACTGTTTGCAAAGTATAATTTTAACTAGGAAAACTCATGCTGTAAATATAGAACTGGAATACTATGATGTGGTTAACTACACCTGCCACCCAAAAGCATTTTGCAATATTATGCACAGACTTTAAAGGAGAAAAAATTATTTGAGAGATGCAAATATAGGCAAGAGTACTAACAAATGTTTGATTGCATTTATTTAAAGCAATAATTTCATTTTCTTTTTAAATAAGTCCTCCATCCAGCTTACAAATACATGTTCTGAATTTAAGTGCCTTTTGCACTTACATTAAGAATATCTAAATACATGGTTTTCTTGAAGGTCATCTTCGGGGCTAAGGCACACACATACCAAAAAAAAACTTTAACACAGAATCAATGGTTTGCTCATCCATTAATATGAGTTTAAAGGATGAACTGCATTTGTAAACCACAGCTTTGTATGTTATATTTTAAAAAAAAAGAGATAGTAAAAAATACAGCCTAAGCCCACTGAACCCAGTGTAAAGATGTTTGATCCTTCTAACCATAATGTACGGAACAAGAAAATGTTCTCATCTACAATCTGTATTTAAATAAATTATACATTCCATCTGCACAGTGCAAAAATTTATACAACTCACACAAAACAATATGAGGATGTATGTAGGCAGCATCAAATCTTTATCTTAACTACAAAAATATTATTTAGAAGAAATAACATAGCAGAAGTGCAAACAAGTGAGATGCCAGTGGAAATATCACAGAGTAAGGAAAATGTTTCAAGTCTGCCTTATTTCTTAGTGGGAAGTTGGGGAGAAAATATGGTGTAGAACCAGGGCAGCCAATGGGCTTTCCCAGCCCATTTTTCTAGGGGAGTTTCCTAATGAAAAACTTTTTTTTTTTTTTAAACTTCAGTCTTGATTTTTTCTTTTTTTTTTTAAAGAAGGAAAATATTTAATTCAATTACTTCCTTCAAATTACCCTATACAATTAAAAAAAAAAAAGTCAAGAGAAATCTTAATTTGTATAGGAACAGTCAGACATTTTGCTTCAAGAAATATGCCTGCTTAAAACCAGGAATTGGTCCTTTCTCCGGATGCAATATCTGTCAGCAATATTTACAGTTTAGGAAAGTAAGCTGTATAGTTTCCCTTGAACACTTTTCAAATTTCCTGAGCAGATTCCTGAGATGCAGCAGGACAGTTCTGCAGCTAAATCCAAAAAAAGCTGAATAAATGAAATTCATGCTTTGCACTGAGGAGCTTTTTGGTGCTGAACATCACCGTAACTTCTACATAATAAATTATTTCCTTAATTTGGTGTACTTGAAAGTGCATTCCCGGTATTCGTGATGTATGACAGGAAACAGCACTGCCACTAACAACAGGCAGCAGGCATGGATTGCCTAATTTTAACAAGATGCTATCCTAAAAATGAAAAAGCTCTTCTTCACTAACAAACTTAGATGCAGAATAATTTGAGCTCCAGTCCTTCGAAGCCACCACAGGTCTATAACAGCAAACAAGGAGAAGCCCACTAGAATTTACTGACACAGCTCCAAGGGTTGAAGTTCAGCTCCTTCTTAGGGACAAATCCCTGCTAACTCATCAGATTTTTCTCAATTTGAGCCATGTAAGCTCACCTACCCTCTCAAAAAGGAACTGCTTTTGCATGTAACATTGGTCCATGCCAGGGCTCAGGGCACAAGCCTTGTGGAGCAGGGTCTGTCTTCCATCTGCATAAAGCCACCATGTCCATGACTGGGCTCTTTGAGTGCTACCACAACACAAACAAAACTACACACAAAAACTGCATTAAACAACATTGAGAGTCACAAAAGCCTGCATTCATAACTTGGGAAATGTCAGTCTGAAGATGGGCTACTTGTCTTAAGATGACACGTATGTTTTCCTCTTTCAATGCTCTCTGTACCAGCTGGTCAACAAGGCCCTGATGCCATGCCATTGTCGTCCCATCTCAGTTCTACCCCCCTCATCCAGCAAAGTGTGGTCCCTGCCTCACAAATCCATGCCTCACCCCTTCCAGGCACTCTCCAGCTTTCACAAATAATCACTTACAGCAAAAAAAGAAAATTGTAAGAATCCAGGGTTAAGTCAAAATCCTGGGTTATTCCTTCATGTCACGGAGGGAAGAATGTTCTGCTGCAAACAATTTATTTTGGTCCAGCAACTTTATATATAGTCTTTGCTTTAGCACAGTCCCATTCTTCATACAGCAGATGCATTCCCTCACTTTCTTTTAATATTGTCTCTGTTTTAATCACAGTAACCATTTTAACTTCCCTCCACGGTCCTGGAGCACCAAGAGGTGTCACAGGTTCTCTGAGCTGCCAGAAAAATACCTGCAATACCCTAAGAGCCTCAAGCTCAAGAATCTCCACAGGGATCAAACATTGAGCATTCCACTGCCCAGCTGAAACCCTTCCACTGGCTGGGTGCAATCAGCTGCTATTCAGGACATCTCTTCATATGGGAAATATCAGCTCAAATGTTGGAGAGTGGCAGAGCTACTGAACCAGAGGAACCACAGCAGGTTAAGTGACCTTTAATTTAGGCAGCAGTGGTGATCCAACTCTTCCTGGCACCATGGCTGGGTTATTTAGATTAACACATGGATGTGTTCCTGCTGTTTCAGATCATTTAAGAAACACAATTAATTTCCTAAATGAGGTTGAATCACGTATTTTTTAGGTCAGTAAGAACATGCTAGAATATCCAATGTGAACGACAAGAAATATTTCACAGAATGAAGCAAAATTAATGTTTGGCTGATTTTCTTGTTTTTTTAATCATAGGCATCTTTCTGCCACACAGGAAGGAATACCATGGAGACATGGAATAAATGCAATAGCAGAAACACTCTGAAATAAGTATTTTGTTAAAATGCTGGTATGGTCAGTGAATTGGTGGGTTTGTTGCCTGCTTGAGGGTGGTAGAAATTGCAAGGAATATTTAATGCCTAATGCAGTGTGAAAGTACAGATCAGTTCTAATTAAGTAGAAGTTAGTATTTAAAAATAAAAAGAGAGGAGTGATAAAGACATGCAATCACTTAACTACACTATTTCTGTCTAGTTTTACAAAACACTTAGAGAAATGCCTAGATAAGGTACAACAATATTTTACATTATTTAAAAGTACAGCTTTAATGTAGTACACGCTAAGCAAACTCTGACTAAATATTAGGAACAATGTCATCTATATTAAAATCTGCACTCAACTAATTCCTCATGAATTTACTCATTTCTTATTTCTTCTCACTTATGCTAGAGTTGTCCTTTCAGTAATAAAATAAAATATCTCCCATTTCCCTTTTCCTATTTGTCTTTACAAATTCCATTAAAAATACTTACTCCTATTCAACATATAAAGCTTATTTAAGTCAGAATTTCTGCAAAATTGAGCTTTTGAGCTCATACTTTCAAAGAACTGTTAAAAAATATGTTGCTCTAAGACCAAAGTCTTATAAATAAGAGTTTGTGGCTTAACTGACAAGTATTTTTCTGCGACAAGTAAGGGCAGACAGTTTCTATCTTAAACACCATAATCCAGTTTTCAAACCCTGTAGACGTCTGGAAGAGAATCAGTCAGTAAAGTAAATTATATTATATCCCACTGACAGTCTAGATACAATCCATGAGATTCATTACTTCTACCCAAGACAAAAGAAAAAAAAATATGGGAGAGGTGTGGGAGGGTCAAAAATATTTGCAGCTCACAAGATTGCTCAATCAAAGTAAACAGACTTCTATTTTTAAAAACACAAACAGCAGTTACTTCTTGGTTTAAATGCAAAGGTGGGATACAAGCAATAACTTGCTGCATTTTTATGTGAGGCCATGGGCTAACTGTTTCTGTTTTACAAGCTGCCAGCAGTTTGACCTCTCTAATTTGCTGGGAGACAGGGAAACAGCACCTCGAAAATTATATTTTTTCACTAGGATGAATATTTTCTCTCTGTGTTTCTTTTACATGAGTTTGTGTAGCATTTATTCACAACAGATTTTCCAATTCTTAGATAGCGGTCTCGCACCCATGACAGCCTTCATTGATGTAGTAGCCAAGATGTACCGATAATTGCAGTCACAGCTACAATTTAGCCTTTTTAATTCAAAAGGAACATCTGAGAAGGAACATTTCTGCATGAATTAGAATTTGAAGCTAAATAGTACTTTCTTTTTCTTCAGGATTCTCTCCAGCTAACAACCCAAACTGGACATTTATAAACTGGATTTCACCTTTCCCTGAAGTGGTATAATATGAATAACAACAAATTCACATCTTTTAGTTTTTTGGGTTTTTTAAATAGGAATTATGAATACAGTATTATTCCATTAGTTTATTCATAGTATTAATTTTAAAAATAAAACTAAGCTAAACTTTGTGCATACAAAATATTATTTATCTTCTATAAGATGCAGTCAGTCCCTTTTCTCAGTTCCAAATGAGAAAGCAAGAAAATGCCATTTTTAATTATAACAGTTGACTAAATTTCCACATTAAGGTTAAATGAGAAACTGGAAATGAGGCACTAAATATGCAGCATTAATTTTGTGTCTTAACTAGACTCTGGCTCCAGTCTATCAGTAACGTATTGGAAGTTACTAATGTTGTTGCATTTTACAAGACTACGCATAGTTCAGAAGTTTTACAAATAGATAATTTTCCACTGAGCTCTACCTTTTCCCCTGAAAAAGCCCCCACAGCCATAATTTCAGTTTGGTAGTTTTCATATATGTGCAGCAACAGAAAAAGTTTCTTTGTTTTGACTGAAACTGGGAAGTGAGGACCTGAGTATGTCTTTGGAGCTCGTAACTCCTTCAAAAATGCTGTGAGCATCGCAGAACTTCCAGCAGTTAAACTGAAATTTATTTCCATAACACACAAAAATGTTCCATTTTTGTGAAAGCAGGAGAAACCTCTTTATAAACCTGGTAGCTACAACTGTAAAAATATTTTAAGTTGATGCAGAAGAGAACATGTTTTTATTCCGCAGGCTTGTATTATGGAAAGCTTAAATGCAGATTATCTCATTCAGTAACTCCCCACTTTACAGTAGTAGCAATTCATTCTAATTGCCTGGGTAGCACACTCAGGAAAAAGAGTATTTTTCCTTTTCACTGAATAATGTTTCATGTTCGGTTAAATGCAGGAAGTTACACCACCGTTGGAATGCGATTGTCTGCAACGGCAGAGTTACTTCGTATTCACAGGTTTGTGTTTAGCTAAATATTAAAATGCTGGCCACTCGGCAGTACTTCTCAAAATATCTCTAACTCCTAACTAGCTAAAGTAAAAAGGCATCTATCTGCCTCAATCAGAATTGTTTTCAACCGTGCATAATCATTTTTCACAGAAATTTTTAGCCTCCTGTATGGAGCGGATTATAGCAAATGTAATTCACACATGCTGTTTCTTATTCAGAGGAAAACACAGACTAAGGATGTAGAGAATTTCTAGCCAAATCTTCATTCAGATCCAAGATCCACGGACGCCACTGTAATTGAGAGACATTCACAACCAGATAGCTGTAGACTTCATTTTTGTTTAAAATAATACCTCTTCTACACGAGCTCCAACTAAAACATTAATGTTATTTAACTTCTAGCAAGCTGCCTTGAGCTGAACTTACAACAGATTACACATTCCTGGTTTAATTCTGTTCAGAAAAGGACACTGCTTAAAACCATATACTTATATTCACATCTATGTCATGTAAACGTGCTGCTGCTTTTCCGACTACTTTAAAATTACGTGTAACTAATCACATTCTTCTTGTGGAATTTGACTTGCCTGGCAGTTCACAATGGAAAAATGAACTATTCCTCCCATACCTCAAAGTGCACACTTTACTCTGAAAGTTGTTTGAGCTCACCATGCCCAGACTAAAAATGCCTACTTATAGCACCCAGCCCCTTAGAAAGCCCAGAGGAGAAATAACTGCTAAAAAGCAGCTTTACTGCCTTCAGATTTCAAAGAGGTCCTGATTTAGTTTTGCTGTTCTGACATTCTGACACTCTGCTTTGTATCAAAAATTATTATTTCAAAAGCTGTGTTTAAAATTTTATAATGACAAGGAAAAGCGTGTTTTAATTATATCACATTAAAACACAAAGTATAATAAAAAGCCCCAGGAAATATTAAAAGATGCAGACCTGCACAATGATTTTTACTAGGGCTCTTCATCTACATTAGATGCTTATTTTAATTTTTAAAAAATTATCAATTTATTCATATTTATACCTCTAGCCTACAAAAAAAAAAAAAAAAAAACAAAAACAAAAAAAACCCCTCACAAACCAAAAAAACAAAAACAACCCAAAATCTGATTAAAGCACAAGAAGAAAATTATTTCCAAGGTGACCTTATTTTAAGATTAACTCTAAAAGAACAGAGCTGCTTCCTCAGCTATTCCATACACACTCCTGTGCTGCTTCTCAGCTGCACCAAAGGAGACTCCCCCAAACAGCTGCAGCTGCCTGAAGTCACTTCAGTCCTTTGATTTCTGATTTGAAAAATTTACACAACCCTTTACTAAGTTCAGTAATATTACAACTTCAACAAATTTTTGTTACTATGTTGTGATTGGAAAATGCCCCTAAAGAGAATCACATTTTAAAATTATTTTATCCATTCATCCTGTTTCTGATATTGCACCCATAGGATTTTTATAAAATGTTATTTGCTAAATTTGCTTCTAATTTCAATTAGCCGTGCCACTTTCTGTATAACTTTTAAGCAACAGAACACACATTAAACTGCTGTTTAGATGCCTGTGTATTAGGCAGTGACTTCTGTCCAGTTACATTTGGAATAATAGAAGGATCCTGCCTCTCAGAATCCACAAGAAAACCAGCCTAATACCCAAACAATGCTTTTAGATATTCAGCTTCGTGTATTTCCAACAGAGTAGTTATTTAGACTAACTAAACTCCTTTCAGAAACAGAATCAATTTTTGACACACAGTACTCACACAATAGTATTTAATAATTGGAATTCTGTAAAAATAAATTAAGGTGACATCAATTTCTGTGGGCAGAAAGGGTGAGAACAGGTCAATGATGGAAGGATCACTGAGTCCACATCTCTTCCTCATGACATTTATAGAAAATGAAAAATAGGCTCTTAAGTACTAATTTTCCACAAAAATATTTTCCTGCTGTAATAAAAATAATATAAAATTTCTTTTCTGAATTTTAGCATTATGTCTAAGGTAGCAGTAGTTCATACTACCTTATAATCTTGGCAAATGTTCCAGCACATGTTTGAATTTGATTTATTAAAAATTATTTCATGGGCACTTTGCTGAGATAAATTAAATGAAGTCAAATCACTGGAAATTCCACATTGCTTAAACACTGAAATTCCGAAGAGTTACTCCAAGAAGGAGCCTTTTTTTCCCAATAATTTTAAGCTTTCAATAATTCCCTACAAATTAATAATTCCCTACACTAATTAATATATAAATCCACAGTTAAGTAACAGAAAGAAAAACTAAATCTTAATGCTGATTGACTGTCTTGTAATAGTCATTAAACACTTTTTTCCTCCATGAGCTACAAAAATAAAGTTGTAACTATTACATTTTTTAATTTGGATCTATATTGATTTGTATTCATAATCCATCTTTAAATGATGCTTTTATCATGAAAAAAAACCTTGGTTTTGTTATGAAGCCTGCTTTAAATCCTTTTTATCTACAAATACACGAAACCCAGAAGTAGCGTTTCTGAACTAATCATTATTATTTAAATAAACAGCAAAGGAAAAAATAGTACTTGAAAGCAAAGAATAAAACAGTACTTGAAAAACCAGTTTCTTCTTTTGCACCTCTTAAGAGAGTTAAGCTGTAAAAATACCTACAGATATAATAAAAAAGCTAAAAATGTATTTAAAAAGTTATTTTCCACTGTGATCAGCAACTTTAAAAGTGAAAATAAATGATATTATCACGTGACAGGCCAGCACGAGCCATGTAGCTTTAATATTGATTTGAAATGGCTATTTTCAAGGAACAGTTGAAATAACAGGGGCGAAACATTCAATGTTTAAAGTAAGTAGTGCTAGAAATGGCAAAAAAAAGTGTCAATGGAAATTCAGCCACCACACAGTCTCTTCATTTTCCAACATCAATATACTGAAGAGAAGGTCTCAACTTCAATACTCACATTCAAAAATTATGTTAACAGCCCGGAAACCTATGCATTTTAAATTTCTGTATTTGTTAAATTTGTTTTACTTTCTCGGCAGTACATTGCCCAGGCAGGAAAATAGAATTTGTAACCTCTCAGTACTTTAATTTATGATGCCACAATTCAAATCACAGCAAGTAAGATTTCACATAGTCAGCACTGAAGTAAGATCTGCAGACATAAAATGAAACATGCATTTAAAGAGAAAAGGAAAAAAAGAGATACCATGCACAAGGTAAACTTTTAAAATTAAATGAAAAAATACATACTGTTATAAATCAGTCTAAAAGCATTAATTACAGTATGTTTGACTATGAAACACACTACCCAATGATTTTTAAATTGTAGCATCTCAGAAGAAATTTGAGTTAACAACAACAGAGCAGCTTTTAGTAGGAGCCAGTATTCTACAGAGAATTAAACCACCAAAAAAAAAAATCTTTATTCTTCACAGTGGTCTCTTGTCTTCCAGTGTCACACCAGCTCATTAAATTTATTCTATCTTTGCCTCTAATAATTTTCTTTCCTCTGATGCTTCCACACTAGTAAGATAATACTATTCCCAACCCATGCCACCATAGATGTGGGGGACATTCAGGCAGGGGGGCACAAACTGGTTCCAAACCAACTCCTACCAAATCTAAGAATATTCACTTTCAAACCACAGTTGGATTAAAAAAAAAAATAAAAAAAAAAAATAAAAAAAAGAGCTCTATGAATAGGTACCACAACTCCAGAATTCCATAATTTCTCCACAAGCACACATGCCATGAAGGGTCAGGCTCTCAGTTTGGTGGACTTCTGTCCCTGGTGGTACCTTGATCCAGCTCCGTAAGATCAAGGGACAGAGCAATTCTTAACAGCCTCTGGAGCCTGATCTCCATTCTGGGGATGCATGGGAAATCCCTGGCATTCATGATCCATCCAGGTGGCTGCAGTCCAGGCTGCAACTCCTCCCAGAGACCCATGAGGGCATTCTTGAAAGAAATGGGCATTATTAACAAAATAGTCTGCTCTACATTGAACTTTTATCTGGAACAGAGGGCCAGTATTCAAGTACCTCTTCCTGAACCTGTTTGTAGGTAGGAGACTGATGGGAGACACATGCCTACTTCCCAGAACAAGCACTTTTGAGTGCATGTTAAGGAAGTGAAGCTAAGTATGCTATAAACCATCAATCTAAATACAACTATAGCACAATTTGAGTTGGAAGGCACCTCTAATCATCATTCACTGTAAATTTCCACAGGGGATGATAAAGTATGCAACTTATAAAAAAAGACCAGGCAGTCTTCAAAAGTTTATAGGACTTTTTGCTGTCTGAGCCTTAGGTGGATTTCAGTGTCCAAATCTCAGTTCAGGATGATTAAATTCTAATACTGAGCTTAATTTTTCATTAATGAAATCCATAAGTTCAGATACATTGACATTTCCCTTTTTCTGCCTTAAGCATTCTCTACAAAGGCCATTAGTGGAAACCTTCTTACTTGCACACTCGGGTGTCTTGCCATTGTAAATAAACATCAACTATAAAGCCAGCTGCAATTTGAAATGCTCTACCTTCACTTCTAATAGAGCATAGCAACAACTTGTATATTCCAAAATCCATCTGTCTTTATCCCTGTAGCAAACCATATGCAGTTCATTTTCCACCTAAACTCCTTACATTTTTCGGGCTGGTTCTCTTCATCCAAGTTTTACAAGTGCTGATGAAACCACTGTACACTTCTATCACTTTGAAGCATCACAGGTATTGCAACTTTTCAGCAAAAGATTTCCCCATGATTAACACTCATCTTCTCATCCAAATTTTCTTTAATTGACTCTCATGCTAACTATGCTCCTGCAAAAATTTGCTACTCATTTCCTCCTGCTCAACACCCTCCTGTCCTATTCTTTCTGTAGTATTTCATTTTTTATCACTTCCTTCCCTAGTCTGTTCTCATCTCACAACTTCCATGACGACTCCTATAAAATACTCTCAGGTTCAAACTGTCTGTTCATGAAAATAATTTTTAAAATTTTATTTGGAAAGCCAAGTACAGATGATTCAGCAAGACTGAGAAATTACAATCTCCTA
The DNA here is from genome assembly GCA_026413545.1 of Cichladusa arquata. NCBI lineage: Eukaryota > Metazoa > Chordata > Aves > Passeriformes > Muscicapidae > Cichladusa > Cichladusa arquata. The sequence continues at coordinate 135,231,423 of JAOTQP010001286.1, read as the reverse complement.
CCCATGGAGGGCTACACTTCCTTACTCAAATAACTTCCTCTTTGCTTTTAGCACCTGTTTTGGACAATTTTTACTCGTTAACTATTCAAAATTACTACATGAGTAACAGTAATAAATAACCAAAGCTGTAAGACAGAATGTTCCATGAAAATCATGATAGTATCTAAGTCTTTTTATTTTGTTTTCTTTAAACTTTTTTCTGGGGCTTAAAACTAATACAAAACGGTGATCCTCACCTTACCAGAGAGGTTTATATATAAAAACATCCCAACATGTTCTAAACTGAAAGCCCTACATCATATACCACAAAGAAGATCCTACCACAAATTTCAAAGTGTTTAGAAAAGCCAATATATCTATCCTCCAGGGAAAACTGGGTAATTCAAATACCAACCAAGGTGCCCCAGACTATCCACATCCATCCTAGCAGGGAATAGAGCATGAAGTCAAGCTCAGGTCTTTTCAGGCTGGTTTTCAGACTACAGATCTACAGGAAAAAAAATGTATTTAAAATACCAATCTGATCTACTGTTGTCCTAAACAGCAGTGCAGCATTTTCCTGAACCCTGCTAATCACTTGAAAATGATGGTTGATAAAAAGATGCTGCAAAAAGATGAATGGAAGCCATACTGACAACCACACAACTTAACATCATTTCTCTGTACTTTAGCATATTTAAGCATGACAAGAACACACTGCAAGAAACTTTATGAATCTAAAAAGTAAACCTCTGTAAACCAGAAAAAATGTCAATATAATGAGATCACTTAACGACAGGAAGAGATTTCAATCACTAATGCTATGTATAAATGAGCAGCATGGCTCAGGGTGACAGTATCTGCCCACTCAACAGTCACCCAAGTAAAGGGGAGTTTAGAAGCATGTAAAGTATTTCCTACAATAACCTAAAAGCTCTCTGGCCACACACAGTCTGTGTGGCAAAAAAAATTTAAAATATTAAGAAAAATAGTTCTAAAAATTTAAGCAAATGGAAGTTTATAAATGTGTTTTAATAAAAAATCCTAATTGATAACATCCAAGAGCCTGAAATATGAGTCGAAAAAGCCATCAAGGAAAGGGGCATTAACATGAAGTTGACATAAACCATTTCTCACTTTTTATTGAAATCTTCACTGAAAGTACTGGAATGTTATAATGAAATTTAATTATAAGTGAAATTAAAATCTGTAGTTATTATATGCATTCTAACTATATGTCAGGCAGATCAACTTCAAAGTACATTGGAATAATGCTACACAGGTAGAGGTACCATACATAGAATATAGCAAGATGAAAATCTGTTACATGAGAGACCTAAAACTGCATTTCCAAGTATGAATTCTTTTCTATTAAGAGTAAGAGCACAAGGACTTAAAGCAATCATAAAATCAGAATGGTTGTGGTCAGAAGGGAGCTTTCAGTCATGGAATCATAGAATGGTTTGGAATGGAAGGGATCTTGAAGATCATCTCTTTCCAGTCCCACTGCCACAGGACACCTTTTACTAGAGCAGGTTCCTCCAAGCCCCAACATTTCCAGGGATGGGGCATTTAGAAATTCTCTGAACAACCTGTGCCAGGGCCCATCACCCTCACCATATAGATCTTCCTGATATCCAATCTAAATCAACTCTTTTCCAGTTTAAAACCACTACCTCTTGTGTTATCACAAGAGGCCCTACTAAAGTCTGTTCTCTCTTCCTTATTAGCCCCCTTTAAATACCGAAAGACCACAAAATAAGGTTTCTCTGGAGCCTTCTCTTCTCCAGGATGAACACTCTCAACACTCTCAGCTCTCAAAGGAGAGGCTCTCCAGCCCTTTGAGCATCTTGGTGGCCTCCTCTGGACTGGCTCCAACAGGTCCATGTGTGTCTGTGTTGAGCCCACAGGGTGAGTGGAGAGGCAGAATCCCCTCCCTCACCCTCCTGCCCACGCTGCTCTAGGAGCAGCCCAGGACACACTTGGCCTTCTGGGCAGAGGGGCTACAGCAGCAAGCTCAAACAAGAACAGAGGCAAACAGAGGCTTAGGATAAATCTTAACAGGAGACACCCAAAAAAGATGACAGACTGGTAGATGAGAATAATTGTAAAATAAGCAGATTTGTTAATATCAAGAAGTAATCACATCTTGTTGCCTGCCTAATTACTTCCAGCAGTGGCCTATAGGTATGACAGCTAGGACAATAAAAGAAATTTAAATTTCCTAAGAGCTATGCTTAGAAAGATACATGCTCCTCACCTTTTTTGCTGCTTTCTAGGACTTCAAAAGGCATCTTTTCTTTTAGGCTGCACATCTTGGAACACTTCTCTGTTTCACAAGAAACTTCTGTTCCTCTAACTACGTTTCTTTCATTATGTAGAAGTAGGGTTCTTGGAGAACCACAGTTTCATTGACTGTTGTGATCACACTTTATCTTTCTTCATTTTCGTAAGATGCCAAGAACCTAATGGCCAATACTGTACAGCAATCTTTTTAAATTTCTCCAAAGTTAAAATCTATGTATTACATTAAATACAAACCTTTATGTGACAGGAGCAAACAAGTAAAATTGAAGGGTAGCATGATGATACTAGAGATTAAATTATCTTATACATACTATGATTAAACAAGAAGTCTTTAGCAAGCTCTAATTCTAACATACAATATACATGCCTGCTAGAATATATAATTATATACTTCAGTTATTTTAATGCATAAATTAAGTACTCATATTTTGTTATAGCTTTACATAGTACTATGAAACAAAATACATCCATATTATATATACTGGATACTATTTGTTTCCAAAACATGGTACTGAAAATGTACTACAAAATACACCAAAGTTGGAGTTTCCTAATACTTTAACTGCACGTACACAGGCAACTTCTCTTTCTTTGTTGAGACTTGCAATTTGAAAGTTAGGACTATATTTATTTTCTTCTCCATCCATATATATACCCTGTAACAATATTACACTAACTATATGAAAATGGATAATTTTATTTATATTTTAAGCCCATAAAAATATGTTTCTAGTTTAGAACTGGTTTTCTAATACACTGAAATGTCTTGTATTACCTGGAGTATACTTTAAAATACACCAAAAATACACTTCTACTACTATAGCTCACATATGGTTTTCTGGATTGGCCAAGCCCCTTCAGAAAGCGTGTAAAGATACCCTGATTTTGTCAGCAGTGTCTCTATGCTTGTAAGTGTTAATAAAATTCAAGCTACAATGAAAAAAACTCTCTACCTTCACAGGACAATGTCCTCCTTAAAACCTCTAGAAGTGCAGGTGCCACAAAAGATCTCCACATTTAAAAAATACTACAAATATTTAGCTTTCACCCATGAAAGTGAATTAATGTATTGAAAATGGGAAGCATTTCCTATCTAATGTTTTACAGAAAGTAGACTTGCCATAATTCATTTTTTACTTGTCATTTTCTCAAGTCTGCCAATGCCGATTAATTTAATTGGTTCAAAAAAAAAAGCAACAATCAACACTGTTAAGTACTGATTTTCACTTTGAGCAGGTGTTTACATTCATCCTCACTCTGTGGTAAACTTGCTGAAAATAAAAACTATTATTTCAGATCACTTAACCATTGGCTTAATTAAATATTTAATCAAAACAATCTCCAGTCTTCTTAAACATATCACAGAACTTCCAATTACTATATAATACTCTCTGTCATGGAGTATAGTATTTCTGTCATGGAGGAGGCCATACATTAAAAACCAAATATTACCACACAATTCATCAGCAAGACTCATTTCACATCTTAAGAAGGAAACCTCTTAGGAAAGAAAAATCTCTTACTGTAGGATATTGTCTCTCTCTTGAAATTCACAATTTGATCAAAGAGGTTTTTCCCTCAGCTATTGACCAACATATTCTTGTACTCAGCATCTAAAGAGGAAAAACTAACAACCTGTGGTGTATTATCCACTTAAACTCCAGCCTAGAAACAGGCAACACTAACTATAAAAGTAAAAGTAGCATTCTTGATTATCTCAGACTACCAAAATGAACAGAAAGCTTGAAAGTGCTTACAGGGTGGTTTCCAAATATCCTGATGGAGATTATTTACAGGTTAGTTAAGACTTTATTGAATGCCAAATTTTAAGGAATAGGAAAATGTAAATAACTGAAATGTAGCAATGGTTTTCCAGATAATGATCCAAGAATGGAAATTCTGAATAAGCCTTTAAATACCAACATGTTGATATGTATAAAATATAATGGTCTCTAACAGCCAGTACAAAAAGAATGGAAAAACATAATCAAACTATGCTAAATAAAGCCTCTGAAGTAAGCAAAACAAATTTTACACAGCCTTCAAAGGGAAGCATTGCAAAAAAGGATCTTTTATTCAGATTTTTTCAAATAAACTATGTCTAGTTAGAAAATTCAATCAAGCCTAAGGTTTTGTAGTAACTCCTCTACAGAATAACTGCACAATATAAACATTTCTAGAGAGCCTGTGATAAGAGCTGACGATCACAAACAGGAATTTTCATTCAAATATTGAGAACACTGACCACTAATGACAAAAAAACAAGTCCCCCCATATCATGTATGGAAGGACTGAAAGCCCCTAGTTTGCATAAATATCAATTCTGCATCTTCATTTGTGGTTTCCACCTGATGCAACACAGCATATTAATCAGTGATGTGGTAAAGATATGGCAGCCATTATTTCTTTTATGGTTTTCCCAATTAGAAAGAATCAGGGTTATGGATTCCAGTTAGCAGATACAGGCTTTGCCAAACCAGTCTGTCTTTACAATATAAGACCTCTGCTGCTTTAGAAGAATTTGCTGCGGCCATGGATGCTGATTTCTTGTCAATAGAAGCTGAGCAGAGAAAAACAACCAGGCACTATCAAAACTGGAATAGGAACTTGGAAAACTACTAGCACCACCACTGGGACTGAAAGAGTAAAATGGTCAGGAGCAGATCTATCTGCACAAGTATTTAAGTATTAAATACAAGGTATTAAGTATTACCAGAATAAAAGGTAGTTTTCTGTAGTCGGAAAGTGGGAGAGATGACAAGTCAGATACAAGAAGGGCAGCATTGTTTCTTTAAAAAAATCCCATTCCCATAGTTATTCTTGGTAGCTGTTTCTGGCAAAAGTTCAGTCTGGAGAACTAGAATAAATCCTCACTGTTTGCATGCTATGAGATAATAAGAACAAGTGCACTTCACAGTTTGGCACAGCACTTTAATTTAACGTGCCAGATTTGGCAGAAGTACATGAAACATGATTCCAGCAACTGACTGCTTGAAGATAGTTCACAAAATCCTTTGAGAGAGGAAGCCACATATTGAGCTTATCAACAGTGTGACTGATCCCATAAATGGCCTTAGCAAAGGCCTGATGTCTGGGTCAGTCAGTCAGTGAGATGGAATTATCAGTGCTAAGGAACTGCTCCAGCTTTCCAGGGCATCATCCCCACAAAATAAAAGCAGCAGTTAATACCAGCTCATTCTTCATTGCACAAGGATATAAATCTCAGTTACAGAGATAACCTTTACTGTATTATTTCCTAATTTTTATGCTTCATTTTGTAAAACTGATCTTCTTTTAACATAGCATAAAAAGCCATCTAGGATTTTTTCTCCGAAGTAAAAACAATAAACACACATGTTAATGTCAAGACAAAAAATTGCTGTGTGCATAAATCAGGAGCAATTTTGGAATCTTTAGAGCCAAGAAATTATCACCTATCAATGATTTAATGCAGCTGCATGTAAAAATGAAAGGTTATTTATTACTTCTCAAGTTTTTTCATGGATTTTTTTTAAAGGATCCTCTACTATTTAAAAGAAAGCAAGGAAGTATTGAGACTCAGAACTAATCTTACTTCCAAATTCATTAATGGAGATGCCCCAGTAATCAATTTATTCCTTTCTGTTTTAATCTCCATTTCTACTGTCCAAGAACGAAGGGGAAAAAAGCTTATAAAGGTGCAAAACTTAGAAATCCATTGCTCATAGCAGTCCAAAGGCCTGACACTCATACATTTGGCAGTTTGTTGCTCTTCCATTGTGCATATTATGTAGCCATTCCTACTTAATGACAAAGAACTTCAAAATCTGTTTTCTTGTAGTTTTTCTGGCCTAAAACGCTAAATATTCTGCTGAAAAAGAAAACTATCATTTTACTTAAAAGCAAGTGTCATTCAATTGAGCAGGTGATTAATTAATTAAATTACTTTTTTGAATTTTAGAAATTAAAATTAAAGCTCTTACACAGAAGCCCAGAATGGTTTGGGTTGGAAGCAACTTTACAGACCATCCAGTTCCAATCTCCTGCCAAGGGCAGGAACACCTCCCACTAGACCAAGTGACTGGATGAAGAGGCACTATTTCACTTCCTTAAAAATAAAAATTGGAAAGTTCTGCTGAAGAAAAAAATCCAGCTTGTATGCAAAAGTTAACGCTCTTTGCATATACTAAACATTTAACCCAGTCAATTAGAAAATTCCTTCATTTCACTGTCTTTGAAGCTAAAGCAAATGGAATTCTGTGCCACATGAGTGATTAGCATTAACTTAACTTGATCAAAATTCAGCCAAATTCCATAAAGCCAACCACTGATAATACAGCATCTTAAACTTCATTTGGGGAAGTAGATGGGCACTGAACAACTCTATTAGGCACTGGTAAAAGATTTTGCTTTGTGCTTACAGTGGTACTTTCTTGTGTGCACATAGGATTTAAGGAACAGGTTAAAACATTTTTTTATGCTAATTGCATTTTGAAAATAAACACTGAGCTTTAGAGCATTACAGTTGTTTTTAGGGAATTTGTATAATAAGAAGGTAAGAAGAACATATCCTAAGTGTAAAGTATTAAGCTCTTTTTCTTGGCTTACTGCCTGCATCCTCCAATTTTTAAAAAAATTACTCAAGTGCTGATGTGATTTGCATAATTTAAAATATCTATAGGATGACCCACAGACCCACTGTGAGAGTCACACTGTAGTTTCTTCACATGGTCCAAAAACACTTAGTAGCTCTCAGAACACTTTCATCCATAGCTGCCAGAGTCTATTCCTCTGGATTTAGCCTACTCAGTGTGAGCTTGATTATGGTTTCATCTTAAAAAAAGAAAAAAAAGAGAGAGAGAGAAATAAAGTCATATTGATGTTAACAAGAGTAGTAAGTTATGCATTTACTCTGCTCAAAGCAGGTGGGTATGAGTCAGACCTAGTCCAGCATTAACACACTAAGAATCAGTACCAGGATATTACACACTCATGGAAAAGTGACATAATTTGATTGGGATTCTGCAACTCATCAGCCACCGATGCAGGACAAGGTAAAATTGTTGGGTTTTTGTTGGTTTTTTTGTCCCACTCAAGTTCTGGTTGCTTTATTTATCACACACCAAACAGACCAACTACTGTTTCTAGACTGTCCTACAGAAATTACAGATAAAACCTCTCAGCTCTTCCAACCATTCTCCCTATCCAAAGACCATTAAATTTTTATAAGTGTTACAAGCTATGCTGTATAGGCAGGAAGAGGAGGCCTACAGAATTAAAGGGCTTGCTGCAAGCTACTCCTCAAATTTTAGATAGGTTCAAACAGCAGCTGGGTAAACTCAGCAAAGAAACATTCACTGACAGCTACTAAAAACAAAGAGAGCTCTAGCTCAGGAAGTCTGAACTACACATAGTGAGAGGTTAGGAAAGCATCCTGTGAAAATATCCCTATATTTTTCCCCTTTTCTTACTTTCCTTCCTTGAGGTCCACTGTTAGCCAGTACCAGAGATGATAACAGTTTAAATGAAGCTTTGGTCTGATCTCAGCATAAAGTTTAACAGTCTCAGTGTAGAATTAATTCCAATGCCAACAGCTCACAGTATTTACACTCCAGTTCTGGAAAAATAGTTTAAACTGGCTTCTTCATACAAAATATAAAAATCCTTCCATATATTAGAAAAACTGTTAATAAAGGATAGGTTAGTGTTCCATTGTATCAATACAGGGTTTGAAAGTAAGAGACTGAAAAATAAAACCCGATTCACGTGTAGTCTAGCCTAAATTACTTCTCCTTATTCTCCATACTTGTGGAGCAGGTTATGCCAACTACAGCAGGAGCATGTTGATGTGATTGACCTCATTTTGCCTCTCCCTTGTGCTCACATGAACCTGTAAAACAGCAGTCTCTGCTCTCACGTGGCATTAACATGTCACAGAATCCTAAAATTGCTTTTAAAATAAGAAAAAAAAATGAGCCCTGAGAAAGTGGCTGTTATTTCTGAGAGAACTGTTCTCTCCCAAAGTTAAACTGAATTAACTCTAGCAAAAACAACTAATGATATATATAAAGCTGATGAGAAAACACCACTAAGGGCAAAGAAAAACATTTTAAGCTTCAACTCATGCTTGGGAGCTGCCACTTCAGAATACTTTCTTTCAAAGTACCATTTTTGGAGACAAATCACAAACCAAAGCTTTAGAGCTCACATATCAGTTAAATATTCATGTGTAACTGAGATTTTCACATTACTTTTAAAACACTGACTAGTATAACACCACAAAAATGAAGATTAAAAGATGGCTACTTGTTACTACATTTATTTTCACAAGACCATCACATTTAGTTTACTAGCTGGGTTCTTCCCTTCCTGATTATCTATTAAGTAATTTTCCATCTCAGTTTCCCGTCCTCAAGTTCTCTTTAGAAACAGCAAATTCCCTTACCAAGGGTAAACTCTGTAACAACAAGAGATATAAAACATGAACCATCTTACAGAAGTTCATAAATAAAGCTCCTTCTGTTGCTCTTGGTTGAGGTACATCAGCAGGATTCACTACAAAAAGCAAATGCTTGAAAAAGAATAAAGGACTGTTTTCCATGGTACTGCAACTATTCCAGAATTAAGCTGATCCCAAGTTATTAACTTACCTTTGCTCTTCTCGTTCTTAACCCCATCTCTCTCCCTTATCACATAATGATTTTCACATCTGATTTTCCATATAGTGCCACATTTTCTGCCAATGTTTTGGATTAAAGTATTCTCCCCACAACCCTGAACCTCCAAAGAAGTTTGAATGGACAACCCTAGCCATTAGAAACTTTTCTCATTTAGGTTTCTGAACTTTTCATTTCAGCACTAAACTGTGCAGAGAAGTGGGAAAACACTCAAAATTCTTTTAATTGATATCCCAATATCCTGAGAGCAACATAACCAGGAGACCATTTGCACTGCTGTCCATCTCACCATGACCATGGGTGACCCACAGCAACAGGATCCATGGATGTTTACCATCTACCCTGAAGAAACTAAATACTGGAAGGAAACCTGAAAATTAAATAAGCAGGGAACAAAAAGAAAGGAAAGACAAGCATTTATATGTTTCTTAATTTTGCTCCAAAGGTTTCTCTCTATTTATGTGGTCAAGCAACAGTTTATAAAGATCCTGAGACTTTTGGCTTGTATTTGTACAGATTCATTCCCTTTGCTTCTCTCTTTGAACACCTCCTCTTCATCCAATTACTTAATAACCCTTACTTCTGTTAGAAAGACATTTTAACTTTGCTTTTATCACTGGCTCTCCCACACTAGGAATGTCATTTCTCTCCTGGCCACAGTGAGATGTGAATATCTCCTTAGCCAATACGCACAGTACTAACTGGGATTTAAACATATGATTTACATGGAAATAGATGATGTTCCAAAACATCATTTACCCCATCATAGCAATTACCTAGGTTTAAATGGTATTCAGGTATTATTTATAAATTAAAATTATCAATTTTAAAAAATTGATTTTACATACTAACAGTCAACAGCTTTCCTAACTAGTATTAATCCTACTTCCAGATAATTCCCTATATTCACCAAGCGAATATAGGACTGCAAAGGAAAAGTTAACTTGGTTAAACTTTAACAAAAAGTTAAAGCTTTCTAGGCATGTGTTGGTGATAGATCATTACACAGTCACAGCTGGGTAGGAGGAGAACACAACATCCAGCTCTAAGCCCATGAAGTCAAGCTCTGTCAGAAGAACGCGTGAAAAAAATGGGTCACTTCTTAAAAATAAGAAAAAGCCTTAAACAATACAAGGCAATAAAACATGTTAATGTTCTTCTAATCATCAGTTCTATTCCCAAGCAGTTTCTTACTCTAACTTCAAACATAGCACATGCTGCTCTGTGTTTACCTCTGTTCACCTGAATCAGTATTTCCAGGAGAGGTGGCAAAGAATTGCTTCCAAATTACTCATGTAGCTACATAGTGCTCCCTTCACATCATCATCTCTCCAGTAATGAAGACAAAATCCAGCAGTTTTCACCGTGCAGGATTTATTGTCAACTAAATCTTGTCACACCTGCACAACTACAGGAAACAAAACTGTCAATCAGAAGCACTGCTTATGAGCATTTTGGCAATTTTCTGCTTTATTTTTTGTTTTAACCATTCCACACCGAGGTACGAGACAGTGCCTGACCACAAACCAGTCAAGCAGTGCAATTATTTGGACTATTGGTAATAATCACGTCTGCATAGCTGCAGTATAAATCTGTAATTACACAGACAGGATATCCCCAAGGCTTGGGAAACAGCATTAGTTTTACAATATGAATTTAACAAGACAAAACTTACTCGTGATTGAAAAAAAAAAAATCAAGTAAAGCTTAAACCTTGCCAATTATAACTGAAACACTAAAAATATATTGGGGACAAAGAACAGAATGTGAGGACAATGATGACAAACTGTTTTCAAGAACACAAGGCTACAGAGTATCCAAGGGGTACAGACCTGGAGAGATGAGGTGTCCAGGAGAGCTCCTCCAAGTTCAAGAATGACCCATCTCAACCAGCAGCTAATCAAGCAAAGGAGGCAGAAAACCTGTCTGGATGAGCAAGGAGCTCCTAACTTAAAGCAAAGAAAGGAAAGAAGCATAAGAATCATATAATGGCTTGGAAACCTTAAGATCATTTCATTCCAACCCTCCTGCCATGGGCACCTTCCAGTAGACCAAGGTCTCCAAAGCACAGGAGAGGTGCAAGTAGGGGGAGGCAACCCAGGAGGAACAGAGAGATATTGCTCAATCAACAGCCAAAATCCAGCAGGAGCCTCTGGTCACACAATGAGCATGGGCTGAAATACAGGAAATTTCATTTAAGCGTAAGGAAAACAGACCTTTTTTACTCTGAGGGTATTCAACTTCTCTAAAAGGTTGCTAAGGATACAATGTCTACCCTTGGAGATATCAAAAACCACAACTGGACACAGTCCTGAGAAACTCACTGTAGCCAGCCCTGCTCTGAACAGGCTGATTGAACCACATGATCACGGGAGATTCTTCCCAACTTCAACTTCTTTGTGATCCCACTTGCCCATGCTCTAACAATGGTGGGGTTTTGGTTTGTTGGTCTTTTTTCCCCCTCAAATAATTACTCATCACACTCTATATGCTATATACTGGGCAATAATGACTACTTTGCAAAGTTCTCACAAATTTAACAACTAGTAGTTAGTAATTAATTACCCTAATTTCCATCAACAAGGTCAAAAAAATAAAGAGGGAAAAAAAAAACAACTTTTACTTACTAAGCTCTCTAAAGCACAGAAATCTTTGTAGTGAAAAAACCAGAATATTGCCTGTTCAGCATCCTACTAGGCACAGGAAGTAACATTGAAGAAAATTTAAGAAAGAAGACCAGACCAAAAAAATACTCCTGTCCCAATAGCTGAGTGAAAGATGGCCTAGCCAATTCAAATATGTACAAAAATCATTATTTCTGTCTGCAAGTATTGTAATAACCCACCAGTCCCCAAGAAAGGCTTATTAACCCCAATACCTCTATATACCTGCAATGAAAGTCATGGAGTAAGAGTTACACCTTTCATATATTTAAAAGGTATTCTGATTCTTCCTAATGCTGCAATTCCATTGATTAGCACTGATGTTTATCAACTATGACATGAAGAAATGAGAGGGAACAAAATTACAACACATTTGATGCTAGCTCACCTTGGATCTAGAAAATCTAAAACAACTTTACACAGCCTCACTCTTTTAACAGCAGCATCCTCAAAAGTTACAAAGTGCAGATGAACATAAAAAATCTAGAAATGTCTCGCTCCCACTAATGACATAAATTCATAAAAGTTGTCCTTTTATCTTCATCAGTATCTCCCACATTTGCAAAAATTAACTAATATTTAAGTTGACAGAAAAACATAGTAAATTCATCAGAATGACCAAAGTTCATTACATGCCCTCCAATTCTTTAAGCTCAGCTGGACCCTTTAAGAACATTGGCATCACTACATATTGTTATATGCAGGAAGATACTTTCATATTCCACAAAAAAAGTACATAATCAAAAAAATGCTTTCCATATTATCTAAATAGAAAAAACAGCAATGGTCAGAGGATTGTGAGTTTTTTTTAAAAAAAAAAAGGTGTGGGGGGGGAAAACAACAAAAAGAAATCCCAACAAAAATAACAACTTAACCCCATGGAGCATCTCAGCAAATATCCATCACTTTCTCCAAGCTAACTGCTATAGCAGGTCTGTCTGATACCATCTCAAGAAGTAGAAATAAAAAAATAATGTGTGATCATCTGTCTCTCACCAAGCGCATGTTTGAATTTGGGGTGGTTTTTTTTTAATAAGAAATTGGCATTTGGTATCAGCCTCTGTTAATAAAAAGGCCACACAAAGTGAAGGCACGTGTGCTGGTTGCACGTAGAAGGGGGGAGGGCGGAGCCGCCGGGGGGAGCAGAGGGGCTGTCCCCCCTCTGGGGGCTTCCCCTGTGGGATGCGGGGACCAGTCGGAGGCTGATTTGGTGGTCGGCATCCCAGGTGGCCAAGGAGAGAGTTGTTTCGTTTCCATAAATCACATTGGTGGGGATGGGCCGCCCTCTTTTGGCTTCCGGCCTCTCCAGAAGTAAGGTGGCTCTGGCCGGGGCCCTGGCCCCACATGGCCCCTGCCCGGGCCCGGTGGCCCCCGGCCCCGCGTGGCCCCTGCCCCGGCCTGGTGGCCCCCGGCCCCAGCCGCATGGCCCCTGCCCTGGCCTGGTGGCCCCTGGCTCCCCATGGCCCCTGCTCCGGCCTGGTGGCCCCCGGCTCCGCATGGCCCCGGCCCCGTTCAGCTCGGCTCGGTTCCCCTCTCTCTCTCCACGTGGCGTGGCCAAGCGGGGGGATCGGGGAGCCACCAAGGGCTCTCCCTCGCCCCTCCCCATTCCGAGAGAAGAGGCCTCCAGCTGCCCACGTGGCTTCTTCACGACCTGGATGCAATTTTAACTCTTTTAATGCCTGGGTAAGATTCTCTATCTCCTGAGCTCCCCTGAATGAGAAGAAATAAAGCATGGAGTCTACAGAAGTCAGCAGAATGAAGACAAAGTTCCTGATGGGAAGAGATTGAAAAGATGCAACTGATAAGTAGCTGAAAACCTTTTTTGTGGGGCTGTAAGGGGACTGTGACTACACTAAAATTCCTTTAAACTGTGAAATATACTTGGGGAGGTTTAAGTGCTTGAAAAGAAGACCTTTTTGCTTTGAGGAAATGGGGCTCTCTGTTTTGGGACTGGAAATATGGACAGAGATATTTAATAGAAAAAGAGATGAAGAGAATTTTGTTTTTCAGCAGCCTGCCTTTAAAAGTGGTACCCCAAGTGTGCATCATAACCCATAGCACAGCCCTGGAAGGACTGTGGGAATGGGAGGAGAGTCATAATCTGCAATATTTCCTAGGCGGATGTAGATTGTGAAAGTGAAACACCCCCTAAGCCTAAGCCAAGAAAGGGACTTTTCTCTCTAGAGTGAACTGAAATGATTATTTAAATAGATAACTGACTGAAGTGTTTTCTGTATGTCGTTGTTAAGAAATGTGGAATGAAGGAAGGGGGAGAAGGGAACAATCTAGGAATCTTATTCTGAATTTTTTTTTGTGTTATTAATAAATTTCTTCTTATACTCTTTTAAGTTTTAAGCCTGGCTTGTCTCTCCTCCTAAATCCTATCTCTAAAAAAAAATTAAATTTATTAAAACTGGCAAACCCAAGTCACACCGTGACACACATCTATAACTAAAGGTACCACTATCTGATTCACTAGCCATTTAGTGATGCTTTGTGGAAAGCTTGCTCTAATGCAGATCTAACACAGCAAGTTTGATGTGGTACTCCCCTTCTAAACCTCATCACCAAACTGCCGTGGGCATCTGACAATGGAAAGTACAACAGGGCATACAAACACAGCGTGAAAAATATTTAATTACTTCTGGTTTTCACCTTTATGTACTGTAAGTGGACAGAAAAATATTTAATTACTTCTGGTTTTCACCTTTATGGACTGTAAGTGGACAGAAGTGTAAAGTAGAGGTTGGTTTATACGACAGAAATAATCAACAGCAAAGGAACTCCTATGGTGTTTCTCTTACTTATTATTTCTTTTCATAAAGATGAGTATGTGATTCAGCTACTTGTTAGACAACATGAGGTAAGAACGAAAAATGATGCAATAAAAGCGCAGGAGAACACGAAGAAGAAAGAAGATGTGCAATTTGAGAAGAAGGAAAATAATTTCCTTTTGACATGAAGAAACTCTAAGAGATGGTGATCATGGACTATGTTCACTACATTTATGAAGTTGTAGAGTCATTGCCTTTGGTTACAATGCAAATCTAATAAAAATTATAGACAATAATTATTTAAATAAAGGAGAAGAATTTTTTTAGAAAAACATAGTTCCAAATAACACTCTGACTGCTCTAATTTGGACCAGTGAAAATATCATCCCCTAATTTCATTTTGAATTTTAAGGAAAAGAAAAAAGAAAGGGCAAGACTGGGCAAGAGAGAAGAAGGGGTAAGAATGGGCAAGAGAAGAATATACAAACACAGACTTGTGAATCTGGCTCAGCTTCAAGACTTGTTTAATTGTTGGTAGAATCTATCTCTGAATTTGGTATATTTAAAATACATGAGTTTTGATTCAAGGAAAGGTAAATGCAAAAATTGCATGCAGAAATACTGAAAAACCATCAGTAATTCCAGTGCAAAGCAAGAGCTGAAAATATTTTATTTCTCTGTAATATGTTTTAGGTTTCAATAGGATTATCATATAAATGTATGAGCTACAGGATGTTTTACCATTTTGAAATATAAGTCTGATTATAAATAGTGGAAAATCTCATAGCAGTACTTGCAACATTCTTTAAAAATGGATGTAAAGGTATCAAATGCCACTGCACCTTGCTAATAAGTCATTCATACTCTAAGTGTAAGTGCAGGCATAGAATTCAAGCTCTTTGCTTGAATATTAAATAGTTGTTAAACAGACATTTACAGACAAAGGAAATTCACCATGTGTTTCTGAATTGCCAAGCATTATATTAATATTCAATTGGTGAGCTGCTGTGTAGAAAGAAAGACTTGCTAGGGGCTTAAAATGCTAAATGCATGTCTCAATTTACTGTAACTGCATACTAAAAGCATTGCTCTGTCATACATTAGGAAGAGAAGTTCCACAGCTGTTGTAATGTAGAAGTCCAAATGCAAGGTACTTGGTGTGAGTTCTTAGAATTAATTGAAGTCATAAGCACAGTAAAGGAGGGGGGAAAATCCTTTGCCTACATGAATATATTGTTCTTTTCTTCTTAAAACTATATCGCTTCTAGGTTTTTGTATTAATCAGTACTTTAAAGGATATCTGTTAGAGTTGAGTGAGCTGGTCAGGTTGAATTAAAGCTGATTCAAACACTTTGCCACGGCTTGTACCTTTTGAACCATGCATGGTATAATTGAAATATGCTCGGCCACAGATTTTTTTCTGTTCTACCTAGGGAAAACAGAAGAAAACTAGTCTTCCTCCTATGCTGAGTCCATCCAGGTGAATTCAATGAGATCATATGATCTCAAAAGATGCTTAGGGCAACCATAAGCAAAGATATCCCATGATGTTAAAAGAGCACAGCTATGACTGGAAGGCATATCCAAATTTCATGCCAGTCATGTGCAAATCATAAGCAAAGTCTGATTAGTCTACTTAATAATCAACATTATCCTTGTAGGTTGTAATCAAATAAGGATTTAGTATCATAGTAACGTTAGTAACAATGTCATTACCATCCATACCAATCTAATTGATTCATAAGTTTACAGCATACTCATCAGTGCATTTCACAATTCTATTCAAATATTAAGGAACGCTTTAACAAATTTATTTTCTTCCAAGAAAAAAATAATGCAAAAGCCTGAACAAAACTAGTATTTTATTTCTTTGGAGGTAGCTTGTCTCTTTCTTTGCAGTTCCATTTAAAACGAAACATATAGCCATATTGCCTCAGGAAGCATCAAGAGAAGATATTATTCTCTCACAAAGGAATGATTTCCTCCCTGTTCTATCATTACTCCCAGAGGTTAGCAATTTGTTACCAGCTCTGAACAATGCCAAATGCTGTCTCAGCAACACTGAACACCACGTGGGACTTGGAGGGAGGGAGAGAGGAAAAATCATGGTTCCAGTTTTCCTTTTGTCCAGTTTCCTTACAGATACAGAGATTAAGCAAGTTCTAACTCTTCCCTTGCTCTGCTCAGATTCGTTGTTGCAGCAAAGAGGCGGGGAAGACAGTTTGAAGTTTTATTTCTCAATATAAATAAGGATAATAGTACGAGATTCAGAATTATTATGTTTGTAGATGCTGAATTAATAATTCTGTATACATGTGGGATAAAGCCTATAGTACAGAATCCTTCTACCTTAATTCATATTACTTCCATATTTATTGAAATTTCTCTAATTCTTATTTGTAGTCACTTGTTTGGAGTATATGAGTGATTCATCCCTAGAGTACCCTGCTGCCATGCAGGAGGATCTCAACAGAGTGGAGAGATGGGCTGAGAGGAACATTCTGAAACTCAACAAAGGCAATTGCAGGGTTCTGCAGCAGGTGACAGTAGCACCAAGCCTGACAGAGCTCAAGAAGCATTTGAACAACGCCCTCTGGCACATGATGTGATCCTTCATGTGGTACTGTGGAGAGCCAGATGAACTTCAATGATCTTTGTGGGTCCCTTCCAACTCAGGATATTCTATAATTCTATGATAAAATGGAGTGAACCACAAATCACATGGAAAGGCTGTGCATGCAGCAATAGACTTGCTCTGTGCAAAGCAGTGGATCTATCTAATATATCTTTCAAAGATCTGAGTGATGAGTGTAAACTGGAGTCTGAAAGTCAAGATTAATTTTGTTCAATGATTCTACCAACAATAAATATACCAGTAAATGTTTAGTTGAATCCTGTTGTTTATATGACCAGAATAGAATACAATTCATTTTCCTACACATATATTGGCACCACAGTACTGACACAAGAAGGATGTTGATCACAAAGCCAGTAGATATGAACCTGAACGCACAAGAGATTCCGACCATAGGGGAAGCTTTGCCATTTATGTTTTTATAATCAGCCTAGTTAATCCACTTTCTTCTTTTTTAGGAACAGATCCAAATATTTACCAAAGTAAGTTTTAGAAAGCATGACTTTTAAATACAATCTTATCTTTTTATAAAAAGTGTGTGAAATCATTAGTGTATTCTAATAAGGCTGTGCTCGAGGCCTTAGACTTGTTTCAGTGGAATAACTGTCAATTTTCAGTCCAGGTTTTAGTGACAAGTGATTAAACCATGACAAAGTAGCCTTCTTCTAAAGCAGCACTGCCTGCAAATACTTTATTTTTTATGATTAATGCAGTGAAGTGTTTACTGTAAGATGCCCAATTCAGTTGTGTGTATTCAGAGATCATCATTAATGTAATATATTGAGAGGTTTAAGCTGTGACTGAAAAATGGCTGTGAGTTACAGAGGAAAGGAGCTCTGAGAAGTCGTTTATACAACCAGGAGAACTAAATGCTTTTTCTGAAAGATGTTCCTTTGAGCCATACTAAACACACCCTGGGCACCAGGGTATATTGCACAGAAGTTCCACAGTTGAGCAGCTGTAGCAGCAGACTTCAGAGGAATTCAGTTTCCTTTTTCTTTGCAGCTGTAATGTCAAAGAGTTGTCATCTTAAAAACTTTCTGGGTGCTATAACATAACATAATACCAGTAATTAATGAACATTTAGAGGTTTTAATTTTTGTCCATTTGTTGCTACTATACTATCATTGATATAAGCAAACCTATCAGGTTTTAAACAGAATTCTTTTAAAATAAGGAATTACAAACATTAATAATATTTTTAGAAGTTCTATTATATGAATCAGAGTATTTCATTCCCACTTCCACAGTTGTAGGGGAAAACACATAAATCATAATTTATGTTGACAGCCAGAAAACAGCCTTTAAACAGGTTAGTGTTATAAAACCCTCAAAACATTGCTGAACTTCATTGTACATAGGTCTCAACCCATTCAGTTCCTAAAGGATTAATTTTCTCCTAAGTTTAGTTTTTCTACAAGCAACTTTAGAAAGGCCTAAAAAATGGAACAAAACTTAATTTATTTATTCTGTGCTATCAATGGCCTCTGTAACTTTTGTTATGTGTAAGCAACACACTTTAAACAATAATATGGTGTTCAGGATGGAACTAATTTTCTTTATAGCAGCCTGTATGGTGCAGTGTTTTGGATTTGTGACTAAAAACAGTGTTGCAAACACATCTATTCGGTCACTGTTACTGAGCATTATAATGTCAAAGTTTTCTTTGTACCAAGTGAATAGGCCAGGAGTTGGCAAGAGGGAGTGGGAAGGGACACAGGAGGGACTTCTCATCCTAAACAGCCAAAGAGAGATTCCAGGCCATGTGATGTCATGCTCAGCAATTACAAAAAAAACACAAAAATCCCCCCAAAACCAAAAACCAAAATCAAAACCAAAACCAAAACAAAACAACAAAACAACAAAACAAAACAAAACAAAAACAAAAAAACAAACAAACAAACAAAAAAAACCAAAACAAAAAAATAGAAGCAGGGATCATTCAATGTAGTTGCTTTTTGCTTTTCAGAGGCTGACTGTATATCAATCTGCCAATGGCAGATTGTTATTGCCTTTGCATCCCTTGTATGTTTTGGTTTTGTTTCATTGGTGGGTTGGTTGTTTGCTTTTTTTTTTTTTTTTTTTTTTTTTTTTTTTTTTTTTTTTTTTTTTTTTTTTTTTTTGTTTTTTTGGTTTTTTTTTTTTTTGTTTTTGTTTTGTTTTTTTTCAGGAGTCTGGGGAAGATATGTCTCTCTTTCTTTTGTTTACCAAACTGTCTTTATCTCAACTAATGAGTTTTCTTGGTTTAATCTTCCCATTCACTCCTCAGTGCAGAAGTGGGGAAAAATGAGTGAGTGGCTGTGTGGGTGCTTAGCTGGTGTTCAGTCAGCCCACTGTAACTCTTGAAGTGTTTGTCAGGGTTGTAAACATGAGACTGGACTGCTGACCTGACCTTGGTCTGAAATTAACTGAGCAGGGTATGATAAAGTACCGGAGAAATCACCAGACATGACAAATAGCAGTCTGGGAAGCAGCCAGGTGTTAAAGACAGTGCCATGAAGCAGAGATGTGGCTAAAGAGTGTTTAAAGACAAAGAGGAAAGCCTGAGCCTCACAGATCCTTTCAAGGAGCACTGAGCCCTGTTGGGATTGTGTTTGCCCAGCACTGCCAGGATAACTGTGCCAGTAATGCTGTGCACCACTGTCACCCATGTGGTGATAGCAAAAATACGAAATTGAGTGTAGATATAGTGGTGCTGGGATTGAAGGAGAAAAAAATAAATAAGGGCAAGTTCTTTATATGAGGGTGTATAGGTGATAAACAAGGGTTAAGAACCAGAAAAAAATGATAATAATTTATGTAAATCATGTCATTGATGCTGTACAGAGATACTTGACAAGCAGCCCTGGGTTTGATGGCACAGGCTGTGATGGACTAAACCCTTAGGAACACAATTTGACCCCTATAATGCCCAGTGGAGATGTGCAAGGGTGATATGCCCATTAAGCTTAGAGAATAGCTTAGAGAAGATAATTTTATCACAAAACAAAGAGGGAGGTTGTTTTAGTAAACAGCTATCAAGGTGGGTGTTTCAGCTGGTGTAAATGGTTCTCCTTGAGTTCCTTAAATGAGTGTAAAGTGTGATGCTCCCTCACCAATAAATATTATGTAGAAAACTTCATGTCTCCTGACTGCAAAATCAAGTCATCAGTGCTCTCATCAGAACAGGTTTGCTGTGCTGCTCCAGGCATTGCTGGTCAGATCAGGGTTGCTCACCAGGGACCTCCAAACAGCCCCACTCACAGGCTTTACTTTGCCTTATAGTTAGTTTTTTTCCCCCCTATTTCCTCCTCATGGATAAACAGTTCTCCTCTATTAAACTTTTTTGCCATTTATTCCAGTTTCACTGATTTTGCACACTTGGTTTAATTTTGGCCTTAGGCACTAAACCCTTGGTGAGCCAGCAGCTTCTATTCCACTATTTATTTGGCTTCTTTGGCTTATATACAGCTCCTGATACTACCACAACTTCCATAGTTTCTACCTTTCTTGTCTTAGTAGCTTAGGCCCTGGTCAGATGGGGCTGTTACTTTTCCCCTTATGTTTTCTACCAGATCCAGAAAATTCTTATCTTGAAACCCTAAGATGGAACTCTGTGGAACTCCACTAATGACAGGTAACCAGTCTAAGGTCACCCTATTCACCCTGTAATCCATTGTACCCAACCCATGAGCCAGCTGCCCACCCATCACATGATGCATTTATTCAACTGTGTGCTGGACATCTGAGTATAAAGAACAGTGAACTTCTAAGTGTGCTTTGTGTGATGCAGGCACAACCAGATGGCATTTTTTATAATTCTAGTACATTCCAAGACTCCTCCATGTCTAGCTCCTTAGTGATTTTTATTTTGACTAGATGATCTATTAGAGAGGAAATGCCTGCTATCACATTGAAATTGTGACCCATTGCTGTGAAACAGCAATTCAGAGTATAAGGCAGTAAAGAAAAAATGTTGAAAGCTTTATAGTGTGCAATTTTAAATTAAAAATTCTGTTTATTTGTATTTGCAGCAGTTAATAATTAAAACTTCAGACCAAAATTTCATTGTTCAATAAATAACCGTAAGTAATGCTTCTTTACTTTTTCTGAAATGTGTTCCCCTTCAACAATGACAAAAATATCATCTGTCATTCACAAGCATACTGGTTGGAAGGTGAAAAATTACTTGTTTAGTTTCTTTCTTTCCCATTGGTTTTATGATCTGCTTTTTATAGGTTTTTTTTTTGTTTTCTTTACATAAATTTGCAAGGTTGATGAAGCAACTAACTAGATAGGACAGAGGGTAATTTCTCTAAATTACTCCTGAGAGATCCCAGAACCCTGCAAAATCAGCTATAAACTGAAGAATCAGCTTTCATGAGTTGCGAGTTCTGAAAAATCACTGGTAATTTGTCCTGAAATAATATTAGCATGTAGTACAATAAAAAAAAGCTGAGAAGTAAACTGAAACTCCAGGGAGAAGAACTAGGTTTTTTTTCTTTTGTGGAGGTTACTTATGTGGGAATATTATCAACTTTTTGTTGTGAGGAATTGTGACAACAGACACACAACCAAGAACAGTTTCAAGCATCAGTACTTCTTTATTCCTCAGTATAACCTTTTATAATCTTCTCCCTCACGTGCATAACACCTGAGTGCCCTTTAACTCTTTTGTGATTGGTCAATACACATCAACATTCCCTGCTTCTTTTCCTTCAATGCTGTTTACCTGTCTTACACAGCTGCACTCCATTAGGGATGAGGCTTGGCCACAGCCTCATTCCTTATGTCTCATAATCAGTTCTCCTACAGAATTGCAACTGTAAGAAAAAACTGAGTTACTGTTCAGACAGTGCAGTGATAGTGATGACAGAGTGTAATTTTTTTCCTAAAGAAACAGCTAGAGAGGAGTTTGTATAAGGCATAAATAGCAACTTCTCTCCATAGCCACTGAAATTAAAAAGGTAGGTAAAAAAGAGTGTTAGTTGAGCAAATGGTATATGAGTTTTCTGTTAAACAGCTCATTAGCATAGATAAAATATGTCAAAGAGCTTACTAAAATATTACTTAAGAAGGCATATTATTAAATGTAAATATTATACTGAAATCTTATTGGAGCTGGATGGAATTTTACCTTCTCTGTATCACAAATTGGAACAAAAATATGAAATTTCAATATTTTTTGAAAAAAATATTATTGTATATTACATTCTATCTTGACAGGAGACTTTTGTTCGGTAAGGTCATAAAGTCTTGTATAGGTAAGATAAAAGTTTTACTTCAGTGGTATCATTTAGACTATATTATACAGTAGTCTAAATACCAAAACAAATAATATAGAGTCATAGTTGTTAAAAGATGTCCAGCACCAGTCCTGATACTGATTCTTGATGAACACCACTCATCACTATTCTACACTTGGACATCAAGCCATTGACTGTAATTCTGAGTGCAACCCTTCATCCCATTTCTTATCCATTCAGTGGCCCATCTGCTAATCACAGAATCACTAGGTTGGAAGAGATCCTCAAGATCATCAAGTCCAACCTACTCCCTAAAACCTCAACTAAACCATGGCACCAAGTGCCACATCCAGTCTTTTTTTAAATACATCCAGGGATGGTGACTCCACCACTTCCCTGGGCAGACTGTTCCAGTACTTTATAATTCTTTCTGTGAAAAACTTTCTCCTAATATCCAACCTCTATTTCTCTTGGCACAGCTTGAGACTGTGTCCTCTTGTTCTATCAGCTGCTGCCTGGAGAAAGAGACCAAACCCCACCTGACCACAACCATCCTTCAGGGAGTTGTAAAGAGTGATAAGGTCACCCTTGAGTCTCCTTTTCTCCAGACTAAACAACCCCAGCTCCTTCAGTCATTCCTCACAGGGTTTGTGTTCCAAGCTCCTCACCAGCCTCATTCCCTCCTCTGGACGAGCTCAAGTGTCTCAACGACCTTCCCAAATGGAGGGGCCAGAACTGGACACAGCACTCAAGATGTGACCTCACCAGTGCTGAGTACAGGGGAAGAATGACCTTCCTGCTCCTGCTGGCCACACCATTCCTGATTCAGGCCAGGTGCCATTGGCCTTCTTGGCCACCAGGGCACACTGCTGGCTCATGTTCAGTCGCTGTTTACCAGTGCCCCCAGGTCCTTTTCTGCCTGGGCACTGGCCAGCCACACCATTCCCAGCCTATAACGCTTCAGGGGATTATTGTGGCCAGAATGAAGGACTTGGCAGTTGAATTTATTAAACTTCATCCTATTGGACTCTGCCATCCATCCAACCGTTCCAGGTCTCTCTGCAGAGCCCTCCTGCCTTCCAACAAATTGATACATGCTCCCAGCTTGGTGTCATCTGCAAATTTACTGATGAAAGACTCCATACCCTCATCCATGTCATCAATAAAAACATTGAACAGGACTGGCCCCAGCACTGACCCTGAAGGACACCACTGGTGACTGATCCCCAGCTGGATGCAGCACCGTTCACTACCACGTCTGTCCAATTTAGAGGAAAGGGTGTCACGCAGGACAGTGTCAAAAGCTCTGCACAAGTCCAGGGAGATGACATCAGTTGCTCTTCCCTTATCCACCAACACCGTAATCCCATCAAAGGAGGGTCCAACTTTGTCAGGCAAGATTTGGCCATTTCAGCTGTCAACAATCACTTCCAGATTTTCCATGTGCCTTAGCATAATTTCCAAGAGGACCTGCTCCATGACCTTCCCAGGCACAGAGGTGAGACTGTGGTTGCCCAAATCTCCCTTTTTAAAGATGGTGTTTATAGCTTCCCTTTTTCCAATTTGTTTTGACACTAGTGAGGCTGTAACAAAAATTCTGCCTATTTGTTTTGCAGTATGGAGATGTGGGAGAGAATCTTTCAACATATAAGAGAAAAGTGAGAAAATAACTGTCCTAAAAAAGGATCAGCTAACAAATACTTTTATCAAAATAAACTTCTATCAAAGTTATCAAAATAGAAGTGCTGGTGTTTAGCATTATCAAGTGTTGATATTAATAGCTAGAAATTATCTTCTAGGCATTTATTAAAAACTTATAATTAAGGAGAGAGAAATTGGGTAAATTTGGGAAAGTAAAGGTGTATGATGATATAGTAGGAAATGTCACCACTTAAACAAAAGTTCTTTCTCTATCTAGACAATAAAATTTACTAATGAAGCTTCACAGAAAGGAGCAAAAAAATGAAACTGCTGTTTCAACAATTATGTTATCCAAATCATTGTAGATGAGCTATGGATCATCAATTTACTTTAATTTTTTAACTTAACTATGACAGTTCATGTGAGGAGAATATCTGGTGCAGTGGAGTGGGAAATGAAGCATTTCTTGTTTTAGTCATATCTGAAGAGCCAAATCAAACATAAAAATCTAAATCAGTGAAATAATTTAGTCTCTCTTAAAAACTTGAGTCACCAGTTCTTAGATGAGTCATTATTTGTAACATTAATATAGCCTCATGCATGTGCATAGGACTTATAGTGTTCATTTAGAAAATTATTGTTTCATCATCATCATGCTCCTAGTTTTCAAAGTGTCTGCATTCTAATCAACCTTGACTATATAAATTAATAGAATGTTTCTCTGAAGTGTTAAGAGAACATAATTCTTTTTAGTGGTAAATAAACTTCTAGGAAAGCAGAAGTGGCTTTGGAATCACCAAAATCTTTCTGGAAAGTAAAAAAAAAAAAGCCAACAAAACCCAACTTCACAATCCATTTACAGGACAGCAGTGTCATTCTAACAGAAGAGAGAAAATTTATTATTATCAACAATGATCTATGTCTTCATGTGATCCTTTCCATATGTGTCTTTGAAATGCATTTACTGAACACAAGTGAAAAAAAAATTTCAATTAAAAATACAGATAAGAAACTTGGTTGAACACAAATGGATGAAATTTTAACTAATATATTGTGTGAAAGGAATAGGAAATATAAAAATTGTTAATGCACTCTACTACTAGAAAGTCCACCTGACTCTATAGGGGGCTGGTCACAAGGTAACTAAGACTGCTCTCTGTTTAATGGGTTGATAATTCCCCCCAGACAAAAGTAAGAGCAATCTTAAAAATATTCTTAGTGAAGATTACACACATACTAAATAAAGAGATTCTGTAAAAAACGCTGAATTAAAAACTACAGAAATTTCATTGAGACACGAAAATATCGATCTCAAAAGTAAAAACAGCGTGTCACATTAAAAACATGGACAGATAAAATAAATTCACCTTAGAAAACTGCAAATTGATATAGTTGATTGAAAAAAAAAAGTGAAACCAAAGCAATTATTACCGTCTCAACATACAACCCCTTAAGAATTTTTTTCCTTCAAAAAATAAGATTTTTTTTCCATCAAAAATGCCTTAAATTGATATTCCAGAGGAACATTGAGACTAGCTGTGCTTTAAGTTCTGCTGACTGACACACATGTGTTTGACAAGGCATTGATTCTGGTAATTCCTTTCCACGCCAGAGACAGTCATAGACAGAAATCCTTGTGCTTGGGAATGATGTTCCAGTCTAGGAATTCACCAGAAGATGTTGGTCTGACATAAGATCTGAGGCACATACTTTGTGAAGAAAGAAAGAGACATCTACAAAATAGTTTATTCCCACTGAGTTTCTAAAACACAGTCTTTAAAAATTTAGAATTTAGAAAAATTTAGAATTCTTCACTGTTTTAGAAGAAAAGCTCCTTCTGTGTTAAAGAGGAGATGACAGAAGCTTTGGTTAAAAACACTAGCTGACTTGGAACTCAGTTACAGGTGTACTAAAAGATCCTCTGAACTCTCTGCCATTAACTCCTTTTCTTTCTTGAACTAGACAGCCCAAAACTGGAAACAGTACTTGTGATGCAGTCTCAGCAGGGCAGAATAGAGGGGGAGTATAACCTCCTCAGCCTTGTGGCCACACTCTTCCTATGCACTCCAGAACTCAGCCACAGAACCTCTTGCTGCTGCTACCATCTGCCTCACTGACTGAGTTTGTTCCACTGAATTGCTTTCCTCTGTAATCATAAATGTCAGCTAGATTACTCTTCCTGTTCATGTTGTTGATATGCTTGAGTTTTGAAAGGCTGATACTTTAAAAATTCTTTGATTGATTAATTTTAATTTGAAAGGCAATAGATAATATACCAGATTTCTAGTACCAGACTTCCAGTAAAGGGAGTATACAAGAAAGATGGAGAGGGACTTTTGACAATGGAATATAGAGACTGAGCAAGGGGGGCAGCTTCAAACTGAAAGAGATTAAGTTTTGATTAGATGTTATGAAGAAATTATTTACCATGAGAGTAGCAAGGCACGTCTCAAGATGTTTCCCAGAGAGGTTGTGGAGTCTCCTTCCCTGGAGACATCAAAAGTCCTCTGGACAAAATCCAGTAATGCACTCCAGGAGGCCCCACCTGAGCAGATTCTGTGGTTCTATGCCCATAATTTTCAAATAGCAAACAATCCCATCAATTTGCAATTAAAAGTATTGTTACTGTCTATTTATACATGTATTTTGAGAAACCAACTTGCCATTAAATCACTTTGTAATGAAGATATTGAATCTAATCCATTCATTCTACAGAAAGGTGGGCTATTCTCATATATATGTTGTCTTAATACAT
This sequence comes from Cichladusa arquata, assembly GCA_026413545.1. Lineage (NCBI taxonomy): Eukaryota > Metazoa > Chordata > Aves > Passeriformes > Muscicapidae > Cichladusa > Cichladusa arquata. The sequence continues at coordinate 135,204,788 of JAOTQP010001286.1, read as the reverse complement.
TTATGATATTGATTGTAAATTTTCAAATTTTATGCAGATTTTTTTCTATTTCAGTAGGTGAATTTCACTTCCACTAGGAAAAATGACTAGGATTAAGAAAATCGTGTAGGTAGTTTGTGTCCAGCTCAGTGTAGTGTCACAGAGGATGCAAACTTCTACCCCTATCAATAACTTCAAAACAACAAATCAATCTGCAGGGAGCAAGTACCATGTCTATAATTAACTTTGAAACTGATTCACATACTTTTTCATTTTTCTTTGGTCATGTAAGCTACATGTCTTGTAAACTCAAGCAATTTTCTTAAAGACTCTATGAGTTACCAATTAAAGCAAAAGACTTCTGTTGATACAGCATTCCAGACAGCAATTCAAGTCAGCTCCCTTTACAAGCAGCAACAACAAGCTCCCTCTCTTTGTTGCCTTTTCAGCTGCAATTGCACTTGAAAAATGCCCCTAACTAACTACTGTGAATGGCAGTAATATTTTGAGACAGATATTTGTGGATGGCAAAGAAAGGGCAGCAGCCTTCTGCTTTTTGTCAGTGTGATTCAGCCTGGAGGCCCAAGTGAAATGTTTAGATTTATTTGTATAGGAACACAGTCAAAGTAAAGAAATCTCAAAAAAAAATGTGTATCATGAATATAACAAAACACGTTTTGGCACATTGAATCTCTTTTTCTATTTCTATTCATACACTATATCCTGTGTATGGGTGGATTTGCCTTACGTCACACGATTTTCAGATAAACCTTTGGATTTCATCACTGTTGTCACATAAAAAAGTATTTGTTCCTAAGAAAATCACATAGAAGTAAACTTCAGATTTATGTATCTTATGTTCTTGGCTGAATTCTGTGCTATTGCATGGCTAAAAGAGGAGAAAAAAGAGTATATAAATGTCACAACCTGAGTCTGAGACCAGGCTCTGGAGAGCTTTGTTAACTCTTCAAGTTTAGACATAGTGAATGTGGTTAAAGAACAAAGCAGACATGTATATTCAACATCACTGGGTTGTTTTATATCTGGAAGAGCTAGATTTGGCCAAAACATGTTCAGTGTCTGCATTTTCAGGTATGGGGTAACTGGGTCACAGAAGACTGACATATTACTTCACTAAAATTTGTATAGAAATGTAAACTCCTCAGGAACAGATCAAATACAAATGTGGGGTAGGAAAAGCAGCAAGTAGATGCTTAATCATCCCATGACCCTGCAAAAAAGTATAGAAAAAGAGAGATTAAAAAGAGAATAAATGAAATAAATGGGGAAAAAAGGAAAAGGGAATAAACTAAGTAATGAAAAAAATCAAACTTGTAGTCCCTAAATTTTGTTTCACTGCGCATGATATGGATTAGTATTTTTAAGCCAGAAATATCTATTCACTATAAATTTAACTAATTTTATAGTGGGTTGTTTGTTATCTGACCTGATACAGATGTTAACTGAGAGTAAAAGAGTCAATGACTTTGCATGGCTCTGTGCAAAAATGAGTTTTCCCTTTGGCCCAGTGCTTCAGAAGCAAACACGTATCATCATTTTATCCCTTTAGCACTGAGAAATAAATACTACATTGAGCATTCCTATTATATCCAAAGTAGTTAAAATAAATTCTACCTTTCAGAAAAACTATTAATTGAAGAGAGTATAATGATCTTCCTTTAATTTAGAAAAGGTAGTACTAGAATTCTCTCTGTACACTTTACAAAAAAAATGTTGTGGGAAAGTCACGCTGCAAAGAAATTAAATATATTAAAATCTAAGTCATTAAATTCCTGTGAACTACTTATAGAAGGAATATCCAGCAATTTTCCCCTCATAATTAATATTTGTATATGCAAATAGAATTGTAAGATATGTTTAGAATATTTGGAAGTATTAGGCAGAGTGAGATTTTTCTGACCAGCTATTTCTCTAGGGTTCAGTGTCAGCCTTATTTTCTTCATTAAAATTGTTAGGTTCTAGTTAAACAACTTTAAATTCACTTTCTTAAAATCCTTTTTTTTTTTTTTTTCCCCTGAATTTTGGAAAGCAAATACCATGTTTATGCTAAAAGATAATTTTGATAGGTTATTTAAACTTTTCCCCCCAAAATGTACCTCTTTACAAAAAAGATTCAGTTATTATACCAGGTGTTGTATTCTACATGATTTAGAAAATAATTTCTGTTTTGTACTCTATAATTTACTGACTCAGAGTTTGAAATTCCTGCAAGCCACAAATCCATATTATGTTTACAAATTAAATTAATAACATTTGCAAGAACTATAATGAGAATCCCTTAATAGCATATTGTATTACAATTAGCTGTTTTGTAATGAATCTGAAGAAAAAAAAGGCACACATTTAAATGAAACTAATCTGACCTATAAATTAATTAGAAATCATTGTGAAGTTCAAGTAGTCATAAACAGCCATAACTAGCTGGTTTTTTTGTCAGTTATGTGAATAAATAGTTTAAAAATTTAAAATCTATCACTCATTAAAGAATTAATTCTCATTGTCCAAAATTTTTAGTTCAGTTTTTACTTTAAATTCTATTTTTAGTGTGTTAATGATTTTATTTAAAAACTCATATTTACAAATGCAAATATAACAACCAGTATGAAAACCTATTGTCTCTACCTGTTAATCATGTTTCTCTTATTTGTTTCCATGTGAGTAATTCATTAATTGTAGCACACATTCCTGTGGCAGTTTTGGTTCCAATGGATCTTCATCTTTACAAATTTTTTAAAAATTCTCAGCCTACTTTATCTCAATAGCACCATACAAATTTACTGATGTCAAATTATATAAAATCACAGTAGGGAAAGTCATAAGCATATTATGTCATCAGCTAATGTGTTTAATTTAAAATAGCTTCATTTTGCAATTTGTCAGTTGAGGGTTTACATGTCTTCTTTGTGGAGCAGGAGTTTGACATTGAATTATGCTTTTACATTGTGCAGTAATATAAAATGTTCAGAGCATTTTTCTCCATTTCAGGCAACTTCCCATGATGTATCTGTTGACACCGATGTTCTAATACAGCTTCTTCCTGCCAGACATTTTAATCCTATCTGCCTGAATTGAAAAAAAAAAATTAAGAAAAAGTATTCATCTTTAGGCTGGCTCATACTGCAATTCTTACAAGGGTGAGAACTTGTAACAATGTGCTGCAATCTGAGCATTATGTGTTAGTCATCAGCTTTGATCAATATTTTGGAGTTTCACTTCTGTCAAAAGGGATACAAACCAATTAAACAGCATTACCACTGAGATGCTATTCCAACTTGACCATGGTTTTCATTCTTTTTCTTCTTTTTCTCTAGAAATGAGTAAGTTTTATGATATTCAAAATCATTCTACATTTTATCAATTGTTCTTTTGTCCTTCAGTTATAAACTATCAATAACAGTGTCTTAGTTACTTAATACATTATGTGAAATACATGTATAAGATATAGAAGACAGGTAAATGCTTCAAAATGGTGAGGACATTTTTACTTCTGTATAAGGACACCCATATCTTTCTCCTCAGGGCTACTCTCAACCCATTCTCTGTCCAGCCTGTATTTGTGTTTTGGATTGTCCCAGCTCAGCTGCAGCATCTTGCACTCAGCCTTGTTGAACATCATGAGATTTGCACAGACCCATCTCTCATGCCTGGCATCTCTTCAGAGTGTCAACAGCACCACACAGCTTGGTGTCTATGGCAAACTTGCTGAGGATCCCACTGTCCATGTCACTGACAAAGATGTCAAACAACATTGGTCCAATGCAACCCTTGAGGAATGCCCTCAGAACATGCTGAAGTATTCTTTGTTCTGCAGTTTTAGGACGTGACAATCTTGTCCTTATTATTTCGGTTACTGTTTTGTATGACACGTGTCAATCATGGGGAGGGGGGGTTAAGTTTTCTTTTAAATGTACTCTGCAATTTGACATGGTTTCAAACATCTTTTTCCCTTTTAAATTATTTATATTTCCAGAAAAAGTTGACAATCACACCATGGAGTCCCTGTCAAGCACTGTGGGATTTGGTACTGTGAAATCCCTCTTTCCCACCCCACACCTGCATAAGAGTGAAAAGATAGGCATGGCTTCTGTGATGAAATCCACCTTGTCAAGAGGAGAAATGGAATTTATAAATTATTATACATTATTGTACATACAACAGATACATTATTGTTAGGTATCTAAGGTAAAGGGTGACCATTACTGAGGACTCAACTCTCAGCATTGTTAAAAAGTCATTTCAATTTGGAGTACCCCATTATCCTGACCATACATGAATCAATAGGTTTGTTCAGACCAGTTCTTCAGACAGTATGACAGATCACTCCAACTGTGTGTCTAAAATTAGTGCATGTTTCTAAGAGACTTGAGATTTAGTTTCTGCTCAGAATTAGATGAGGGGTTTTCCTTGTAACCTAGATCCTCTGGATATTCTCTGTGCTATGTCCCTCAGAGCTGAGATATGTCTCATGGGAGATAATCATAAAGAGACTTTAGGAGAAATTTCCATTTCCAATATCCAAGCAGACTTTATAGCTCTACTGTAGCATCATATATTTTATGTCTTGCTTTCTGTGTCCTAAAGTGTAAGGAAAGTGAATCTCTTGTGAAAAGAAAAATCTCACCTCAAGTATTAGATTAGATCTAGTTGCTTTGAAAAGATTAACATGATTTACACATATACATCTCTTGGGTTCCATGTTTTCTTTATGAAGGAATATAGGATTCAGAAGCAAGATTTAAAGGAAGTAATCTTCCTCAAAGCATATGTACATTTATAGTAAATCCAAGAGAAGAAAACAAATCGAAAAAGGGATTTTCTAAAGCATTACTTGATATAAATACTTTGGAAAAAATGTAAAGAAAATCAATCTCAAAAATGGAATACACTATTTTTGAAATTAAGCCACTTGGAATTGAAACCCATTATTTGCATAATTTCATACATATTTCCTGGATTTGAATGTAGTAAGAGTGAGGAATTTCTGCTGTGTATAAAAGAGATTTAGTTACTGACAGGATTCAAGTACAAAAATGCAAGAATGCACAGATCATGGAAATTATCAGAAAAAAATAAAACAGAAAAATTAACAGAAAAATTGAAATGTTAAGAAAACTGGTTTGTGTCAAGGACTTAGAACTAATTTTTAAAGAAGCAATTAAGCAATTAGATAATCAATGAGAAAAAGATCAGGTGGAACATCCTTTAAAACTAAAATTTTACTGTTCACATGTGCCATATTAAAAACAAGCGAGAGTAATGAAATCTCAAAAGAAAAAATCAGTTTGAAATAAAAATATATGCAATATTAAGACTACTGCATCATTATATTAAAAAATCCAGGGATGGATTTCAAACAAGAGTACATTTGTTTCTGAAATTGAACCAATATTACTGAAAATATCACAAAAAAGCAGTAAGTATATATGTGTGTTTAAAAAGTAGAACTTCACTTCAAAGACTCAATTTAAGCAGTGAAATTCAATAGAGGGTCATTGGAAGGAGTTAAGATGATGAATTAAATTTCCAAAGTTCATGTGTGTTAACAGATAATAAAAAAAAGGTTTAATTAACATCCTTAAGGTTTTTCTAATATATACAAAATCTCTTTATGACAGTTATGGTTTTTTAAAGTTTTCATTGAGATATCAAATAAGCTCAATAAATTTGTGTGAGCATAAGAATAGCTGTTAAGTTCCTATTTTATGTACAGTAATATATAAGTTTTATACACCTTTCCTTGCATCCCTACGTGCTGAATAATTTTAAACATTCATTTAAATTACACTTCATTATTAATACAACAAGCAAAGACTTTCCATCAAAAGTACATTGTTAATACATGTCTCTGTATTTCTCATCTTGCTTTCTGATAGCTATCATACATTTGCTGACCTTAGTGAGTGGAAATGTCATTAATTTAAACAATTTTGTTCAAATGAGGAATGGTAATTAGTAACTGCTGGATGAAATCAACTATTTTTAAAACGGGGTTTATTTTGAAGTATGATAATATTAAATAACAATATCTATATAAAGTAAGTTTGAATAAGCATCACTACTCTTCTAAAACAAATGGATTAGGTTTTTAGGTTTTTCATGTTATGAAGTGCATTTTTAAACTCTAAAGATACAAACCACAACTTTTATTTTATTCTTAAACTCATGTCCTTTCACTACTTATTCTATAATGTCTATCCAAGTGAAGAATGGGAGGGCAAGAACTTGGAAAAAAGGCAACTGGATGCCTCTTGGAGGAAAATGCCAAATTATAACAAACCTCTCCAAGTTCCACCAGCTGCTTCTCCTTCGTTATGGGAATGCTCATGTTCTAGGGAAGAGGTGTTGCCAGCCATATCTGGAAAAGGCTGAAGGAATAGAGAATACCCTGTCAAACAACATTTTGTAGCAATTCTTTGTTGCTCATCAATATGTCTTAATTTTATAATGTCTACTCTTTTAAATTCAAATAATAAGAGAAATAAATCTGTCATCCATGTATGCCAATTCCATATATCAATGAAAACCTCAATTTTGTTACAATACATTGGGAAAATGTTGCCATACAAGACCAGCTTCATAGTCTCCTAAGAGTAATTTCCCGTCAGAGTATAGATGAGTCATTGTGGGTGATAAATTGCAGTCAACCCCTTAAACCAAACTGAAATTCTTATTCTATGGATAAATACCCAACCTTTGAGTTTATTATCTGACACTGCACATAGGAACAAGTCAGACAACACTACTAGCACATTTTTAATTGAAAGACTTCAGAGGAATGAAATAAACCTATACAGGGAAACAACGTAGTGGAAATCTACTCATTTCTTATTTCGGATCTCTTGACTGTTGAATCTTAATGTTTCATATTCCACAGCTGTTGGCAGAATTACATCAGTCGTCTAGACAAATAAGAATATTAATGAAGAGATATTTCCTATGAAAGAAACAGTTTCCATATATTTGTCTAAAATTATTTTTAGACTCCAAGCGCATCTGCCAAGTTCTGCAGATTACACAGTGAATATTAATAAAACTGAATACTCATATGTTTTTGTACTGGATTTACTGTGCAGGGGAGTTTCATTTGGGTCTAAAAGTCTTTAGACAGCAATGTCATCTTTTAATAACTTATATTTCCATTGTTTGAATGGTATTTTAAAAAGGATGTAAAGGTCTTGAACAAGTCCACAGAAAGGTGACCAAGCTGGTGAAAAGGCTGGTAGGCATATCTTGCCAGGATCAGCTGAGGACTTTGGGCTTGTCTAGTTCAAAGAAAAGGAAACTGAATGACGACCTCATCATCCACTCCTCAGCTTCCTGAGGTAAAATGGAGAGGCTGACCTCTTTTCCCTGATATCCAGAGGCAATTGTGTGGGAATGGTTCAAAGCTCATCAAAAAGGTTCAGACTTGATGTGAGGAAACTTTTCTTTACTGAAATGATCATCAAATACTGGGAAGGGCATCACAGAGACGTGATCAGTGCCTGTTAGTGCTCAAAAGGCATTTGTACAATGTCCACAATAACATGCTCTAACTTTTGGTGAGTACTGAAGTGTTTAGGAAGAAAGACTAGAAAATCATTATGGTAATTTCCAACTGAAACTATTCTATTCTATTTTTGAGATAAATGTTCAGTTTTCTTAGATTCAGAAAAAGTTTTAAATGAATGCTCACATATAAGCTCAAAGGTTCAAACCTGCAGTCAAGAAAAGAATCTGTCATCAATTGTTTCATTCAGGTATTCATTAGGTCTTTTCATAAACTTAGAGGCTTGACTAAAAATGTTTTAAATTTTGGCCTTGGAAAGAGTAATAAACTTCCCTTTTAGAAGAGTGGACACGTTATTTTCCTGAATTTTACTTGGAGATTTTGGGCTGGGTCACAAGGTCCTGACACAAGTGTTAGAACAGCCTCAGTTTGTAAGTTATGCATCTTCTGACATATGGTAGGATCCACAAGGAGAGAAATATGCTCTTGTGGCAGCTATAAGTTATCATATAATCTTCACAGACAATCTAAATTTTCTTTATACAGGCAAATTATACAGTCTATTATAATGTGGTCAAATATCCTGCAAACACTTTTCCCATGTTGCTCTCTGGAATATTATGGATCAACGTTCATTAGATTACAATGGCTTTCCCTTATGGACATTTTTTCACTGGGCTTCCTCACAGTGACTGTATTAATGCTTCCTCTTAAAATGACTGCATTTTGTGAGATGTTAAGAAATTCTTCTTAGTGATAATTCTTTGTTCTTGATACAGCTGTTGCAATAGGAATTATCTAAAGTAGATTAACTGGTTGATAAAAATGTATACTATCCTAGAAGCAATTATGACACTTTGATTTTCTTCTTTTTATTAAAGACAAAACTTTCAGATTTAGAAAAACGCTTTAGTGAATGGTCAGGTACAATATTGTTTTATTCACCTACTCTAAACTAAGATTTTGAACAAAAGACAGTGTTTTGTTTATGATCTGCGTAGTACTTTCATTTGTTATTCTGCCTCCCTATGTTTCTGCAGAGTTACAACCTTGATTTACAGCTGGTTTGCCTTGATTAAGTCTTTTTAATATTCTATAATGTGTGGTCCCAGAACTCAGACATTTTTTCCTGGTAGTGAAAATTGCCAGCTGAAATTCTCCTTTTTTATTGCATTCTGCTTTTAAACACTTGCTTCTGGGAAATGCTTGGATGCTTTTAAGCAAACTTCATCACATAAAAGACATTTGTAGTAAAAAGAGTGACTTGTCTCAGCAGGAAATGCAATTTTCAAAGACATCAACCATAGGAGATGTCTACATTCAACTATGTATTATGACAAAGAATTTGGTTGCTAGCAGCAGGAATATCTCTGAGCTGTAAGAAATCACAATGCTCTTTGAAACTGGAGAATATGCAATCTCTCCTATGCTGGAGATATATTTAAGAAGTGATTAGGCTTCTCTGTATAAACAGGTAGCTAAAACAATGGCTGCCATCACATAAAAAGTGAAGAGTGTTAAGGTGGTCAAAAACTCAGTATAGGGAATAAAAATTGGTTTCAGTAGAATGTAATAAAAATTATGGATATGGAAGTATCTGAATGTGGGAGCAATGCTAACAGCAGTAAGAGAAGAAAAATAAGATGAAAACGTGCACAGTGTTCTGAGGGGAAATACATTTGGTTTACAATCTAGGAAGATGATTTTGGCTTCCTTTATATTAATAGTCAGAAGAACTGAATTTTGTAGCATTTTATGTGTATAACAAGAACTGTGCCAAAAATATTTCATCACGAATTTCTTCCTTTACTCAAAGGGGCTTTAGAGCTGGCATTCATAGTAATTAATTCAGTTGATTAGGGCATGATGATAATAAAACCAAGGCTGTGGGTTCCATCCCTGTGTAGGCCATTCTCTTAAGAGTTGTACTCAATATGCTTGGGGGTTCCTTCCATCTCAGAATATTCCCTAATTTTAATGAATTAAGCTGAGTGAGGTGCTGTACTAGCTCACAAACTGCTAAACAACTGGTCCTATGGTTTAATTGTTAGGGCTCCCACTTAGATGTTTTATCCCACACCAAACCTCAACCTCCTAGACAGTGCCTGAGTGTGGCTCAGAAGAATATTAGGCCAAAGCATAGGCAGCATGAATGAAGATACCTGTATTTTACTCTGGAACAGAATATAACCATATGGAGGGGAATTGTATTGAATCACTTGTTCTCTGTCAAGCAACAGGGCCTTATACTTACTGGAAGAAATATAACCTATGAGTCTTCATATGACTCACTAGAAATCTGAAATTATGTTGGGTGAAAGATTGATATTGCACAATGCCAACTAGTTATAGCTTCAACACTTTGTCTTTTCCAAAACTGCTAATACTGCACATTTAATGTATAGAAACATTTTTTAAAGTTTCAAATAATAATTGGCTAATTGCAGAATCACAGAATCATGGAGTATGCAAGTTGGGAGGACTTGATATCTACAAGGATATCAAGGACTACAAGGACTTGAATCTACAAGGATTACCAAGTCCAACTCTTAACCCTGCACAGAACCCTCCCCAAGAGTGATACCATGTGCTTGGGAGCACTGTCCAAATGTTTCTTGAACTCTGTCAGGCTTCATGGTCGCTGTGGACAAGACACCTGCCAATCTCCACTTGCTCATGAGATCCAGTCTGCTGACCAGCAGCAGATCAAGGAGGGCATATTTCCAAGCAGGCTCCTTTAGGACCTTTAGGTTCCATAAAGCTGTCATCCAGGTTCTTTAGGAATCTTCTGGCACAGGTTGTACCAGCTGTGTGATGCTCCCAGTTAATTTCTGGCAAGTTAAAGCCTCCATAAGGACCAGGGCAGTTGACTTGTAAGTGTTCCTTAGTTCCCCAAAGAATGAATTCATCAGCATCATCATCCTGGTTGAGAGCTCTACAGCAGACTCCTACAATGACATTTGCATTATTTGCTTGCCCTTTGATTCTCACACAGAGACTCTCAATTGTGCCATGGCCAGCTGTGAGCTCCATACATTCCAACTCTTGTATTATGTGCAATGACAACTCCCAGCTTCTTCTGCCCTGCCTGTCCCTCCTGAAGAGCCTGTAAACATCCAACAGGGCACTCCAGACACAGGACCCATGCCACCAGGTTTCACTTATACCTGTAATGTCAAACCTCTGGGACTGGGGCAAAGCCTGAAGCTCCTCTTGTTTCTCCCTCATGTTGTATATATTAATGTAGAAACATTTCAAGTGTGGTACATTGGAGGTAACACCTCATGAAGCAGACTGAGAAATGCCATTAGTGCTCATTTCCTCAAGTTCTGGCACACTATCCCATCACTCATCACCGGCAAGCCTCAGTTTGTCTCTTTCCCCCTTTTAAAACAACCTTTAAATGAATGCTGATGATGACTGTGTTATTCATCCACTTTTTTTCAAGACATATTGAACCAGCATTTCATTTCAAGGTTTACAGAAGTTTAAAAGAAGAAGAAAAAACAAAAAAAAAACCCACCCAAAAGCAAAACAAAACAAAAAAACCAAAAACTTTTTTCTTTCTTTTTGTGTCATTTTAGTTGTCCTCAAAATAGTCTCATATTTAGTTTATGATTGTTTTATGCTGCAGTATTCCTGAAATAAATCAAATCAGTCTTCATTTACAGCAATCACTGAATGTGATTTAAACTTATATGCAGAATGAAGCACTCTTTTCTCCAAAGAGATCCAAACAAATGATTGTCATTGCTGTGACTGTGGAGATGTCATGCAGAAAGTTCTTAGTCCCACCTTACAGTATTAATTCAATCATCTTTCTTGGTTTTGTCCTGACATGAGATTCTAATGATTACACTCGCATTTTAGTCTAACCTGTCACTAGCAATATTTATTCTGACATAATATTAAATACTTTGGCACCCAAAACATTTTTGACTGGCCATTTTCCAGTGGGGAAAAAAAGTATAGATCCCAACCTGAAGATTACAGAGAAAAGAATGATATCCCAGAAGAGCAAACTAAAAAATGCAATAACAATTAAATGCAATAACCAATAAAATTGCCCAACTAGATAAATGCTTTTCCTAAATTTAAGTTTTTTGAATGTCCCTTACTACATTCATTACTCTGCTATAGATAGAGCTGCCTTGCAATGAGGTTTTCTTAGCTGGATGACCAGGAGGGTACAGCCATGCTCAGTCAAGCTTCATATATCAAAAATTCTGGTGATGACTGCAGTAAAACTTGGAAATCCCATCGAATATATTTTATGCATATATCATATGGTGACAACCAAAATTCTTATAAGGCGTTGACATAAAAGCAGAGAACACAAAAAATTGTTAATCTTCAAACCAAGCAGTCAGTGCCTGGCATCACAGTAAATCCATTGTTTTCCAGAAATGCTCATTTCTACATGCACATTTGTCCTGTGGTTTGTGCCTAGAATTAAATCTCAGCCAGTTCTACTGATCACATGGAGAACAAATGGAAAGTACATTCAAATGTATCCCCACCAGAAGCAGAGGAGACCTAGTCAGCCTCTTGTCCAATCAGTTATCCTCATTATCAGTTCACTTTTGTGTACAGCTCTCTAAGTATTATATCCTGCTAGTCTGCCTTGATGGGTTATGTAAATTTTAAGTCAGATCCATTAAGCTGATGTAGTTGATGAAAACAGTTACAAATGGCTAGAAGGTAAATAAGATAGTAAAGGTACTGATCTTTCTTTCACATTCTTCATTAGATTACTACACAGCACCTAATCACAAAGAATAGAGTTATGATGAAGTTCCATGCAAGATTTAAACTATATTGTGTGTAACCATGTTTGTTTCTCTCTTTTTTCTCTGACAATGAAGTACAGAGAAATGACATATTTCTGGCCCTGCAGGAATCCAGGAGATCAAGGAGGCAACTGAAGGCAACCTACGACATTGGCAAGATGAACTCTTTAGACAGAAACTCTGTTAAGTTGGAAGACAGTACTTTTTCTATTAAGCATATTCTTAATTTAAACAGATGTCCTTTAAATAATTGACAAACAACTCTGAATTTGTATAATAAGGGAATGCATACAAGCAGGAGGTATTGTGTTGGAAAATAATAGATAATGTCATGAGGTTCAGCACCTTACACAGCACAACTTATGACAAGCTGAAAACTCTTGCAGCCTGCCACACAAACCAGGCAATAAAGAGAAATTTGAAATAATTACACTTATTTGATATTAAATATGACATCACATTGTGTGTCTTGTCTGACAGCTAAGGTTCTGAGCATCTGATTAAGGCCTCTGAAGCAAGTCCATGGAATGTAGATCCCTGAAAAAGAGAATTCCAAATTTACATTAATGTATTAGCCAGGAGGATCTGTAGTTCAGTCATTATCATTCCAGACCAGCAAGACTTGCAAGCACCTTGGCTACTTTTATTTTTACATGAGGTTTTTTATTTAATTAATAGAGTTACTAAACATTTATGCGTTTCAGTTCTGTTGTTACCTTCTGACAGCCTAGAGAGAATTTAAAATTCCCAAGAGGATTTTGATATTGTCTGGACCTACTTAAAATATATTGAATTCAACAAAAAAAAGCACATTAGGTATTGTTTCTTTCATTAACAAAACAGCCTAGAGAAGTCCTATAGGCTGCCTATATATAGCCTTTGAAACACTGCAAAAATTTTGGAGATTGGACTTCAAATGCCATTCTATTCTTAAAATGTCTCCATTCCTTCATATGTAGCAAGCCCATAGTTTTCACTTCTTACATGAATCTTCTAATCATATAAGCCTCCTAAACATATAAGCTTTCCTATTCCTTCTTCTAGGCAAGGAATAACGAAGAAATAAGCATAAGAAAGACTAGCTCCTTAGCTCAATGACTACTCCCCTATTCCTTTTGATTTAATATATAATTGCTTTAGTTTCTGACACTTCACTGACTAAAATAGATGCTTAGTTCTGGATTCAGGACCAGAATATAAATATACATTTCTAGAAAAGTGTCGTAAATATTATTATGCATCCCTGAGTTGCTACTTCTTTGCTATTCTACTAGATTTATTGCCGCTGACTATCACATCTTTAGGAATTCACTGTCCCAAGCAAAATCCAACAGAGTTTTTTGTCTTTCTTATTCTTTTCTTTGCCACAACCTCTTGGAAAAAAAAAAAAAAAAACCAACGTTTTTTGAAGGGGCAAGGATTTCTGGTGAATAGGAAATGATACTTATAGGTAGCATTTCTGGTGAGTAACTGGTGCAGTGTCACTAATCAGATTGCTAGAACATTGCTAGAACCTTTCTCTGCACCTCTCTCCATCCTTCACCTGCTTTAATTATCTAAACAGCAAATACTCTGAACCACTCAGTGATAGGCAGATAGGAATTTGAGGAATGCCCACCCATATTAGTGTTCCTTATGTAGTGATTGCATTGACAGTAATAGATGAATTTCAGTCACAATCAAATATGTAAAAAAGACTGTATGGATATAGCTGAGAATAACATTTCAAGAAAATGCAGACAGTATCAAAGATCAAGACAATATCAAAATCAATTGATATTTGAAGGTTAAACTGAAGTTGTCAGATAAAGCAGTGACAGACATCTTTAAAAGATCTGTGTTTAGATTATAAGAATTCCGATCAGTTAGAACAAGATCCTGAATTGTTCCTGATACAGTGACTCCAACAAGAAAAAAACAAGAGTTGGAAGAGATTACAAAGAAATAATCAAGAGATGTAATGTGAAGGAAATACACTAAAAACTAGATGGAGAAATGTAAACCTACACGCACACACTAATGTGCTCATTAATATTTGTGAAGTCTTGTAACATCAAATAGAATGAATGCTGTGTATGAAGTATGACGGAATTTCCGGTTCCAGTTCAGGTCTAGTTTTCAGAAACAGATTTCTAAATATAACTTCTTAATTGTATATTTAGACATCAGCCACATATGTTGGTCATAAATCAGTACTGACTAGCTAAAACATATATTTGGATGCCTAAAAAAAAACCCAAAACCTCCTTCCCCCTTCCCAAGGAGTACTTGAAAATCAACAATAGAGAATTATAGGAATTCAATTTCATTTAAAACTAAAACAAAGTACAATCTGGATTTTATTAAATTATGCTTAAAATAAAATACAGCTATTTGGAGCTTACATTAGAAGGTGTCAGTAAAAGCATTGACTAAGAATATCTCATCCATCCTCATTCCTTCTAATTATCTTAAGGTCAATTTAAAAAGAAAATAAAAAATATTAACATGAAGGAAAACTATAAATTTTAGACATTTAATAGAGTGTCTTATACAATAAATATTTGTAAAAATATATTAAAAGGTTAATATATCATAATAAGTTTTTACAAAAAAAGTAACCCTAAGGCAAAACTAAATAAGATTGCTTAAATGGCTTAAAACCTAGAAGAAAAACTGACCTCACTCAAGCTGCACATATTCTCCTGCCCCTTTCCAATACCAGAGAAAATACTAGGACACATCTAAAGTTGGAATCATAATTTTCCTGGAGAACTGACAATAAACACAACAATATTAATAGAAGAGGGCACAAAAGAGAGAGTGCTCTACCCACAAGAGAGTATTCATCACCCAACAGAGAGAGGAGGAGGAGAGAGGAAGAGCCTGTCATTGTTTTCTAGACAAAGGCAAAATGCCACACTGCCCATCACACAGCACCAGGGAGAACAAAGGCAGCATGCTGGACATGCTCTTCCCACTCACCTTCCTCTCCCCAGTCTGCTAACAGTGGAAACCAGGGGCAGAACAAAAGCTGGACTAGTTCTAGCTAGTGCTAGAAATGCCACTTCTCTTTCCCTCTGTTCCCAGGACAACTGCAATAGCCCTGCACCTTTTGATGTTATCAGAATGGTTTTCTGCATTGGTTTATTTTTTTGTTTTTCTCAAAATCATAGATAACATGAAAAGCCTCTATTGTGTCATCTTTGAAGAACTTTACTTGGCTGAAAAAAAATCGTTTTTTCAGTGCAAAGGTTTCATCTTTGCATCTCTGCAAAAGTTTTTGAATTTGTCCAGTGCATGATCAATAAGACAAGAATTCGAAGACACTACCATTTCTAAACAGAATCAATTGTGTACTGTTGCATTAAAGATTAGTCACAATCTCATCTTAAAGTTGTCCAGATATACCAATTTATGGTAGATTTAATTTTTTAAATGTTGCTCTAATTATGTATATTAATTCCAGTGAAGCAGAATTGTAAGCACCTAGAAAGCTGTGTCAGCAAGGGCATCATGCTCAATGTGTTTGAAAAAATAATACGTGACACATCTGGCTGAGTTACAATACCAATATCACTTAAAAGGTCTTGAAGCAGTGGAGAATCCATAGCATCTTGTCACGGCCCCAAAGGCATTAACAGCTTCACCTGGGGCCCTCAGCCACCCTTGCATACAGACCTAGGACATCACTGCCTCTCAGCTTTGGGGCTATCACAGCTTCCCAAACAATACTGCAGCCCAGTCCTGGTGCCCTGGATACTGTGTGCCCCAGTACTATGATTTGTCTTGCCTTGATTTCTTCTCCTTCTGCCCTCAGGTGAGATCTTGGAGGGACTCTGAACCTGATTCATCACTTGCCCTACTGATGGACCCTGTCACCTGTACTCAGCTCTGCCCCTGTGTTTGGTCCTTGCAGGGTTTCCCCACACCATCAGCAGGGAAATGTCCTGCACAGAGCCAGCCTTGGCTCCCAGATCCCATCCCTTCAGGTGTAGCTGTCCTTCACCGCTCCTTGGCACTCCACCCTTAAAAAAACTTCACCTTCATGTAGTCTGAATTCCTCTAGTTTTAGGTTTTTGGTAACAGTTTTCATTGTGCTTGAGCCAGCTAAGCTATCTTCTTTTCTGTAACAAGCAGCTGCAGATCCAATGTTTGTTTTTACTACTCCTCTTAAATAATAATGCAGTGGTAGGTAAATAAAAATAGGCCAGTTTTGTAGCCCTTATGTGTCTGCATTTATTGAAAGGCATGCCACGCTACAGATTTTGTGGTACAACCTGAAACAAAATGTTAGGAATGTTACTAAGAACTGAATTTTTCTTATGGCTATAGATGAGTGAGCAGGATTGTTTGAGGACTTTCCTACAAAAACTTCTGAAAACTATTATTTTCCAATGACACTGTAAGGATGAAAAACACTGTTGGTTCTGTCTACTGCTGTAGACAGTTAGTCACACACAAATGCTACTAACACTTTTGAGTCTGTACTAAGCTAGAAACCAAAGCAGGCTGCTAGAGGGCACAGACTTGCTAGAAACATCACATTTTTGCATGAGGCATAACAACATTAAATCAATGATTGTGAAAGTCTCAGCTTTGTGCAGACATGAAGAGCATTTAAAAAAAACCTTTTGAAAACATTTACCTTCTTTTATTGGAAATACCCATTTCCATCTTTTTGCTAGGTTTCTGAAATCCTGGAATATCTGGATGACATCTTCATTACTGAATTTCTAATCTTACTTAAGACCATTAATTGAGATTGCCTTACAACTCTCTCTCTGATACTGAGCCCTTTGTTACAACCAAAATAAATCATATATGTTCAGTACAGAGATAAGGAACCTCTTATAACTGAGCCATGCAAGTGTAGAGTTGTGCTGTGCATTCACAAGTATTTTCTCTGCAATGCAAGCATGTTCCTCTTGCAAGCAAGGCCCGGAGTCCATATGTGGTCCTTCATTTAATCAAATTATAATTTTTTTACTGTAGAAAATATTCTATTCCCCTGAAGGGGCTGTGGACTCCCAAATGTGAGGCTGTGGCGAGACAGTGCAGACCAAAGCATGGAGAGCCTTGGCAGAGCATGACACTACACCTGGAGAAATAGCACTTAATTTTTTACAGTAGGGGTGAACACTGAGATGGGCCAATTTGTCATCTTAGGTGATGAATTTAAGAGGGGAGGAAGAGCATGCTAGGAAAAGCTGTGCTGGAGACTTGTCTGCAGATCACACAGCACAGAAATCATGACAGAATTTAAAATAAAAAAAGAAAAAAGGGATGAGATATATAGCTTCACATTAAATTGAATAAGTTGAAAAGAGAAAAAATCAGCAAGCTTCACTGTCTTTATCTGTAACTAAGCTTTCTGCTATGTATAATCATCAACATCATGAAGGTCATCATGGAAAAAAGGCAGGAGTAAGGGATCAGTGAACTGATGGCAAAAAGTTATTGTGATAGCATGCTAACAAATGGTCATCAGCCTTTCTGGTGCTTTATATTGCATTATTAACATAATTTAAAATAATTTAAGGAAATAATTTTACGTAATGATTTCTAACAATTTGCTTAAATATGTCCAGTAGGGACAGAATTCTTCTCTGTTTGAAATCACTCATGATAGGAATAGGAAATGCTCTGTTTATTTTAACCAGAGACACTGGTCAGATTCATACCTCTGTAAAGTCAACAGGAACACTTGTTATTTTGGCATTATTTCTGCTAATCATCTGGCTTAATTGCTCAGAAGTTGTCAGGAAAGCCCTCTTGGTATATTTTCAAAACATAAGTTTCTACTGACAGTTGATGTTAGTTTACATATAGCTATTATTTTTTCCTCTCAAAAAATTGTCTATAGCCTGGTAAAAATAGAGAAAATTTATCCCTTTCTTCCCTTTCTAACACTCCCTTTTATCTTTATCTTTAAATTATTTAATCCATTAATGTAATTAAGTAAAATTAACAATATTTTTGGCTTGAAGTTTTCACTTCTTGACTTTAGAGAAGTGGAAAGATTTGCTTCTTCAACCTTTATTTTTCTTCTCTCTTCCCTCTGCAAGCTATTTTATTTATGTAGAAGTTATTATATTCTACAAACTCTGTCTCACTTCCATCTTTTATCTCTCGATCTGTTTGCTTTTACAAAAGAAGCATCTAAAATTAGAACACTTGGTTACATGACTACCTTCTGCAGATCAGATGAAAAAACACTGAGTATGTTTGTTGGTGACCATTAGTGCTGTCCTGCTGATCAAATCATTGCGCATTTTTGCCTGCATTTCTTAAAATAGGAAAATTTAAAGAATTAATATGCTAAAGTTTTTGAGGTTTCAATATGATTTCACTTTGTTGATTATTTCCATGGAGAAAGAAAATATTTTAAGTGATGGAAAGATAGTGACGAAGATGTATTAAAAATGTAAGTCAGAGATCCATTCTCCAATAAGCTCCTTGTATTATTTCTTTAGAAATAATGCAAGAATTCTTGATATATTGTAGATATTGTGAATGCTCTACATTTCTTGTAAATAATGTAATGATAAGCAATAAATAATTAGATCTACCAACATGGCTTTACTTCTTTCTCTTTTATTATTCACATTATTTACCTGTAATTATAGATAACAACCAATATTACCAGTGTAAATAAATAGGGAAATTTATATAAAGATTCAGAATTATTTAAATTAATTGATTTTTTTAAATGCAGCAAATTTCAGGTATTTCAAAGGAGAAAATAAATAAGTACAAAATTTTATTTAGCCAAAAGTTTTCAAAGGATTGTCACCCTAACAGTGTGGAACTTCCCATTGAACACATACAAACAATTTGATTTCAAATACAAAATGCAAAGTTATTTAGATAGGAGAACTGTCCCCTTTTAGTGCCCTCAGTAATGAACAGACTTCAGTAGAAGAAATTATTTGCTTTATTTAAGAGAAACAATAAGTTATCAGTTAATGCCATTTTGTGAAGCTGCAGCATAACATACAGGTTTTTTGAGGATGGAGCTTCACACATAGAAATAACCATGGAGAACATTTATGTAATTTGTGTTAGGTAAACTTGTGGTATAGATGCACAGTATGTATTTTTACATAAGAAATAAATCCTTTCTCTGAATGCTTATGCTGCTGCTCTGCTTTTGATGACAGGTTTTACTGAAGAATTTATTCCTGGGGTTTTTGGGGGTTTTTTTTTTTTTGTTTTTTGGGGTTTTTTTGAGTTTAGAAATGATACAAACAACACCTACTTCAATGAAAATTGAAGCCAAGGTTTATGTTCCAGAAGATGAAACAGTCCCCTTGGCAGCCAATGCTATGAACCTTGATGTCACAGTTTGCATCTTGGGATTTGGCTTTGGTTTTAACTGTCTTGACATTTTTGACATCCAGTGACATCCAGCACAACTTCACTGAATTATGACAGAAACTAAACTGTAACTGAAAGTAAGAGCACGTGTCAATCATTTACTGCCTTTTTTACCTTTACATGGACCTTGACAATAAAACAGCACTAGTTGAATATGGCCACTGGTACAAGCACTGTTGCATTAGATTTGAATGGCAAAGTTTTGTTAGTGGGGCTACAGGGGTGGTTTCTGTGAAGGTTGCTGGAAGCTTCTCCAGGTCTGACAGGGTCGGTGCCAGCTCTGCCAGCCAAGGCTGAGCTATCAGTGACAGTGTTAGCATCTCAGGAATAATGTATTTAAGAAGGGAAGGAAAAAGCTGTGGAACAACAGGAGTGAGAATAAGTTAAATAAGCAGCTCTACACACACTGAGGTCAGTGATGAGGGAGAGGAAGGAGGTGCTCCAGGTGCCAGAGCAGAGATCCCCCTGCAGCCCCTGAAGGATCCCGCACTGGAAGAGGCAGATGTGCCCAGAGGGGGCTGTGACCCTGCGGGAACCCCACGCTGGGCTGGCTCCTGGCAGGGATCTGCAGAATCGTGGAGAGAGGAGCCCAGGCCAGAGAAGGTGTGCTGGCAGGAATTATGACCCCATGAGGGAGCCATGCTGGAGCATCCTGTTTCTGAGGGACTGCACCCTGTGGAAGGGGATCATGCTGGACCATTTTGTGAAGGAGTGTTTCCCACGAGAGCAACACCACACCGGAGCAGGGGAAGAGCCTGAGGAGTCCTCTTCTTGAGGAGGAAGGAGCAGCAGAAAAAATGACTGATGACCTCAGCCCCCCTGTTAGATCCTCATCCAGCCTGACCTCAGATGTTTCCAAGGATGGGGAATCCTCAGTTTCCCTGGGCAACTTGGTTCAGTGTCTCACCAGCCTCACCATAAAACACCTCCTTGTATCCAATGTAAATCTATCCTTTCTGTTTAAACCTATTATCCTTTATCCTGTTATAGAGGTCTTGGTAAGAAGTCTCTCTGTCTTGCTTGTGCTCTTCCTCTATATATTAAAGTCCTCTTTATTCAGACAGTGGCAACATAAACATAAATGCAAATAATATATTGCTGTTTATTCTAATGCTCAGTCCAGTTGATAACGATTCCACATCAAAATTTTAGAGATCTGGTTCCAGGCATATGGTTTTGATTCTTACTGTCTTCCATTATCCTCCACTTCCACGTATAGAACAGAAGATTTATGTGTCATAAATTAATAGGTAAATAATTATCAAAAGAGAAAAAAATGTCAGGTTAGCATAGGAAATTTGGTCTTTAAGTTTTAAATTGAGAATGATTGTTAAGAATTCCCCACAATGAACAGGAGATGGGTAGCTGAAAAACTCAGTTAAACAGACAAAATACAGATTTTTAATTTTTTTTTAATTTTTTTTTTTCCAGGAGAAAAGATGAGCAAGAAAAGACAAAAAGAACCAGAATAGAAAAGACAAAAAGAACCAGAATATAACAGAATATGTTCTATATATATGTTCTATATCCTTAAGCTTAGCACAGAGTGTTTTCATGCTCACACTGTTTTAAGCTGATAGAGTTCATGGATGATAAGCTTGATTCCCAAGGACAGTGTTTATAAAGGTAGTCTACAAGTTGAGTTTCAAGAAGTCCATTGGCCTTATTTATTCTGAACATCCAAAACCATATAAGAAGTGTTCAAATATAACTGTTTAGACCTTATACACAGCACTTATAAATAAATAAGAAGCTTAGAAAAATTATATCTTGCACCTAAAATTACTTGCATTTTAATTTATCTGGAAGAAATTATGAATAGCCAAAATAGCAAAACCAAAAGAAATAGTCTACAGTAAAAATTCAGGAGGAATTGCACCTATAAAAGAGCGAATAAATTATTACAAATACTATCTCTGTTATTTCTCAAAATATAGCATTATTAGTATCTGCATTGTCCATGTCCCTCTACAATTCATTACAATTTAAATTTCCTAGCTAATATTATTGTACTTAAATTTTTTTGCAGAGATTAAGTAGGCTGACAAGTGTTACATCGTAGTGATAAGCATTTAAGAGATGCAGAGTAAGCATTGTGTTCAGCAGTCAGATATCAAAACTAGAGTCTACAGAAGAGAGCTAATCCATCTTCTTGCTCTAGCTAAATCCCACTGTTACTTCATTCCTCTCAGTGCAATGATTAATGCCTCTCCTGTTGATCTCATGCATCCAAATAATGATACAGACCTATAAACAAGTTATATGAGGGAACCTAGAGATGTCCTCTGCTCCATATAAATGTCTGTCAGTTTAGCTAATACATAATGCAGGGCAGTTTACTTCTGAATTGAAGCTGCTCCTGAGAGCTTGCAAATAATAATGCAGAAATCTGATGTATAATTATTACATATGCATTATTATGTGTATTTGTATACTTACTGACTTTGCTCATGTCCACAGCACCATATTCTTCTAATTTAACATGGATTTTCTTAAGTGTTCTCTGCTACTGTGTAATACAAGTATGACTTTACAGAAATAAGAACAAAGTAATTTGCATCTAGAAGAACATGAATTGATATTTGGTAAAAAATACTCACAATATAATATGACTTGCACAAGTCCCACAGCAAGGCAGGTGGTATTTTTATTTATTTTGTTTACCCATAAAATGCTCCCATTTATGGTTCATTACCTTTATACTTACCATCTAGGTTAAATTATTATATTTAAATGCCCTTTTTACAGACCTTATTCTCATTGTTCTCTGCGTTTGTTTGGGGTTTTTTGATCTGTGGTGATTCTCTTTTTGGTATTGGACAAGACATTGTGCTATCTCTTTCATCTCTCAGAAATGTGTTTGATTAACATCCAATTCATCATCCAGGATGATAGACTTCTATATAATAGATAGATTTAAATTATAACAAATAGTTTGCATACTAATCTCCATGACTATGGATAAAAAGGCTTCACTAAAAGTATTTTGTAAAATACGTCCATGACCTCATGCAGTCTGTAAATGCTGTCAAAAGTTTGTCTGTGAACTGATGAGTAAGTGGAGTACTACATCATATATATATGTATCAATCTATCTAGATAGATAAATAGATAGATAGATAGATAGATAGATAGATAGATAGATAGATAGATAGATAGACATAGATATTGATATAGACATAGATATATTGCAATTGTTAACTATTGAAAAAAGGAATAGTAATATGGGAGCGTGAGGGGAGGAAAAAATCACTTATATATTAATTGAGAGAACAGATAAAGAAAAGAAAGAGAGAAGAAAAAGTAATGAATGTTTCTGCCCTTTTAAATCTAACCAACACCTGTGGTTCCAACACCTTCCATTACTATTTTTTTAAATGTATTATTCAACGTGCATATGCTGCTTTGCCATTTGTAAGCATCCTGTCACAAATAAACAAGACTTCCATGACAGAATGTCCCTATGAACAAAATGGCACAATTGTAGTAAAAAATGGTTGAGTCTGGTCTCTCTTGGACGAAACTGTTAGACATCATTTATTCTCAAAAGTATATTTACCATTTTACATAAGATGTTAAACTTTCATTGCATCTGGTGATAACAATTTAACAGAACCAGACTGCATAATTTACATCAGTTAACTACTGAATTTCATAAATTTTTTTTCACCTCTATTCTCATTATGCTTCCTTCTCTCATATTTCATCCTGAAATTGTTGACTTGAGTTTTATGGTACTGGGGAGCGGCATTCATCTTTATTTTCTTTCCTCCCATCCTTTTCTTTCTTACATTTATTTCTTCACCATCCAAATTTACCTCCCACTTTTCTGTTCATGTTGTGTGTGTTATTTATCAATTGTAAAATAATAGCAAATGAATTATTGTGTAAGTATAGAGATTTGTGTCTCTGACTTGCTGTTGCACAGGTTTATGTTTCCAGTTGCATCACAAAATAATATTCCTGAAGATTTATGTCTCTTACATAATTACAAAAGAAGTCTGAATTGGCTTACTGGTGATGTCAAGCTCACTTACTAATGTTCTCTTACATAGCTTCCTCTTCATAGACATTATACATGTCTAATGATGCCTGCACTGTCATGAATAATATGCTTAATCTCAATTTAAAGGATACTTGACCTCAACTTTGCCTTAATTATAATTATATTACATTACATTTTATTCATTTATACAACATTTTAGTATCAAACACTGAGAATGTTTCATTTTCAAAGGCTGTCCTTCCAGCATCAAGCTTCATTACTTTTTACCTTGCCAATGGCTAGTAATTGCTTGATTAGTCGTACTTTCTAACTGAGCTATGAACTTTTGTCTTCAATTATTAAATATGTTATCATAAACCCTCTTCTAGGACCACAGGTATAAATTACTCTAATAAATACATGGAAATGGATGAATACTCATGTATAAATATAAATATTTAAAGCTATATGGTGAAATTCTCTTAACAAGTGGTTGCATATATGTATAGATTTGTGTCCTGATTTTGGTTTCTTCTCAGTAGCTAGTGATGTGCTTTGCTTTGGACTTAATATGAGAATAATGTTGATAACCATTGACCTTTTGGTTACTGCTAGGTTGTATTAATCCTAAATCAAAGACTTTTTAATAACTCATGTTCTGCCAGTGAGGAGGTACACAAAAAACGCTGTGAGGGAGCATGGCTGGGATAGGTAACTGAAACTGGCCCAAGGGATATTCTGTACCATAGAACAACATACCCAGTATATAAACAGTATCTGGAAGGGGGGCTGATAAGGGTTTGGGACATGGTCTGGCATTGGTGAGTGGGTGGTGAGCAATTTTATTGTCCATCACTTGTTTTTCCTTGGTTTGTTTTTGGTTTTACTATTTGTTATTATTTTTTTTTTAATTATTAAAATGTTCCTATCTCAATCTACAAGTTTTAGTTTTGATTCCCCTCCCCATCCCATGAGCAAGCAGATGCATGGTGATTAGTTGCCAGCTGGCTTTCAAATACAACAATCCTTTTTGGTGCCCAATGTGAGGCACAATGGCTTGAAATGACAGATCTGACCATAGTGTATTAAATGAAAGGTGTTACAAACATTCATTGTATTGGTTCAACAGTTGCTGGTTATAATGGGGATTCATTTGCTCTCACAGCTGTGTTTTAGCCCAGGGTTTTGCACTGTAATAGCAGTAGTATCTTACTTGTAGTATGTGTTTTCTGTAGTGTTTATTGTCCTTGGGGCCTAAGATTATCATTGAGGGGTATTTTGTAGTGTTTGCTTATGATATACTAGTGTTGCTGGACAATAAACCAGTCTGATGAATGTATTCAGTATTGCAGACACCTTAGTATTTTGGGACTCATCTACTGAATGATCCACTGGGAATAACTGATAATCATACTTGTGGCCTTTTCTCCTCATAAAGACAGCCTGTGAGGGAGATACATTTCTACATCTTCCTTCTTTATTTCCTTCCTTCTCCTCCAGGCTGGTTACCATACTGCTTGAAAAATTTAAAGATTTTTAATATCCTTTGAACACCCTTGAAACAAGCCCGGTGGTTTTGATAGGAACCAGCATTGGTGCAAATGTTTCAGGTCTTGTTTAAGGTCAGATAGCTAACTAAGAATATTGCCCAGAAATCAGCCCAAAGGGTGGATAGTTCTGGGTGTGGGGGTGTGGGGGATGGTATGGACAAGTACCTAGAGCAGTGGGCACCTCCAAGGTATTTGCACCTTACCCCTGAACAAGTGCAGAATCAAAAATACTTGTAAAATATTTGAAAAATATGTGCTGTCAACCTGGCACCTCAGAGAGGACCCAAACCACTGCAATTTGTTGGGGCCTGACCCAGGCCTAACAAGTGATGTTCAGTGCTGTTCAGTACCCTTGGGGGTGAACAAAGTCTCTGGATAAGACAACACACACTGCAGCTATTCTAACCATTGTGGCAGACCGTGTGGCTGCTCTGAACCCCAGTGACAGCTGCTGCCACTGAACCAGAGAACAAATGTTTCAGTCAAACAGTGTCTGCCGCCCCTGCACAAAAGCAGAAGAAATGCACACAAAGGTTGTACTGTAAAAAAGCGTTAGCAAAAGCAGTCAAGGAGGACAAGAAGGTCAAAGAGGGAAAAGAGGATGAAGAAGCAGGGCCATCACAAGGGCCATTTTCAATGCCATTACCAAGGCCATTACAAGGGCCGTCATAGGAACAGGAAAAAGAGACAGAAGAGTCAACTACCACTCAATCCCTAACTTGAGTTAAGCTGCAGGAGATACAAAATGATTTCATGACTGGTTTAGAGGCTCTGTGCATCCTTGACTTAGACTATCTCAGGGTATTTCAAGGACCCAAAAGCATATTGTGAGCTTTTGGTATACCTGCCTCAAAGACAGAGGAAATTAAATAGCTGTCTATCTTACCTGGTCTCTTAGACAGCTCTTCTGTTATGGGGTTGCTGAAGGATGAAGAACAGCAGGAGCCAATCATACCACAATGGTGTAACAGAGGCAGTATCACACCAATCAAAACTCCATAACTCCCATCCATAAATTAATTAATTGACTGGAAAGCCAAGGTGTGATCAGCAGGAGCTGCTCACACCCTTTAGCCCCGTATGACAGTGTGAAAGTCTGATGGGGAATGGAGACTCACAGTAGACTACAGTGCCCTCAATGAAGTCACACTGCCTCTGAATGCTGCTGTTCCAGACATACTGGATCTTCATTATGAGCTGAAGTCAAAGGCAGCCGAGTGGTGCTACAACTGATATCGCTAAAGAGTTTTTCTCAATCCCTTTTGCAACAGTTCAGGCCACAGTTTGCTATTACTTGGAGGGAAGGTCAGTATTACCTGGCATCAACTGCCCCAGGGGTGGAGACACAGCCTGACCATCTGCCATGGACTGATTCAGACTG
Source organism: Cichladusa arquata (assembly GCA_026413545.1). NCBI lineage: Eukaryota > Metazoa > Chordata > Aves > Passeriformes > Muscicapidae > Cichladusa > Cichladusa arquata. The sequence continues at coordinate 135,178,234 of JAOTQP010001286.1, read as the reverse complement.
AAACAGTGAAGCTCTGGAGCACTTGAAACACTGTGATTACGTTATTGAGTGGAGAAATACAGCAGCAGAAGTTTTTGAGAAAGTGAAGAAAATAGTCCAAATCCTTCTGAAAGACAGTTTTGCCATAAAGTAAAGGGTCCTGCAGAGGAGATTCAGTTATTTGCAACAAAATGGCAAGATGGACATCATGGATCCAATGAATGCTATTGCTAAGATAACAGCAATGTCTCCACCAGCTAACAAGAAAGAAACACAAGCTATTTAGATGTTTTGAGTTTTTAGAGAATGCACATTCCAAATTACAGTCTGATTGTAAGCCCTCTCTATCAAGTGACCAGGAAGAAGAGTGATTCCATATGAGGCCCGGAGCAGTGACAATCCTGTAACAAATCAGGCAGGCAATAGTTAATGTAGATAAGCCCTTGGGAAGCTTAACCCAGGTCCCACCCACAGAGCATCAGCACCAACACCAGGGAGTCTGGCAGACAGCAGGAGGAAGCAGAGGGCAGCAGCATGACCCCATGCACACTGGCAAGTCTTCATCTGCTGCTAGAACCTCTCCATAAGTTCCTACATTTGAGGAAGGGTTTGCCACCATCTCGTCCCTTTGTTCCAAGAGCACACAGTAGCCCATGTGTGTCAGGGGCCAAAGATGGGTCCAAGGCCTGACATATTTGGACTGCAGTTGTGCATGTGGAGAAGATAATGTAGAAGAAGAACTTACTGTTTGCTGGTGAGACTAACCTTCAGAAAGTAAACTATGTATCAGTCACATAGTGGGATTTAGCCTGTGAAAGGGAAACAATATACAACAAAGCCATTGTGATCATGGGCCATTGTGACCTCATTTCATATGCTGGCCCCTCATGAGATGATGTTGAAACTGGCCACTCCTGAGGAGGAGATATAAGGTGTGCTCCTGGGGTGGAGGGGCAGGAGGGCAATGTACCTTCAGGGCTTCCCCTGGATGAAAATGGTGTTCTTCATGTTGTCCTAGCCCAGGAGCCATGCTCTATCTCCCCCTCCTCCTTGGCGGCTTCTCCGACATCCAGAGGTCGATACGTATTTATTGCTTTGCTATTCTGACTGCATCTTGAGTTTTTTGTGCACAGGCATCTTCCCAAACCCACCGTGGCAGGCTCCATCTTGGAAAGGGTCTGATGCCATTTTCCCTTCGTCCCCATGCACACAATCAGCAGTGGGGCCATCTTGGAGTGGGGTTGTGTCCCACCATTTTGGGTGACCCTTCCCAAGGAGTTCATAAGATTTAGTACTTTTGCATCTAGTGATAACTCACTGTTATTTTATGCCTGTTGCTGTTTCACTTATTAGTAAACTGGGTTTTTTTCACCTAAATATTCTCTAGTAGTTGCTTTTGGTGGAAAGGGATTGGTTGAAACTAAAGGGAGGTAACTCATTTTAGAGTGTCCATCTCTTTAAATTGTCTTAAACCAAGGCAATGGTAAAAGAAATTCTTTAATACTTATGTAATTATTGTTTTATTGAATTATACAAAAAAAAGGTATATGAAAATGGAGCAAAACTTAAAACTTTAAAATTTAACTTATTGTAAGAGGCTAGATAATAATATAACATATAAAATGGAAGAAGACTACTTTGATAAACTAATAAAGAGCTTCTCTTTTGAAATTGTACAGCCCAATATAAATTATTTTTAAAGTAATTTATGCAATTTTTATTTAGTTCTTGGTTGATAGCTCCAGAAAGGATCTTCTCAGCTAATTACTTTTAACTAATTTTCATGAGTCCTCAAACAAAATCTCACTCAGCAACTCAATATCCTTCACAAAGCATTTCTGTTTTCTTTTCCTGAAAGCTATTTTAAAAAATCATAACAAAGTTTCCTTCCTTGAGCTGTCAGGGAAATGTTCATGGTAACTGAAATCCTATTTTGAAGAAAATAATAATGCTTCTTATCATAATTCTTACATGAAGCTTACAGTAGGAACTATATATAGGTCAATGTTTTATCTTTACAAATTTAAAGACAGAAAACAGAGAAACTGAAAAATTAGTCACAGTACAATGAAACCAGTCACTAACCAAAAAGATATAAAAGTCAAAATTTGAATGGGTATTAAAATACAGTAAAAAGTTGTTTTTGAAAAAAATTTTTGTGCAGGTTCATATATGCAATTTTACCCAATCTGTTTATTGGATAATACAATGTGTATGTCATTATTTGCATAACTGGCAAATTTAGTGTTATTTATTCTCAAATACACTGATAATTTGGAAAATAGGTAAGTCCCAGTTCTGTACCAATAGATAAATCACCTTTCTATGTTTAGATAAATCTTAAATCCTATATAAGAAGAATTCCCTATCAACTTCCTCATAAACACTGTTCATTCATTTCTGAATACAGTCTGTACAGTTATGTGTCAGACATTCTGATATATTTATTTGTACAATATAGTTTACTGATTGGCTAGTCTTATAGACAACAAGTGAACTAATACGGAAAGCAATCTGGATATCTTTGTTTTTAGACTAAATAATACTTCTTTTGTTGGATCCAACTAAAATCCTTGAAAGGGTTGCATTCACAGGGTATGATATTCATCATGACAGTTATTAATTTTTGGTCACCTTAAAACTTCTTTTAATTCCCACTGTTCTTGTTATTTTGTTACTAAGATTAGTAAGAAAAACTCCCAAGAATAAGATTAACAAAAACCAAAACACTAACTAAGAACATCAATACCTACAGCTTCAATATTTAGATATATAAGAATATAACTAAACATCTCACTCCTCAGAACTTCATATGCACACTCATTTCATCACCATTAGCCATTTCTTATCTTCATATTTTCTCCATGGTACCTTTGTATTACATCCACATGAGTGTGTGAACAAGTTTCTCACAATGACTGGAACAAGGAGCTGATTTGAAAAATAACACAGCAAAATACAATTAGCCTCAACAGAATTTCTCCAGATTTTTAGTTTCTGCAATTTATAGTTAGTTCCATGCTATAAAGCCTGAGAAATCCCAAAATACAGTATAATAAGGGCATTAAAGAACTTTTATGTGTAACACGAGCCCATGTTTTCTCAGACAAATAAAGGATTTGAGTTTATATCCTTCTTGTGCCATCTAAATATTCTTTTCTTCCCTAGAGTAGGTGATTGGTAAAAATTCTTCTCAGAAACATTTTACTAAATATTTTTTCTCTATCTGTTTGCTTTGGCTTTTTACAAAACCCCTGACTCTTTAAAGGAGCCTACCTCTGGCCAAAAGAGATTTGGCCAACCCCAAAAAAATCTCTTTTCATAATAAAAAAAACAATGAAGACAACAGCATTCACAATCTATTTAATTCTCCTGAAAGCAATAAGTTTTCTTTTTTGTTTGTTTTGATTTGGTAATTGTTATACATGTGTAATATGTAGCCACATCAGAGAAATTTTTTTGTCATTGTCTGGCCACCAAACATTGCTCTCTGTGGTAAATGTAAAGATGTGCTGTACTTTTTCCAATAGTTATCTTTACTGTTCAATTATTCTGAGTATTTTAGGGAAAATATTGATTGCCAAAAATCTATACTGCAGTTAAAAGACCGCAGTGAAAACTGAAACTTCTTACACTGAAATGTTTATTCTACTGAAGTGATGTCTGTATAAAGTAAACAAGTTTTGATCCCTACATTATTTTTAATAGTTTTATCTCCATTGTAAGATAAGCCAGTCCAATCAGCTATAAATAAACTGTTTTACCTCTGAGTGAATTAAAATAGCAATTAGGCAAAAAAGCAAACAGGAAGAAAAATCAGAAAGCTCAGCCAGAGCATTATTTTCTTTGTCAAGGACACATATGCCCCAGAGTCATATCAGGTTCACATGTGGTAGAAAAACACCCTTTTTCTTACCAGTATTATATCTGAGATCGATTTGAAGATTCATATCCCCGTGTTAGAGGTTGCTGGATTGGGTAGCCTGATGGAGATGAGGCTGCTGTGCTCCCATGTCCAGAGTCCAGCCAGGAAAAAGGCTCATCACACAATCCCCAACAGGAACACACACTCACACTGCACCCACAGCCTGCTGCAAGAACAGCCTGTCACACATATACACATCCAGCATGACACAGCTGGCTGCACACACAACACAGTGAGAAAACAGTGCCTTACCAGCACCTGTGAAAATGTACAGCATCCACACGAATATGGACAGCACAGATGGCTTTTCCTCCACAGGAGCAGGTAGGATGATAGAAGCCCAGCTGATTGGGAAAAGGCAATATACCTTTAAGAATGCCAGATTCACCTGATCACCTTCTACAGGAAAATAGCGTATTCTGTCAACACGAGCAGAGCATTTGTTTACTTGGACTTCAGCGAATCATTCAACACCATGTCTCACAGCCTTTTTCTGGACAAACTGTCAAGGCACAGCTTGGATATGTGGTCTGTGATTTGGATATGGAATTGGCTAACAGGCTGCATTCAGTGGGTGGTTGGAGATCAATGGTTTTCACTCAGGCTGGCAGCCTGTCACCAGTGAGGTCCCCCAGGGATCAGTGCTGGGCCCCATAATGTCAAGTATCTTCATAAATTATCAGGATGATGGGATTGAAAGCAGCCTCACCAACTTTGCTGATGACACCAGACTGGTGGTGAGGCAGATGTGGGAAGGAAGAGACATTTTACAGACAGACCTGGGCAGGCTAGAGGAGCAAGTGAGAAAGAACTGAATGAGGTTAACAGAAACACCTGCAAGGTTCTGCCCCTGGGATGACAGAACCAAGGAGCCCAGAAAAAGCCACAATCTGTGTGACTGGGGAGCAGTGTCACTGAAAGGCACCTGGGGGTCCTGGTGGACAAGAAGCTGACTGTGAGTCAGCAGTGTGTGGCTGCGACAGTGAAAGCAAAATGGATCCTGGGCTGCATCTGCACAAACATTATTAGCAGCGGTAGGGATGCGATCATCTCACTTCACCCAAAATTTGTAATGCCACACTGTCCATCTCTGGCACCCAAAATTTAAAAGAAGATATGGGCAGACTGAGGAGAATCCAATGGAGTGTCACCATGAAGATCAAAGAGATTGGAGAACCAGCCCTAAGAGGAGCAAGTTAGGTCATTTGTCTCTGGAAAGAGAAGGCTTGTGGGAACCTCATAACACTATCCCTCTTCTTAAAGGGATTATCCCTCTACTTATCCCTGTACAGTTACATAGAGAGATGTCATGACAGAAGCCTGATGAAAAAGTCCATGCCCAGTGGGTACAAATCTTGATATAAGAGATAAATTTTTGCAGTGAGAACAGCCAATGACTAGAACAACCCCTCCAGAGACATGGTAGAGTCCTCATCACAGGAGTTTTTGCAATACATGATTAAGGGGATGCTAGACAATCTCATCTAGGCTGAGGAAATAGCATATAATTGTGTCAAAAATTTCACTACGAATATCCTGAAAAGCAATACTTACAAGTGTAAGAAACAGAAAACACTTGCATTGTTATCATTTTTATGTGAAAGATACCTTGAAATAAAAGTTATTTGCATTATATATTTGTTTAACATTATTTTTCATAATATTTGAAATTTGATAATATTCATTCATTAGTATATATCACATCATGCTAGATTAAATTTTTAATATATTTATAAATTATTCTTATTTTAATTTATAGCATGAAAAAATGCTATGTATTAAAACTATTGTAGACTTCTGATTTAAAGTGTTGCTTACAAATTAAAATATAGATATGATTCTTCTAAACAGTTTGAATGGTACCATAGATGTTGACATGGGAAATAAATACTGTATCAACTTCTTGCTGAAATCGCTGACTGCATAGGATTAATGAGTCATTTCTTTATAAAACTACTTTCTGAGAAATAACAAAAGCTACTTAATATTAAAGTACTTCAAAAACATGAGAATCTTCCAGATAATCTTTCCAAGCCATCAAAAGCTTCATTTGTTACTAATAAAATGAATGACAAATACAATGCTTCCCAGATCTATAAAGAACTTTTAGTGAAATTAAAACTGAAACAGAACTGAGTGCTTGATATCTTGATAAGCCTATTTTCCTCAATGCCTTAGCCCAATGGATTGTTAGGAAATTACAGACTGAGAAATATATTTAAGATGTGAGGAAAAAAAAAGAAAAAGCAAGCATTCAATAACCGAAAGTATTTTATATTATTAACTCTCTAATTTAAGTCTAGGCACTAGAAATAGCTGGGAACATACAGAGATCAGCTTAGGATAGTCCCCCAAGTATGCCTCAGTTTTACTGAATAGTGTTTCCTTAGAATGTCTCTGCTCCCTAGCCATACCAGGGTCAGTCTAGGTCGTCCTCCCCCTGGAAATGTAAAAATACATATCTGGGTATGTGGACAGCAAAGGAGCCAGCACATACCCCAAGGGGAGTGGCAGGGAACCAATGCAGCCAGGCACACTGGGGAGTGCCCCAGCCAGTATTGACTCAGCTCTAGACACTCACTGGAGGAAAAGGTTATGTCCCCAGTGCCAGCTCCCCTTCCAATAGTCAGAGCCCAATGCTTTCATTAGATATGAAATTTTTAGATAATCTAATTTTTAGGCGAGCTGAATATCACATTTATGCTAAGCCACTCCAAACATTTGAGACAAGCTTTACTAAGAGATTGAGCTTTATGCAGATGCATTCTTGAGATGTTAGCTGTCTTCTGCAGTTGGCTGTCCCAAATTTCTGGATCAATATGGTATCATACCAGCAATATTCATCAAAAGATTAAGAGCCTCTGAGGAAAGAAATTACCACGTTTTACAGTGTTAACAGCTATTGCATATGTATAATGTAATATATGAGTATTCTGGATTAATATACAGCATTGCAGAAAACTAGACTACCCAGCAAAAAGTAATAAAAACAGATGCAGAGAATGAATTTAGTCATGAACTGCAGAACATGGGAATTTAAATCCAGCTTCAGCTGAAAGATCTCAAAAAACCTTAAGGACCTATTAACTATGGATTTAATACTTATGCCTACGTATTTTTCTTTCTAAGTAGGACATTTTTTCTCTCTGTAAAGCACAACTTGATACTCATGGAATACTGTGGCATTACACAACATGTGAAATTTTAATGACAAAAACATGATTTACAAATTAGACATCTACACAGATGTACATGATTTATGCATTGAATTGTTTCTGTGTTACACAGAAAGGACAAGTAGGTCCTTTTGACCCAAATTTGACTTTGATTTTGCTGTTTTAGCCATGACCTAAATTTAGAGCTGTCTCAAGCATGTTTATAAAATACTCATCATTTAGACCATATGGTGTAGTTAGAGGCACAGAGCATCACTTGAACCTTCCCTAGAATTAGACTTCAAACTCTTTGTAGTGTTAACATTAAAACCTAACTTTTTAATTTAGTAAATACTATACAACATAGATTTAATCCTAAAAGCACAGAAATCCACAGAAATTAAATCTTCAAATTCTCTGAAAAAGTCCATCTCTTTCTGATGTCTATAAATAGCATTGCTCATAAAATTAGAAGACTGATGCTTCTTAATTCATGTCTGAGTAATTAACTATACATATAACTAAATATCTGCTTCTGCTTTTGACCTAGGAATTGCCTGCAAGCACTAAATCACACATTGTCTTTAACCAACAGTGAGACGTATTTACAAAAACTCCAGAAATGAATGCATTTAACTGCAAATATTCCCATTGATGCTAAAACTGTTACTGGCATAAGCAAACAGACAAATAAAACCTGTAGGCTAAAACGTGGCCGCCTATTCTCACATCAATTTATACGTGCTAAGGAAAGAAGATGCACAGGCAGGCATCTCAAGAGACTATCCAATCTTTCCAGCTGCCTCTGGCAGGACATTCTGTTCTATTATGTATAGACTGTATAGATTTAAATTTGTGAGATGCTTTTTACTCCACTGTTGAAGATCCAGTGAGAAGAATCCAACTCACTCCTAAGCAGGATTTTTAGTGTTTTGCTTTACTTACTGATTCCTGCAAACCCCCATCTTTTTGGCAGTGAACTCAAGACTACAACACAGACACAATTTCCTTGCCAGATTTGCTAGAATTCCACCCTCAAGCTTTTTCATTCAAACATTTTTTTCTCAGCTTTCTTAGTAGTATCATGAGGCAAAATGTTTAAAGATTTTAAAAGCCAAATTATGGAATCTACTACTTCTGTTCTGTCTACAATGGCTATTATCCTATTGCAGAAGTAAATTAGAGTGTTTTGAAGTGGTTTGTTACTGATAAGCCTTTTTTTTTTGCTATTGCTCTGCTCTTTCTCATTTGCAGGTGCTCCAGGTTTTTTGGATTATTTTTTCCAGTTGCTATTTAGAAATTAATATTAAAACATACACAGTTCTACAGCTCCTCCTTCTCTGCATTTTCTTTAAATGTGGCATGGCAATTGCCTTTTTGATCTGTAAATTCTCAAAACAAATACTGTTTGTGGTCTGATTTCACCTTTAAATAAAATACTAACAGACTAAAGACCATCACTCTTACAATATGAAAACCTAACTTGTATAAGTAGTCTCCAGCCTATTATTGATTTAGTTAAGGCTGAAATCACTCTTTGTTGGTTTTAACTATGTTTACATCTAGGCTACAGCTGGTATTTTAGTCAAGAATTCTAAAAAAATAATAACATAGCATATTGACCTTCTTATCATCATCTGCCAACAGTTTCCTACTCTCTTAATAATGGACCCAATATCAGTAAACCAACCTTTTCATTCTCTTCATTCCTTCTTGTTATTGCAGTCAGTTAATAGTCAACTCAGTGATCTATTACTACATTTTTAGGAGGGTTTAATTAATTTGATGACACATAAATGTCTATTATGACTTCACTTTGCTGTGTAGGTAATGTAATGAATCAGATACTCTTAGAATGCAATTCAGCATATACCAACAGCAGCAGACAGTGGGTAGCAATTTTCTTCTACTGCCAGGAAGAGTGCTTAGAATTACCAGCTCCCATGCAGCAGTCTTTACTGTGTATATCTGTAGTTATGTGAGATTGCTCACAAAAAGCCTGACTCATGTGATCTCTCAGATTTACTGATCTGTGGGGACTCCTATAACATTAATGTTCCTTTTGTCCTGAATCATTACCCAGAACATTTCCAAAAGCTCCATTTAAGTTTCAGTATAAGAATTTGCTCTTTATGTTAGAAGGCTGAGTTAGTCCCTCTTCTATTGCCTTTCTTTTCTAGCAAACCATACCCCTCTTTTGGGCAGAAGAGCACACTGCTGGCTCACGGGCAGCCTCTTGTCCACCAGAATTCCCTTCACAAAGCTGCTTTCCAGCAAGCATTTCTTGCAGTCCCCAGGCATCTCTCCTGATCATGATGACCCTTCCAAAATGATCATGAGTGCACAGCTACGGTGTCTGCCAGCTTTTGCACTGCTCATGGATCCATCCTGCCAGGGCCCATGAACCCAGGGCCCAAAGAAAGGAACAAAATATATGAATATAAAATTATAAAAATAAACTAACCCAGTAACAGCTTTAACTCAACTCTGTATTGATAAGAATAGTTAGCAAATGCTCTACATCATCCTTTGTGGGTTTTGTACTTTTGATTTTTCACTGATAAATGTTTTCTAAACAAGTATCCCTTCTACATTTTATTCACCCTAGCATTTGCCCTCTGATATTTTAATTCATGATTAATGAATGGTTACTGAATGTTTAGTGTCATAAAATAGTTGTTGGTGGCTAGTTGCCATAGAAATGACAAATACATTTCTTCAGGTTTTTCCCCGGCCTCTGTGAACCTGGGGAAAAAAATCCCAAGCTTTATTTTGTTGCTTCTTAGAAAAGCAATATTTTAAATGATTTTTCAGCATCTTCACAAAATCTTACTAGTTTTCTTCCTAAAGCTGCTTAGAAAAACTGATTTTTTAGAAATTTTATTAGAACCTATTTCTGTTACTTATGACTTTGGTGAAAATCTTCTGTGATACCTTATTTGGATAATGGATGGAAAATATTATTTTCTTTTTTTCCACTGGAAAGAACTCCACAACCAGATGGAGTCCTAAAGAAAAATCTTGGTAAAAATTAGCCTGAGGTACCAAGAAAGTAAGTGTTTTAAATTCCTCTCAGTAGCCCATATAGTTCCTTTCATATGCATTCAAGTAGCAAAGGATGCATGACTGAAGTTTTGGTCATAATGAGTTCATTAGCCGTGGAACATTAAGTACCACATTTCCCTTTATTCAAATTACACAGATAATTTTATATGTTCCATACCTAAACCCTATGAATTCTAACCAGCATAGATAATGTTTGCACTGGCACAAATGGATACTAACTACAGATCTTGTCCTTTTCCTGTCAACTCCAATTTCCACAGATTTTCTTCCCTTTTATTAATTAAATATAGACTAAATTAAATATATTTATTAAATATAAATTAATTAAATATAGACTAAAGTTACATGAAATAGCTGAGGTGAAACATTAGAAAAGTAATTGAATGTAGGGTTCAAAGTTCTGAAAAACAATAAAAAACCTTTTTGTTTCTTTGTTTGATCCTGAACCCTCCTTATAGCGTAACTTCAAAAAACATTTGCAGGTGCAACTTTTCCTTTTGAAGTGATCTGTTGCTTACAACTCCCAATGAAAAACTTGATAGTATATATTACTTCAGTTGCTGTCAGATACATGAAGATATGCCTTTTTCTCTTTGTGTACTGTACTTTATATACTATGTTGGATTTCTATAGGGAGATAAATGCTCTTGACTTGTTTCCAAAAATCTTTTAACACACTTTGGGAAATCTGCTAGTAATGTAAACCTAATAGGGCTCACGAGACCACTGCTGAACATTTTCTTCAATTTCAACCTGAAATAGTAATTCGGCGCACATTTATTATCTTTATATGACAAACTTATGCAAGAACCTTTACACAAGGACTTTACACAAAAATGGTTCAACTTTGGCAGCAGATTATTTTTTCTGATGAGAGCTGAGATTTTATAAGACTTTTGTATTAGTCCAACATCTCAGTAGAAATGTGTCATGTGACTCAGAAGCTAAGGATATTGATGCACTGCAAATGTCAATGCTTATTAATTTTTTTTGGTAAATTTACTCTTCTCTGATGTGTAGAGGAGATATATATATACAGAGACCAAAAAACATAAAAATATTTAAATTATGCTGCAATTTACATAGACATTCAAATTTTCTAATACTTAAATTTTTTTATTCACCTTGGTAACTGAGAATGAAGGAAAGACTAATGGGCAGAGATTGCCTGAAAAGATTCTCAAATTTTTTAGTCTTCCCTCGAAAAATATGGTATATGTTGTAGTGATATGTTTCCAAGAGGAAAGTGGGAAAAAAACTGAACCAAACAAAAATGTAAGGTAATATTTCTCTTCATGAAAGAAAGAAAAAAAAAAAAATCAAGGTACTGAGTAGAATTAATATGGACAGAGTGATAGCAGTGGAAAATTATATAAATACTTCTTCCTTGTCTCCCTCATTTGCCTTATTTTTGCCATCTTCTGCAAAGGAATGTTATAAAATTGGGGAATACTTTGCATTCTTATTAAACTGCCTGTCATTAAAGGAAGGTAGTTTCATGTGTGCTTCCAGCCAGGACAGGTTTAATTTTTCAGTAGCTGGGGGGGGGCATGACCAGGACCCAGAAGTTATTCTGTACCACCTCATGTCATTGCCAAGGGCAGGGAGAAGAGAGTCTCTTACAAGGAAAAGGGGTTCCTTCTGGTCCAGTAAGAGTGGTAGAGGGAGAGGTGGGTTGGTGGCCCTGGTTTCAGGCCAGAGGGAACAGTTGGGTAATGCTGGTTTCAATCTGGAGTGAGTGTTGGAGCATTGTCTATCGTCAGGGCCTTTTACATTGAGAAATAACATTTTTTTACCTTGTATTCTCTGTTGTTAATATTGTTGTTGTTCAGTTTTCTCTCATTGCTGTTTCCAGGAAATTGTTCTTCTCTCAATTTGTGATCTTTACTTTTTTGTGCCTCCAATTCTCCTCTCCAGCCCACCCCAGGAGGGAAGGCAGTGGGGGGACCAAGTGAGTAGTGTGAAGTTCGGAAAGTGTCTGTGGGAGCACTAAGCTGGGGAGTATCATTCCTAAACCACGACACCTTACCAGAAAAACACAATCAACAAAACTGTGGAGCAAATACTAAGCTACATTTCCATTTAATGGCAATGTTTACACAGGCAGCAGTGCAATATGAGACAGGAGTAATCAATCTGCAGATGAGTTTCTCAAGTATACTGCGAAGCATCCATCTATTTTCTGTTGGAGTCTTTTGTGGCCTTCTAGAGAACTTGCAGACAGGTCTGCCTACAATGTGATGTATAGGTTCCATATTAGGGCATGATGGATTGTATATTTGTAAAAAGTTATTTGCAAAGATAGCCTAAGAGCCTCCTGAATTTGGGTTTGGGATGGGAGATGTCCAAGTAAGATCAGATGTGACTTCTACAGTCTTTATAGAATTTGGTCACATGTCTTCTTATTCCAAATACATTAATAATTTTCTCTGACAACAACAGAGCCCAGTATATATATATATAACTTATAAAACAACACATATATATTTATATATATATATAACAACATATATAGTATAACACTGTAATATGATACAATAGTACAATGATGTGTATATCAATCTTGTGATATTGCTGTGATATTGATATCTATTTAGTTTATGACCATGTATTGATATGAGTGAAAATTTAGCTGCTTTCTGGATGTAACACTGTTGCATATATCTTGCCAAAATGAATTCTTGTTTCACTAAGACTTAGCAGTAGTAACACACACTGATTTTAAAGAAAGACATGTTGTATGTAGTTACAGTGTCATATGTGCAATTACTGGACACTGTGAAAAAGGATTTTTCATTACTTGTTTACTGTTAGGCTCATGAATCCTCAGAAATGAAATGAGATGATTCTGTTTCCTTGTTACAAAAACATGTCTGTTCTTCTTTCAGGACTAGAGAACAGCTTCCCAGGCAAAATGTCAAACATTCTTGGAATAACATATATTCAGAAATTTTCTACCTCAATCATAAATGTCTGCTCCAAACAAGCACTGCTAGACTCCTCCTGAAGGGTCTACCCAGGAACAAAGAGTACAGAAGTGCTTTTCTTAGCTATTTTTCAAACCTTTTAAAGTCAAAGACTGAAACAAACATTAACATGCTAATGTAGCTGCTAGTTTGGCAGTTAATTTTCAGCACCATCTTTCTACTCTTATTTCATTATCCCAACTGACATTTTATTCACTTAGTCACAATTACACTGCAGGAAAACTGTAACTGTGCTAACATAACTTGGAATAGAAAGACATAGAGCATCATACATTTCCACCTATTAAAAATCAACAGTTGTTGACTTTTTACATAATGTTAAATGCAAAATCTTTAATTCCTAAATTGTATAATATGCTTTGTCTTTGGAACACAATATATTTGCATATCGAAATGGATGGAAAGTAAGAATAATGAACCATGCTGGGAAATCTGAATATAAAGAATAAGGAAAAGAAAAAGTTCGAAGTTCTTTATTCTGTTAATCCTTTCAGGATGCAGCTTCTGTATAAAATGTTTTGCTAGTGACAACCTATTTAATTACATAGGCTTCGTAGACATTTAGACATGTCCAGATTAGACTCTAAAAATTTTCTTTCAGAATGCAAAACCTTAATTCATACCATGATTATAGCTTTTTGTCATTTTTGGAGATATATTTCCATTTAGCCCTTTCTCAGCTTTTTCAAGGTTCCTTTCTGTGTAGTCTCCAATATAATTTTTAGCTTTTAATTTCTAAAATTTTTTGCGTATTGATACCCAGTTTTCATCCAAATGACCTTTATAGGCTGATCCAAAACTACAACTAAAGCAAACATAATGCCAGAAAGCAGAACATGAATGAACTATCAAAACACAACCAAACCAAAACCAAAACAACCCCCACCTCAACCTGAAGAGGGCTTTTTCACAGATAGAATATTCAGTCAGTTCATCCCACTTCATTCAAACAGCTATTGCCTAAACCTTCTGGCAATATGAAACTATGTTAGCCACTGTACATTTTCTGTGCAAACCTTTAGATGACCTACTCCCAAACCATAAAATCATAATGACTCCTAAGAACGTGGACTATTTTCTCCTCCTCATTGCATTAGATGTGTACTTCTTAGAACCAAAACTGTATTTTCAACACTTCGGTAAATGACCTCTTTGCTGGGCTCCCACAGATTCTACTGATGTCAAGGTTAGTTACCTTTTACATTGTCCTATTTCTTTCTCCAATACTTTTACATGGCAAAGCTACAATTTTATGATCATTAATAACAGTTGCAACTATGCAAGCCGACATAATTACAATAAAATTGTATGCTTCAGGGCATAAATTGATAATCTGTGGGAGTCAGGAAAGAACTTTTCTTCTCTCATAATGACATTTAACAATGGACAAGTGCTTTATGGTGGCTTTTGCTGTTATTTGAAGCATCAAGTACAGGCAGCTTCTTATGGAATCAGAATGCCAGAGTAGGTTTAATAATGTCAGTAATCCAACATTACCTCTTCATAGTCTGATAAAGTCTCACCCTTTATGTCTCTTACTGTAAGAAATAACATTGATATTAGAATGAATAGGGAGAGAATTTTTATTCTCTCATTCCTGTGTTTAAAAAAACATTCCTCAGTGTTTCAGTTTGGCAAGGTTGGTTTTTAAAATTTTTTTTAGGGTTTTTTTTCTT
>JAOTQP010001286.1:135128215-135158081 GCA_026413545.1 Cichladusa arquata | reverse complement strand
GGCTTGTTTGCCACACAGAAAAAAATATTTTTTTAATGTGTTGCGTGAGCTGAGTGGGGAAAAATGCTTACTCTCTTATTTCTTTTGATGTAGCAGCCAATTTTATGGCTCCACTTATTGCCTGATTTAAAGGGTTGGGTTGTTTGGGTTTTTTGGGGTGGTTTTTGTTTTTGTTTTTGTTTGTTTTTGTTTTTGTTTGTTTTTGTTTTTGTTTTTATGTATACAGAGCAGTAAAGAAAAAAAAGGTAAAAACCCTTTTTTTCCCGGAATCACAGTAGCAAGTGCAAATGACGTATGAAATGAAAAAAATTCCAGTCCAGTTTGCAGACAGAATATAGACAATGTTAGGCATTCTTAAACATTCTTAGACATCCACAAGAAAAAAAAAAATTAAGTGTGAAGAAAAAAAAAAAAAAAGAAAAGAATAGAATAAGCCAGAACACTTAAAGATACAACCAAAGTCCATTGTAGTCACAGAAAAAACTCTTATTAACCTCTGTAGACTTTGGATGTAGTGATTCTAGTTGGCTTCTTTGAAGTGGTGCTTTTTTTTTATCCTTTCAGTCAGACTTCTTTCTTTGAATCTTTAAAGCTTCTTGCAGTCATACAGCTCTAATACCAATGTTCCTTTAGACCCTGTATTTCAAATCACATTCAACTGGAATATATATATACAAGAAATTTCATAGCAAAATGACATAATCATAGAAAGGTCCAGGTTAGAAGGGAGCTTGGTATCAGATGTTCACCTTTCTGTTGAAAGGAGGCATTAAATTAGATATGGCTCTGTCAAAACTGTCTTGAGTATTTCCAGCAAAGAAATTGAACCACTCCTCTGGGCAACTTATTGCAAAATTTTGTTATTCCCACAGACATGATTATGTTTCTTATATCCAAATGGGATTTCCCCCTGAATAAACTCATTAATGTAGTCCTGCCACCATATATTCTTGCAAAGGAAATATCCCCATCGTTACAGTAATGATGTTCTAGGTGTTGGAAGACAGTGATTAGTCTCATACATGTCTGTCAACAACCTCCCCTTCATATGAACGAAACCAATATCTTCAGTATTTTCATGCATCAAGTTCTCCAGTCCTTTAATCATCAGAATGGGTCCTTTTCA
This sequence comes from Cichladusa arquata, assembly GCA_026413545.1. NCBI lineage: Eukaryota > Metazoa > Chordata > Aves > Passeriformes > Muscicapidae > Cichladusa > Cichladusa arquata. The sequence goes on along the minus strand of JAOTQP010001286.1, from coordinate 135,156,955 downwards.
GTATTATAGTTTTTCTCCTTATTTGAACTTGGGAAACCCTCAGCTAGACACATTCTTCCAGGTGTTGCCTATGATGTACCAAGTAGAGTGGACTAACCACACACCTTTATGTGCTGGATTTTATCTTACAGATGCAGCACAGGTTTGCCTTCCTTGCTGCCCTTCCACACTGCTAATCAACGTTCATTTTCCTCTCCACAGAGGAACTTCAGCACAACTGTACCTTAACCTGTATTTCTTTTGGGGACTATTCTCCTGTACTTTCCATGTTCCATTGTTAAACTTCATAAAATTGTTTCTATCCCAATCTTCCAGCCCATTGCAGTATCTCCCGTGTTTTTTTTTTTTTTTTTTTTTTGCAGTATATCTGCCTCTTCACCCAATCTGATGCTGCCTACAGGTTTTTTTAGGAGGCATGCAGTCCTGTAATCCAGATATTTTACAAAGATTTTTGATAGTATTGGACCCATTATTGATCGTTTTTTGGGCAAAAAGCTTTTCTGAAAATGCTGGTTCTTTCACAGCATGAGGACCAAAGAAAGCAGAAACTATTTATTCTGATAGAACAATGGCCAAACTCAAATTCCAGAGGCACAAATGGGTACATCTACATTATACATCTGGAGATAGACAGGGGGTTTTGGTGGCAATTTGCTCATATCCATGCTGACAGGCCTGCACCATGCACCCAAAGGCATCACTGATGTGCTCAGAAGAGTTTCACTGCCAGTGGAGCCAGGGCTGAAGCCACAGAGCAGAGAGTCACTTACAGCCCTCACCTGCCCCATGGATGCAAGGCTCTCCAGCTGCTCTTTCCATGTGTGCATGGCTTGTGCTAGGACCAAGATCTTGTGCAAAATTTGTTGCCAATAGCTATGTGGTGGTCCTGGAGCCATAGCAGACCATGTTAAATCAAGTGTTTGACCTTCCTTCCTTGCACTGCATCTAACAATATCATATATTTATCCAATAAGGACTATTGGATTCACTGTAATTTGACTGGGCTGAAAACACCGAGAATAATCCTGACTGAAAAACAGGAAATCTTTTTTTCTTCCTCTCTCTTAGACTCTCTTAGACTCTCTTAGATTCTTCTCCACAAAATACCTACTGTTTAATCAGGTAGATGAATTGTAAACCATTTAGGGCTAATGTAGCCCTGAAAATACAATATTGCTGTCCACAGTGTCTAACTCTTTAGGACCTCAGGAGTAAAAATTGCCCAGATTCATCTTGGCCTGCCTAGAGGTAAAACACTGCTTCTAATAGGTTAAATGCTACCTAACTCAATCTAACTCTATCTGAATTTTCTGCTGTTATTACACCTCTTGTTGCAGTATTTTTTATGAATTTCTGTAAGAAACAGATCTTCACAGCAAGTAGGTGTTTTTTTTTAATAACCCCAGAATAAAAATGAAATTTAGAAAATGACAGGTGTAAGATATTAGCAGAGGCTTTGAAAATGTGGCCACTACCTGAGCCTTCAAGCATATAACATCAAAAAAATTATCAAATCCCGATCAACAATGGAATACAGTACTTGAATAATTTCCTTCAAGAAACAGCTAAAAGTCTTTCACCTTGTGTGAAAAGACTCACTATACCCAGTAAATTAGCTCAGATCTTATATCCTCGATTTCTTAGGTTGGCTCTGTGGCACAGTACACTAGAGGTCCTAAAAACACTTTAAGGCTTCAGATCTTGAGTATTTTGAATCATAGAGTATTTTGAGTTGGTGGTCATTTAATCCAATGCCCCTGCAATAACAAAGAACCTCTCCCACTAGATCAGATTGCCCAGAGCCCCATCTAACCTGACACGGAATGTTGCCACAGCTGGCCATCTGCCACCTCCCTGGGAAACTCTTCTGGTGTTTTACTGTACACATTATAAAAGATTTCTTCCTTCTATCTAATCTGAATCTACCCTCTTTCAGTTGAAAACCATTATCCCCTGTCATATGGCCATAGGCCCTGCTAAAAATTCTGTCCCCATCTTTCTAATACCCCACTTTAGGTACTGAAAAGATAAAATATAGTCCCCTCCCTCCCTTCCCCTCCCCTCCCTCGGACTTGGCCTTGTTGGCCCTCATGGTTCACATGGATCCACTTCTCCAGCTTATAATAACGTAAAGATATCATGAGGCTGTAAGGAACTCAAGAACTATAAAAAAAAAATTCTCAACTTTGACATCATTCTACTCATGTTTTTTTTTTTTTTTTTTCTTTAATATACTCCAATTAAAATATTGGTGAACTGTAGGTCTGTGGCTAAAAGCCTAAAGATATAGGAGTTGAAGGAATTTCACAGGGAGACATAAAACTACCCTTTCTTTTACTTGGAAGAGCATCATTTCATTTTGCAGAAACATTTGGAATGCTTGTAACATTGCTTCATGGCATTCAGTAAAACTGGTAAAAAAGAAAAGTGGTTTGATACCTAATGTCAAAAAGTTTTGCAGACTACACCACAACTAGTGTAAAATACGAAAAATTCACTCTCAAGATGAAAAGATTAATCTCCTCCTTGAGGTTGTAATGATGTAGATAAAAGATTCATGTGGTTATACCAATATCTTTCTTTTTTTCAAGATAGCAATATTTCTCTTTAGAAAAATTTATTTCACTGTAGATTTTAACATCGTATATGTATATGATGATATACTTCTCTCATGAGTTTTTCTGCTGTCATTTAATGTCAGATCAAGTGAAATCCAGTTCCGAATTAAAACATTTATTCTTTTGCTCTCTAAGTGTAGATTGGTTTGTATAATAAATGACGGTCAATATTATATTATTATACTATATATAGTCAATATCAACATTATATATTATGAAAGTTTAAGATGATACTGCTTTTTTTATTAGTTACTTTATTAGTTACATGTACACTTCTTCCAGACAGGTATTTTGTGAATACCTTCTAACTGAATGATGCAATAATAAGAGGGAATAAGATTATGGGAATATTTTTTTCCATATGACTACAAGTTAGAAGTAAGATGCCTCTTGACAATAAACTGACACTCAAAGGACTGATTGTTTATTGCATAAAACATTGTTTGGTTTCTGTCCAATTATATTTTGGAATTTTAATGTTTACAATACAACTTTAACAACTTTTAGTCCATTGTGAATTCAAAATTATGCTATGTAAAATAAAGGTGTGGATTCGCTCTATATCACTGAGCACTTAGGTTGAGTTACTTTTCTGTCAGGTTGAATCGTAGTTTAACAACTTTTATTTTGTTAAGTAAACTTGCTTGACAAAGGTACACAATAAACTTAGAATTCTGGGATTATAGTTTTGAAAGAACAATTGCATGAAATTTTATTGATGTATATCATGGCTTGCAATCTTGCAAAATGTGAAATATATAGAAAATCTTCCTTCTAATTCTTATTACAGTCAGAGCTTGTATGTCCAGACTTCTCCATAGGGTACTGTACTGTTCTATCATTTACACTGTGAAAGAACAACACTGAAAATTAGGAAAGAAGACTAAAGCAACACATGATAAAAAGTGATAAAGCAAATTTTTAAGGCACAATAATTTTCAAAAAAAGAATGATTAAAGTTCCTAAGTTTATGTGTAAAGGCAATTAAATCACAGGAACTTTCTAAGAGGTTTATTTTCAGGAACCTTTGTCACTTCAACAGGTGTAAAAAAAAAGATTAATTTATACAGATTTTAAGATTTTTTTTTTAACTTGTTAAACATGTTAAAGGAACAATGCGCAAAATGTGTACAAATTGTTTCATTCCCCTGTGCATCTTATGTGCAAGGTATCTCATTTTTCAAAGCTAGAGGGTTAGTTTAAGTAACTCAGAAATGTCTTACTTTGTTATTATGCTTAAATTTTATTTTATTTATTATTTATAGCTAATTTTCCTACCTTGGTTATAGATGAGGCTCTGACTTCACGTATTTCTTCTGGCTGTATTTACTTGGAGGCAAGGAGCCTCCAAATCCTGCGCATGTTCTTCACTTTGTAGTACCAGCTGTGTTGGTAGGAATTTTGGGGAGCTCCAGAAAAGCCAGATGAAGGAACTGATCTGCATAAAAATAACTTGGAGAGAAAGAAAAAAGTGAACCAAAAAGTATTTTTCCCCCTAATCCTTCTTCCCAGATAATTGTATCAGTGGAAACAATCGGGGCAGGGCAGTTGTAAATGGCAGCAACAGAACTAGGTAAAGAATCCTATGTTGAACCATATCTTGACTGTAAAAGGTTCAGCCCTTTGTGGCAGCCACTTGATTGTTTTTTTCCCTTTATATTTCAATCTTCCAACAGAGGACTCTATACTATAAGCTTTACTTGGGCTAAGTAATAGCTATTAATTCAACCTTTTACACTGAAGTGCCATTCAAGTTGGTTCCAGTAAATGCCACACGGGTGTATTAAGGATTATGGCATTGGCCTGTCTTCCATTTGTTCAGAAACTGTTCAGTCAGCTGACATTTCTGACATATAAATTACTCTGAATCTCAGGGGTTTGTTTGGTTTTCATTTACTAAACACATTGAAGTAGATACAACCAAGGCAAACAAAATTAAAAGATAATGTGAAAAAGTCAGCAAGTCATTCACTTTACTGACTCAGCAGCACTTGAAATAGCAAACATTAGTATTAAAAGGGAATAATAGCACTAGTAGTCCTCAAGTAGGATAAGACATCTATCTACTTATTTCAAATAATGCTTTACTTTACCATGCTCCACCCAAATTAAGGGAAATGCTTGAAAAGGACTCCTCCAGAATCACAGGAAAAAGGAGACAACACAGGGCTTACTCTGAAAACGAGTTTTTAAGAATGAGACTTATTAAGATATGGATGGTAGAATCTTAACATATTCAAAAGGTTTTATCATAGAAAAAGGAAACATTTCAAATTTTCCGAATGCTTTTGATTATTTTGCTTCCATGGACAGAGGACATATGAATTTAAACAGATAACTAACTTTTATGGACCTTACACTTACAGTACTGAATGCTTACCTCTTGCAGTTACTGGTGATTTAATAATGGCTTGGTGGAAGATTTCAAAGGACTTATAGAACTTTTCATAACTTAGCTTTACTCTGCTGCCTCATATAATTGATTCACTGTTTCACATTATAGAATTTTATCCCATAACAGACAACAAGGAGAACATAACTTTTTCAATAGTTCTTTATATCTCTCACAAGCTGAAAAAAAAAAAAAATCCTTGCCCACCCTTAAGGGCTGGGCCATTCAGTTTTACCTCTGCTGGATATTGTTGACAATTTATGGTGAATGAACCATCACTAGAGGTAGATTCCTGTTGGTTTAATCTGAATTGTGCTCCTGGAGCCCTGATCAGTTATTAATCAGATTCATATAATTTTTAAAAATTAATTTGTATGCATCAGAGCCACAAGGAGAAGAGGGTGAGGAGGACAAAAAAAGCAATTTGGCAAGCAAAAAAGGGCAAAGAAGAAGGAAGATGAAGGACTGCAATCATCTGGAAAATAAACACTAGAAATAAATGGAAAATGCTGCTGGAAGAAAAATATTATTAGAAATTTGCTATAAAATAAATTATTTTTATTAATTTATTATTAAGATTATTTTTTACCCTAGAAATTAAAAACTAGTGAAAATATCCCAGAAGTATCTCAGTGACAATGATGTAGTGAAAAGATATAAATCAGAAGGAAGCAAGGAAGGATGAAGGGGATGCAGAAATTAGTTTAATGAGAAACTTCAATTTAATAATAAACTTCAATTTGTCGGTGAAATAACTTATATGACTGGTTTATCTGTCACAGCAGATGACTCAAGAAGTAGAAGGGTTTTCATAGTTAAATGCTCTGATTTGATGAATACAGAAGAGATAGGACATGAAAAGAAAAACAAAGCTTTTTGTTGGCCAGCTTTGAAACTTGTTTATGTGTCTTAAAAGGCAAGGAATCTCATTGCATCAGTACAAACATGAAAATTAATAGATTAGATGACAGAGAGCATTGTAGTTTCTTTTCCTAAAATGATAGAAAACAAAAAGCTAAATTACAATTCAAGTTGTAAATGAGGAGAATTTATGCTTTTGGATAGGTTGAAATAGGGGAACATGGAAATTAATGAAGTTCCAAAATATTAGAAGGATAAATTACACTGAATTTTATAAACTTTTCAATAAGATGTTGAAAAATATTAATTTTTCTGGCACACTTGGCATAAGATTTATCATTTCATTTTTCTACCATCACAGGATGCATAATAATCTTGCGCAATTATTAAATAACATGGATTTCTAGATCACTTGCAAATCCCATATTTGTGAGCCTGGATCAAATGTACTTGCATTTAAAACCTGACCTGATGAGTTTGGGGACAAGGACACACTCGTATGTGTCAGCAAACCCTGTTGCACATATATTTCTTTTATTTCATTTCTATTTAGAACTTATTTACTTTGAAAATTAAAAGAATTTTAAATGTTTTAATTATTTGAGGGTAGTCAGAAAAGAGTCTGCTTATGATATACATATAAGTTACATTTTTCTTATAGGAATAGGACAAACAGAACAAATTAAACTGCTGCGTTCAATTTATTAGTACAATTTATTTGCTTTCTTTTTCTAAGCAACAGATGCAAGGGAAAATTGAGTTTATAAGGGATCACTCACAATTTCTCTTTGTCCTGGGATACAACAATGAGGCTGAGTTAGAAGATCTAACTAACTTCCAGCTTCTCTTGAGAAGTGCACTGCTACAGAATACCGCAAGAGGTGAGCTAAACCACAGACGTGAAAAACAGGTTGGAAGGAGGCAGAGAAACCAAATCTTTCTAGTTCACAGAGGCATTTGCTAATTAAAGAAGTTCTAGGATTCCTCTGAAGCCTTGCATGTAAGGTAGAACACGCTGAATCTTCAGGAAAGGAGTCATCCAGGACAGGCAGAAGGGAGGGGAGTTTGATGCTCTCTAGTCTTGTAGTTTGTTCTGCCCATAGTGTCTCATGAAGTCCTCTCAGCAGTGCTCCTACTTAATTCTTGGCTCATATGATATCTCAATCCATTCTTCATTAGGAGATGAAAAGCATAGTCATTTATAATTCACTTATTTCCCTTTTATCACCTGCAGCTTCCTCATTTCTCAGGCAGTTTGCTACAGTGCCAGAGGAAAATCACTCCAAATCCAGTGCAGGCCCTTTCTACTTACACACTAGGCCTTATTCTGGATGAACATTAGTAAAAGCAGTAAAACATTTGCAAAAGCAAAACTCATCATATTCCAAAGAAAGTTATGATTCATTCAATTTTTCAGAAGTTACCTCAGAGAAGAAATTAAAAGACACACAAATTCAAAAAACTAAGATCAATGCAAGAGACCTTTCTCCCTCTAAAGCACCATAGAAAAACTGACAGCTGAAGGGAAATACATTCTTATCAGTGGTCACCAGGGAAGTCAAGACAAGGCTTCAAAAGTGGAAACAATATGTTTTTGCCAACCATTATTAAGGAAATAAACTTCCTTAGAAAGAGTTTAAAATAGAGAATCTAAATGACTTTAAGAAATATTTTAGTTTGTTTATGGATAGCAAGAGGTGAAAGAGAAAATTATTACCACATCACTGAAAAGGACAATTCTGTGGTGACAGATACCTGTTCTGATCTTTAAAGAGTTCTCTGTTAGAATATACCACAGCAAAATTATGGAACTGACAAAATGAGCTGCTGTATCGAAATGACTCATCACTTCACATTTTTTCTTTATTTTTTAAGATTGTTTCCTTTGCTTTTTAAGATGAAGGATCTATTAAATTATTGATATATTTATTCTTACTAATGTATATAAATTTAATATCAAAGACTGTGTAAATTGGTTAAGAAGCAGTGCCATTTTCAGTATAGATTTTCTTGGTGTTTAACATCAGCAAACCATGCTGTGCTGGGAATAGAAGATAGGAAGCTTCTGGTGAGCTACAATACAATGATTGATTGTACTTTTCTAAAGTGAGCACAATTTACCTGCCATGCTAAGATTATTTACTTTGTCATTTACTTCGGTTGTTTTGTTGATCAAAACTGCTGGCAGTAATTGCTGTCAATATACAAACCCATTGCTTAAATCTTGAAACTTAAACACACTATTTCTGATCACAGTTTTTTCACCAGTGTGAGTTTTCCTATACTGAGTTTATACTTACATCTCTACATTAACTTATTTTTGAAGAATGAAGTTAATTTCTGTGTGTTTCAGAGATTCAAAATTAGAAAAGATACTTCCTTAGATTTATAATTGGAAAAATTGAATGAATTAGTAAGATGGAATGATTCGGTATTAATCTTCATCTTCTTGATCATAAGCAAAAATCATATACAGCAACATAGGGCCTAAAGTTTTTATTTTGCTACTTGTGTTTGTCAGAAGTAATTAGTTACACAGACCTGCAGTGGTTTTTGCATCCTAAGACTATTCAATTATTGAGGAACATGCTAGTGCTGTGTTTTAAAAAGTTATTGAAGTCTTAAAAACAAAAATACATTCATTAAAGATCCACCAGTGAGAAGAGACCATAACCTGATAAATAAAGAGAAATTAAATTATAGAGAAAATTCCAATGATCTTTCTTTCTGTATTTTTTATCCCCAAATAGACAATTTCACATTCTTTATTTAATAGAATCATGGACTCGTTAGGGTTGGAAAAGACCATTAAGATCATCAAGTGCAATCTTGGACTGAACACCACCATGCCAAGTATTCCTTTAAATGCAGCTAACCAAAAGGGTATTTAATATTCCACAATATTCCATGTATCATCACAGCAGTACTGTGCAGTAGATAGTGTCATGATATTCTGTTTGCAGACAAAGAGATTGTTGTTTGTTTACCCCAGGTGGCAGCTCAGTTCCTCTGATGGAATGGAGGAGAGACTCAGAAAAGTGAGAAAACGCATCATTTAAGATAGAGACACTTTAATAGGGAAACCAGAAGGTGCACATGCAAGCAAAGTAAACAGGGGATTCATTCACCACTTCCAAAGGACAGGGAGATGCTCAGGAAAGTAGGGCTCCATGCATAATGGTGACTTGAAAGACAAACATCATCACTCCAAAAGCCCCACCCTCACTCCTTATTCCCCAGTTTTATGTGCTGAGCACAATGCCATAAGGTCTGGAATATCTCTTGTGTCAGTAGAGATCACCTATTCTGGCTGTGTCCCTTCCCAACTTCTTGGGTACCCCCAGAACCCTCGCTGGCGAGTGGATGAGAAGCAAGAGTGTCTTTAGTTTTGTGTAAGCACTGCTCAGCAATAGTGAAAAAAATCCCTGTGTTAACAACACTGTTTTCAGCACAAATCAAAAATGCAGCCCCCTACCAGGTACTGTGAAGAAAATTAACTCTATCCCAAAAGAGAGATAAAAAGATAAATGTTTAATTGCATGTCAGAAAAGACACTTGTGATAATTAAAACTTCGAAATTTGCTATTCCAAATGCTACATTTCTATCAGGCAAGACTGTAAAAATTGAAAGCCAAACTTTCATTTGATTGTCTAAAATGAAAATGTTTTTTCCAATTCAGTTTTATGCCAGAAAAATAGAAATTATACCAAAACTTAATTTGCTTATCAACCCATATATAAAGACTCGTAATTTAATTTTAAAGGAAGAACTATGTTTTCATTCTCTTCAATTATCATCCTCCTCATCAACGTCATCATCATCATTGTATTTTGTTCTGCTTGTGTAGTTTTACTGCTTGCATAGTTTATGGCTGCTTGAGGAATTCCCCTGTAAAGATATCCAAATATTCCATGCCCTGTGAAATATATTTAAAAAATGTTCACTCTAAACTGGAAAATAAGAATTCAACCTGCATTAAGAAAAAAATAAAGGAAAGAAATACCGCTGTATAAAGTGAAATGAAGAAAATATTAAATTTTAATTACAAAACACCGCTAAAAAAGAAGAAAACACTTCAATAAAATAGATGTGAGAACGTAGACATTTTAGGAAAAATTTTACTTGGTGGAATTTTGCTGTCATGAAAATAAATACAAGATACAAAAATAGTTTTATTTGCTCTCCTTTAGCATTGAATCACCACTGAAAAGCAGATTTGAAAATGCAAACTGAAAACCAAGTTATACAATAAACATCAAATAACTTCATAGCCATCATCAAAAACTGAAAAATCCCTGCAGACAAAAAGAAAAGAAGCATAAAGGTGTTAAGAGATAAGAATGAGAGATAAGATAGTCTGGAGGTTTTCATACCAGAGTAAACACTGCAGAACATAGAAAGTCAGTGCACCATTCCAGGAGCAAGATTCAAAGAAATAAAGGAGTATTTCCAAAAGGAAAGAGGGAAAGTTTGTATGTTTTACATTACAACATGGATTAAAAAATACATCAACAGTAGCAGTAGATAGTTGTACCGACAAGACTTAGTCCAGTTCCTTTTTCTCTTTTTTTCTTTTCCTTATAAAAATAATACTTATTCGAAATCCAAGTTTTGAATGCTTGGCTGTTATAGATAAGTCATAGCTAAACTCAGACATGCAGACAGAACACCTTAATCAGCATTCAGACTGTTGTACATTCTGTAACCTCTTTGAAGATAAGCAAACATGGTATTTGAGAGCAGTCTATCTGGAACTCACCGTGAAATCTGCACAGAGAAAAAAAAATCACTAGAAAAGAATACACAATAAGAAACAACTCCCCCATCTCCCTGCCCCTCCCCATCCCCCCATCCTCCCCACGCAATAAATTATTCAGAAAATAAAATCCTGGGCAGACAAAACACTGTAATTTATCTTGCTCCTAGTAAAGCTCCCTGGTTACATAATTTTTTATAGCTTTGTCTTAGCATGATTACCATGATGTTGAAATTTTTTTCTGATTTTGGTATGACTGACCTTTTGGAGTCTTTAAAGCTGCCATATTTTACTCCTACTCCTTACAATTCCCTGATTTTCTTCATGGAGTAATTGCTTCTTTCTCCATCCATAAAGGAAATAGACTCTTGAAAATCTTCGATTTACACCTCACTTAAATACCTAATCTGGACAAGTAATTAATTAATTTGTAGTCATTTAAATTATACTAAATACTGCTCACTGCATTAATCATATTGCTCATAATAGTCCTTACAGATTAGACAACAGAACTAGGAGGTATATAAATGTGAGCAGGTTTCAAATCTCTCACAGAGTGAATTTAGATATCAAGGACAGGTAAATGAGAACCCCCTAACACACAGGAGAAAAAAAAAAAAGGCATTAAACGAGTCCAGATTTTTACTTTTTTGCCTCTATGAAAACTTTATATCTGGGCTCTTTGTTTTCTCCATATTATTCATTCACCAGGTCTCAGCTGAGGAGCTAAGTCAACTTTTGGGAGAATACTTTTAGAATTTTGTAGTATTGCTTGAGACTTTTCCCAGCTACTTTTCTGATTATATTCCTACTTACAATGGCAAATAGACAAAGTCAGCTGGTAAGAATGCTTTAAAAAGGTGTGATTTACGACCTTCACAAGTTTCACAACAATGAACAACTGTCCAGCTTTAGGATAAGGCAGAGCAAAAACGTAAAGTGGAATGTGGAGGCAAATTCTCTAGATGTTTGAATTCAAAGTATTTAAAACTAGATCCCAAAAGCTAATGAGTACTAATTTCTTCATTGGAAGGTAGCAAATTAGAACTAAATCTTTCTCCTTTTTTAGATTTTAGAAAGACACTGATAAATCATCTTGAGATATTAAGCACTAATAAACCCAGAATAATCACTTAAAAGTTCTAGCCTAATAACTGATCAATGTTTTCTTTTCCTTGTTTGAAAAAAAGAATGTTGCATTAAAAATCTTGTCCTGGGCATGAAAAGTACACATTTTATCTGAGAATCCAAGACCTTAGTCAATTAAAATAATTTTAACAGTCTAATCAAAATACAACAGCTATAAAAATAAAATAGATCATCATATCAAGCCTGCAGAGTGCAAAGGTGTCTCCCAGCAGCTTGGCTCTGTCAGTTGGGGTACTCTTGGTTGCCTATTTGTCCTTTTGTTCAGTAATTCTTGGTTATTTAGGCTTTCTATGCCCCTTGTTAACTTCAAAACAGATTTTACCATGAACAATACCTGATGTGATTTTTGATTTCTGTTTTTGACCTAAGACTTTTAGCTCTGTAGCTCAGTAAATATGTGGTTGACATTGTTAGTAACAGGCTGTGTAATGATTTAGTTGGGACCTCCAGACTGATGCTTACAAAGTTTACTTTGTCTGAATTTGCTTCATCCTACCTGGAACTTTGCTTTTATTTGATTTATCTGTAACAGCAACTCTTCCAATGACTGGGGCTATGCCCAATTTACTTTATTTTCACTTATATTTGTATAGTGTAGCTACAGTTTTTATACAGATAAAAGTCAAGCATGGGGGTGGCAAAGAGACAGAACACAGGCTCCAGACCTCAGGGCTATAAACAACTCAAATAAATGCAGAGTTGGGCTTGGGGTTTATTCATAAAGAGAAGAAAGGAAAACTAATATATATATATATACATATATATATATAAAATGCACCATATGTGTGAAATGGTTACAGACCACAGGAGAGAGATCAAACTGCAAAGTGGGGTTTAACAAAGGCATAAAAATAGTAAATTCAGGAGAGAGGAGGAGGAAGAAACCATCATAATTAACACCATACTCCTCCATATGAAAGGACTTAGCATGCTGATGAATTACAATAACCCAATTACATGGAAGCTATTTACCTCAGGATACAGAGAAGCAATGAAAAGATGGTCAAAACTCAGAAAAAATGGGTTAGGCACCAGGATGTGTGCATAATAACTTCAACTGTATTCTAAAATATATTTATTTTTAAATAATGGCATTACTCCTTATTTTCTTACTCTACAATAACTGAATCTGATAATAAATGAAATGAAATGAAACAAAATTTAAAAAATAAAATAAAATAAAATAAAATAAAAGTATTTGAACAGCCTGTGAAGATTTCAACTGTATGAACAGTAAATTTTTGGCTACATATATTAAGTGTTTATCCATAATAAGATTTCAGTACTAGGAAGTAGCCTCTGGTATCATCCAGTGTCCACTCATCCATACTATGTTTTATTCAGAGACAATTTAATCTGCACAGAATAACTACTTCTTCTCACTATAGGCTAAAACAAATTCTTAAGTTACCTGATAATTAAACAACTGCTAATATATCTAAAAGAAGACAAGCACAAACACTGCCTGAGTCCCCAAAACCTGTGGCCCCTCTACCTGTAATGGAAATAACCTTATTTACAGAAGATGATTGGATAAAGTGAAAAAACACAGGGGAGATGAATTAGAAAAGTAATTAATGAAGAGAGGAGAAAAGGAGTAAAAGATGTGAGGGATAGGTGTACCTTGGGGCTGAGTTGAAGAAGCAATGAAGACTCTTGTCAGTAGCTCTGATACTGAAAGAGACCAATGTTAGTGCGTGACACCCCATCACCATGTCAAATACTACTGCAAAAGTCGGGAAGAAGAGGCCATCATTCTTCATTTTGAATTTGCTATCATCACATGGGCAGTCACAAACTGCTATATGCATAATTGTCACATTTGCCACTTTAGGAAAACTTACCATTCGTTTGCCTACTTATCATAGTTAAAATATCTACTTGTCAAAATAAGAGCTATCCACATCTAAAATTAGATTGGGACTTGAATTCTTTTATCCCCAAGTGTGTAAGGTTTCTGAGACTCAAGTTTAAGTGTATTTGTTCCTTGCCTTTCTCCAGAAGAACTGGAATCAAGATAAGTGAACTAATTAAATGGTAAGGTGACCAGTTACCCCTTAGTTATATGAAGCATGCTGATTATCCAAAGGCTATAGAAAATGTTTAGATTTTCTAATATACATAAAGGATAATATATATATATAAAATACATATATCTATATCTCTTTTTTATATATCCTTTATATATATATATTAGGATAAAGGATAAAATATACCTAAATAAATTCTAGTAATTCCTGTACTTCTTAAGTGTAGCTCACCATGCAGAAGAGCTCTCAGTTAACAGTCAGAGCTAAGCCCCACTGTAATTCTTTTCAATTCCACTGAAGAGACATATAGCTCTTGGTAGTGATGAATCATTTCATATCTATTCGGAAGAACTTCACAACCTTTTCTAAATTAATTTTAAAAATCAATATTAAAAGCCAGCTGTAGGTCCAAATACTGGAATTGATGTGTCACCAGAAAAGAAAGTTAATGAAGACAAGATACCACTAAAAGGATTCAAGGTGTTACCAATGAATATTAAGGGCTCAGGCCTGACATCATCCAGACTTACATCAGCTTTTTATCAGCTGAGGTCCTGAACATGAAGTTAAAAGCAACCCAGGGCCAGATGCAGCCGACCTACCACATAACAGTGGTTTCCTGGCTCCAGCAGGACCACCTAATGAGGCAGGCAGACTCCTTCCACAGCTTCCCAAAAAACATCTCCTGGAGAAGTTACTTTTCTTCACCAACTTATTTCTCCACCTGCACTTCCAAAGGCTGTATCAACTAACAGAACCAGGCAACAGAAAACATGAGTCACATCAAAGTACTCTTTTAAGAATATTTTGTCAAGTACGTTTTCAATCAAACAGGACCAGTGGAACAAACATAGCAATTCTTTCACAGAGCAGCCTTGTAGTAATAGCACCTTAGGTACTGCAAGTAACAGAATTGAGATATTAAGTCTTGCCTGCCCTGAGAAGCCTTTAACCCATAGCTGTGCTTTCTGAGACAGTGTCTGAATTTACAAACTGCAGAGCCTGGGGCTGAGCAGTTAGCCTTCCTGAAAATAAGAGTATAGTTACCAGGAAAGTCATACAGAGAGTAAGCAAAAAGAAGCCTGATGGCTTCCATGTAACAAAGTCTCTTCTGAGATTTAAGATTTTTCTTTTATTTTTTTTTAACAATGTTGCCAAGGATAATCATGCATTTTGTCTAATTAACTTTAAACATGAAGTTCATAAACAGTCTTTAACATAGAGTTCATAGGCTCTCATCCCCTCCCACCTTCACACCCACCTTGCTGAGTGACACAGTAAGAAATCCATGTTGAGAATTATAAAATCAGATAGAATAGCATGACCAAGGGCAAATTAAAAGTTTGCCATTACAGGATTTTCTCACCGGTGACACTGTTCATGGGATTTGTCCCAAATTCACAAATTTCACTGCTCAGCACATTTTTAAAAATATTGATCATATTGGTAAAGCCCTTTTATTTGACTGTAATAAATAAATAAATAAATAAATAATAATAGTAATAATAATAATAATAATAATAATAATATCTGATTACAAATAATAATTCTATAGACATTATGTCTTTATTTGGATTTTAACTTTTGTGAGGTTTAGGGGGTTTTTGGTGGTTTTAACTGTTTACCAGGACTTTTTTTTGGCAGCATTCCCTATAAATTTAAGAACTTATTTTGGTATATGTGAATACATTCATAAAGAATACCTTCAGCAAAATATAAATTTTTCAGATAACAGAAGAGACTTTAACGGAAAATAAAAAATATGCAAACTAATAGTTAATCTAAATTATTTTTTATATGCAGTGTGATAGTTATTCTTGGAACCTTGGTGAAATATTCTTCAGCATTTCAAGACAATCTTATTTGACTGTATGATAGAATTCTGTGTGCAAATAGACTAAACTCTGATAATCTAACATGAATTCCCCATTTCAATGAAGCAGCTTTCAACACGTTCAAGAAAATGAAAGATTTATTTTTGTAAAGGCCCTAACAGCAAATATTATTCTGATTCCAGCTATATTCAGCCCTAAATCCAATTCTTAAATTCAGTCCATAGATTGAATATTTTAGGATTATATCCTAAAAACAAGATTAAATACTCAATTACTTTTATTTACTCCAGTATCTTTTTGCAAGCTAATGTCTTTATCAAACCATATATAATGCTGAGCAGCTCTTCTCATGGTGGTCTGCTAAAACAGATTTTTTCTTCTTCTAATTAGAGTTTCATTTGCATGAAGAGTATCTTTGATTAGAAGCATTTAGATCTTATTTTTTACCACAGCCTTCTGTGAAATTATAATCATTTTCATAGCAATAATTTGAGATATCACAAACACAAGATTATTCATTCAAGTAGAGACAATAAGCAGATAAAATCCTGTTTTCATTCAAGTTTGTTGGCCATATGTTGGAAAATAAGAAAATGGGTTACATAAAACTGCACAGCTTCAGCTGATACTGCAGTGACTGCTGTGAACACTAATGTTGATCTGCAGAGCAGGTGTCACTACTTTTAGCCTCTCAGACATACTGGTAGGTGTTTCAGCCTTGTTTTGGAAGAAGCACATTTTAGAGAGAGCAGGACAGTTGTTGACTTGCTTTGTTCAACAAGAAAGGGTGACACAGAAGCCAGTTATGAAAATAACACCTGAAAAGCATTTGATGAATCACTGTATAGCTGGAGAAAAGTAGAGATAATATAATTTAATTTTTATTTTCAAATTCTGATTTGCAGGAACAAGTGTACAGACACACTCTGTAGCACTCTTCAGGCAACATTTTGTTTATGAACAATGTAAACATTCTTTAATTTCATTTTTATAAACTTGTTTCTTCGTGCAGTGTTATCAACCAGTGTAAATGTAAATAGGATCTTTATTTTCTAACAGGTCATCTGTTCAGCCTGAATTTGTAATCATTTGCCTGTGGTAATATAAATAGTTGGTTTAGCTTATAGTTTTGAACTCTTAAACATTTTTCACTGTTGGAAAATATTTTCATTTTAGTGTCTTGTAGTATTCTTGAATTTTAAGGCCTTTCTGATCAAAGATTTTCATTAATTTTGGTTATCCTTGATGTAATCTTGTAAGAGAAAGATTATTTTCTAGAAGTTCACAAGGAGTAGACAGTGGACTTAAAATATAAATCATTTTATCAAAGGTATTAAAGTATCAAATTTTATCAAATGTATAGCATTATTACCATCTATGAATTATATGATTTTCACAAAAACTGATCCTGTAACTAATTTAATACAGACTTTTAATTTGCACTTACAATTATAAAAGCATAGAATTGCTTAGGTTGGAAAAGACCTCTAAGATCATTGAGTCCATTTATGTGGATGAGTACTCCAAGTCCCCCTCTAAACCATCTCCTTAGACACCACATCTACACATCTTTAAATACTTCTAGGGGTGGTGGCTCAACCACTTCCCTGGGCTGCCTCTTCTGATGTTTGACAATCCTTTCAGTTGAGAATTTTTTCCTAATATCCAAATTAAACCTCCCCTGGTGCAACTTGAGGCCGTTTCTTCTTGTCTTACTGCTTATTGTTTCAGAGAAGAGACTGATCCCCACCTGGCTACAACCTTCTTTCAGGGAGCTGTAGAGTTAAGATCTCCTCTGTGTTTTCTCCAGATTAAACAATCCCAGCTCCATCAGCAGCTCCTCATCAGACTGGCCAGACCCCTCCCCAGCTTTGTTGCCCTTCTTTGGACACACTTCAGTCCCTCAATGTCTTTCTTGTAGCAAGGGGCTCAAAACTGATTTGTGTTCCCATTTTAAAAAGTACTTATTCCCATCAGAATTACAGATCCATCACATCTCTCATAAAAATGCTACTACCCAGGGAGGGCCAATCTGTAAAAGCTTTTAAATATGGAGTATTTCCTGTTCATGGAAGCACAGGGGCACAGAATCAAAAGCTAATGATTTACAGCAGCTTTACAAGTCAGTGTTCATGAGGTGAGGTACAATAGTACATATATACACACTTAGCTCACCCTATCTTCTGAGGTAAAACGCATTAGTTTAAAGTAATTTCACGGGAGTATAAATTTTTCCTTATCTTTTGGCAAGGTTATGATGACACGTAGCCCATTGCAGTGATATAGCATCTGTCTGCTGACTTGTTGGAAGGCTGTAACTCAGTCTGGATTGATCCAGATAAAGCTCTTAGACGATCAGCTTGACTTCTGTAAAAAGGTAATTTTTATTGATTTCAGTGATTGCATAATGATAAATCATCTCTTAAAAAAAAATCAAGTCTTTATTCAAAGAGTCAGAAAGAGGAAGATTTACCATTTGTGAGAGAGTGGAGAAAATGATTCGTGTCTCTAAATAACTGAAGTGGGGAGGGGCGGGGAGCAGTGCAATTCTCTGGAAGTAGAGATACTTACACTGCTCCACACCCCATCCCCCTGGAGCCTCTGGTCCAGCCCAGAACAGTTGTTAGCTGCTGGCACAAGGGAAGCAGTGCCCCCACCCACCCCTGCAGCTCCAGCTGAGCCCAGAGTGGCCACATGTTGGGTGGAGTGGCAACCAGACGGCCCAGAGCAGATAAAACTCATTGCCCTGAGACACACATGGTTGCATCCCTATAGTCCTTGGATTTTATGGCAGCTGAAACCACACCAAGACACTAGCTGTATCTTGTTTTTCCCTCTTTCTTTTCCTATTCCTAATTCCCTCTTCTTGATATATGGGAAATTTAATGTTGGATGAGTAGAGTTTGCTAAGTCTACTCTCAGTGAAATACTTTATTTTGATTGAATGGGGTTTTTTGACATTTTGCCAAATTCCTGATCTACTGAAATTTGCCAGTAAAGTTTGGGTTTTTAACCTCCTGAGAATGTTGTTGCATATCTCCCATGTACCCACCTCAGGGACCTCAACACTCTTTTAAATAAACTTTCAGAGTGAGGACTGTGGCTCCACACCATTTTCTACATGATTTAATTGCATCTTCCGTTAGTCAAAAAATATATATTTTGTTTCTAATTTCACTAGATTTTATAATTTCAAGATATGATTCCTTTTATGCCTGTCTCTAGCAGATAAAAAAACAACACAAAACCAAAAACTCACCAGAACTTTTTGTACATTAAGATAGTTATACATTATTTGGAGTTTCTTTGAAGATTGCTTTGTGATACATGTAATTTCTACAATAGCATCCGCTTAAGTGAAGGAAATCACGTCCAGAAACATTTTTAAATTCATTCTTCAAACCTGCATTTGTGATATACGTCTTCAGTTCTCTTCATCATTGTCCAGAGGGATAGGAGGCAAAGGTTAGCACTGTGTTGGGGTGACCATATTGAGTATTCCACACCCATCCACGTTACCCTAATGGACTGTCTCTTGGGCCAGCAGGCAGAAGCAGAAGGGTGGCCATTCTTCGCTGGCTGGGTTGAGGAGAGGTGGCTGCTGCTGGAGCTGCTCCCTGCCCACACCCACACCACCACTGCTGCCCTGGTCCTTACACCGGCACCTGGCAGGGAAAATCCCTTCAGACCGAGCAGCCTCCTTCAATCTCCCAGCCACAAGGCAATCCTGGTTTTGCCTGAGAGGTGAGGGGCCAGGTGACCTTTTGCCTTTGCTGGTTTTGTAGGTAAACCATTTTTCTCTATATGGTTTGTGAGTTTTGCTTTATTAGAATTGTGACACTAACATTTTTAAGCTCTCACAGTCTTGTTTTCTTTGGTTTCCCCCAGGGGTGGGACTTGAGCAGTCTTAACTTTTCCCCGGTGAATTTTTAAAACCAGTACAATCATCAATACATACTTTTGAGTTGTTACTTAATATTGACTATAACATCAGTCTAAACACAGCTTCCCAGTTCAATAGCAAAAATAGACACCTATGAATAGTTTTTCCAATATATTTGTAAAATGCAAGATTTTCAACAAATACAGGAATATGACCACAAAATTGACTTTTTTTCCTGTCCTCATTTTTTCCTGTTTTCCTACTTTTGAAATTAACAGAATCTTGTTATATTCTGCTTAAAAGCAGATTATGGATGCAGTTACTGCTGAAACTATATGGAAATATATCTTCCATTACTTTTACCAGTTGCAACTGGCAAATCCAATATAAATTTTCAGATTCCATAATAATAAAAAATCTGCATATAATAATAAGCCTAGGCACACCAATTAACTTTTCATTTTGCCATGTTTCTCTTAAAATATTAAAATTTTCTAGTCTAATTTTATTTTTACTCCAGGATCTTACAATCATCAGAATAATCATATTTTTATTCCCAAATTCCCTATATAGACAAAGGAATCAGAATATGGACTTGTAAGCAATATTACATTGTTTCTGAATGAAGTACCATGAAATTCCTTCAAATTGAATATCCTCATTTCTTTGTGAGATTCCATAGACTAAAATAGGAGTTTCTACAGTAAATTAAAGATGGTAAGAATGAGCAGAGCACATAAAAATGTGGTTCTAATGATAATCAAGACATGTATGAGTTCAGAGAATTGCTCTGAAAACTGTAATCAAAGAACAACTTGTTCTTTCCTGCAGCCAGCTTGTCCAGGCAGTTAAAGGTCTTGTTAATCCTCACTTAACATCCTATTTTTATTATGACTGTGTCTCCTCTCAGGATGATAGCAATGGGCTGAGAATGCATTAATGCCATGTTACTTTTTTTTTCCATTGTACAGTGAATACTTACATACAGCACAGTAAATGTTCATCTACTTAATAAAGTGTACCCTGGCACATATTGAAGAAAGCATGATGTGAGACATGAAACCTATGTTCCTAGGGCAAAAGAACAAGTGTACAACATGCAAATAACAAGTTTTCTTGCTGTGCTGAGACGCAACGACATCTAACATCAGTATCTTCAAGATAAAGAGTTAGCTAAATATAAGTTATGTTTTTCTATTGCTCTGGACAATGACCAATTAAAAAATCTGTAGCATCAGAGTGCCACTTTATCAACTTGAGAGCTTTCAGAGTTCTGTTGAATATTTTAAATTTAGATTATTTTACACTTTAGATACTGGATGTAGCATGTACATGATTTGTTTTATAACAAACAAAGTAAATTATTTAAAAGAAAGCCTAGAGTTTTGAAAACAAATTGATGCTTTGGAAAACTGCCTTGCCTTCCAGTGCCAAGAGACCTATGTAAGACAACTGCCACTAGAGAAAGAATCTTGTAAATCATTGTTTTAAAAATTTTAAGTTGAATTGCTGAATAAAGCAACCAAAAAATGTTAGCTCTCCATCTTATAAAATCTTCTAATATTTTCAAGAACTGTGGCAAAATAAATGTGTGACTATATAAAACACCTGCACATCTAAATATTGTCATCACATATCTTTGTGTTAAATGCTAAGATAACAGACCTCTAATGATTCTACAGAGATATTGATGACCCACAAGTAAGGCACAAACTATGTGATATTAAAGGGATGTATTTTTTCAGAAATTGGGTACCATGGGTTGAAATTATTTCTGAATAATTAGAAAGTAGTGAATTGTCTATCCCTAATGCCATTCAAATAAATTGATTTCATTTACATTCATGATACACACTAGTTCCAGCAGAAAGCTGAGCACATACTTACGTGCCCTATTGAGTTGAACAAGATTACTCAGTACAACACAAATGCTACTTAGTAGATGACAGAATTCATCATTTTGTAAAACAGAGAACAACTGTAATATTGGAGCATTCATAGTCCTGTTAAATGAAAATTTACAGGTACTCTGAAGGACAGGTTATGAAAGAGATTTTACTTTGGGTTTCTCCAAAACACAGATCCTTCAGAAAAAAAAAAAAAAAAAAAGCATCATTAGCTGTAAATAGAATCTTTAGTACAATATGTCGTGCACAAATATCAAGTTTTATGCTTGGAAGAAATTATTCAGTAATAAATTAAAATTAAACATAAAAGATAATATTTTCTAGACAACAAAAAAGCCATCTCAAATATTTTATCATTTTCTGTGTATTTAGAAGTCTTGTAATATTTTAGTATTTCACAAATCTATCAGTTGAGAGGTTGTAGTAAAGAAAAAGAATCCTAATATTAATGTCCATAGGAATATGGTATTTTGTTCTTTTGCATTTTTAAATGCTATATTATTTCCAAAAATTAATAACATTTCTTAAATGTTTCAGTTATTCACATAGTCCTTATATACATAAAAAATTGATTAGCCAAACTAACCAAAGACAAAGCAATAACAACGATCAGGGAATAATTAATCAATAGCACTGGGAGTATGAATTTGCTCATCTGAATTGTTCAGCAGAAAGGTGAAAGGAAAGACATTCAGTGACATCAGGCTATTTAAGCAAATAATCCTCAAACACAGATTACAAGAGTGTTTTTTTTCTCTGCACATAAAAATTTATTCTCTTTACCTTAGCAAACTTTTTTTTTTAATAGAACTATTAACCTTGATAAAAATAAAATTATAGGCGTACTTAAAAGTCTTTATACAGAGTATGTATATTGATTCAATTCATAGAAAAGGCTGCTAGCAAACAGACACTGCAAAGGTAGCTGATTCCATGCTTAAATTTTTAATATCCTTAGAGTTTCTAGACCTCTAATTACAGTACTGCTGCCTGGATTTCTAAAAAGAAGCTACTTATTTAAAGGTTGCATCATTACTGTGTTGCATCAGACTTATTAGCTGCATGGATCATAACCTCATGGACTAGAAGATCTTCTTTTATTTGAAAGTAATCGGCTAGTTTTAAAGTCCTTTAAACAAATAATAATTTATTATACTCTTTTTCATGCAAGTTGGTCTACTGATTTCATAAACTACTCTCTAAGATCTGGCTAAGCAAGGCTTCAAGAAAAGAGAAATAAGGTATATTTCCACAGAGCCTTTAAGAGTGCTGTTGAATTAAACATGTTCCAGCAGAAAATAAATAGATAATATAATGGTTGAAGAGATCCCTATTCATGGAGTTTCGTGGTTCTCCAGAAAGAAAAGTTAATGTTCCTCTTGATTTTTTATGAAGTAGATGTCTCCTTTTACTAAAATGCATGTATGCGTGTACTTGTGTACAATTTAGTGCATCCAACATCAAACAACACTTGACCTAGACAAATTAGAGATGCAAGAAGAAGAGTAAGCAATCAGTTGATTAGTTTCACATGTTGAATGTGTGCAAGGAAATCAGATATATCTCACTTTTGTCTAAAGACTGAAAATATTTCAGTGAAAATTGTATCATATTCAGCAACTTTTGAAAAAAATGCAAGGTATTATGAGGAAAACTTCTTTAGTTAAACAAACCTCAATAAAAAGAAACAGCCATTTGATAATAAGTCATATTAGTGGCTCTAGGATTTATGTCTGATAATATTTAAGAATGTAATCTATGCACTCCTTACAAGCATTCTGTCATGCTTCAGCTAATGGTACTATGAGCCCAGAGGATAACTTCATTAGGTATCCATCTACAATTATTTCCAGATAAAACATATTGATTCATTGAAGATGCACTCCTAGTAATACATATTTGGCTAGGCTGCCCGTATTCAGTCAGCTAATTAATATTTTCTTTCCTCTAACTTTGTCAATCTCTGATTTGTACTCTCCAGAGAAAGAAAAGAAGTCACTTGGAAGTTTATCTGAGTCAGAAAAATAAATCAAGTGCATGTAAAAAAATTCAGAAAGCATCTTCAAACTATTTTAAAGGATCACTTTATATTCCATATTTTTGATGAGTGATTCATATTTTTAAGTTGAGCAACAAAAAGCCATCATTTTTGCAACAGGAAATCTTTGAGCTCCTAGATGAAATTTCTCATTGAAGAAATACTTTGCACTTAAAGGCCTTGGGAACTTAGATGTTACATCTTTTTAAACACTTTCCACAGATGAAAGTATAGGCTTTGTAGCACCTAGTTATGGGGGGAAAAAAAAACACATGAGAAATTTATCAAATCATAGCAAGTATGTTGTCTGCCCAACAAAAATATTCTACATCTCCTGCATTTGAAAAGTCACAGGGTGTTACTGAAGATACAAGAGAAAAACAGTACTTTAGTGTTTAAATAAGATCCTAAAAACTGTAAGCATAATTGGAGATAATGTTTTTATTAGCTCAGAACTGGCAATTTATTTACCAGATTTGGACCTGAAATTAATTAATGTGCATAACTTGCGAAAATCCATTCTAAAAAGGAGAGAGAATGCCAAGATTGTTCTGTACTATGCAATGGTTTTATCTTTCTGTTTTCTGCTTTTTTGTGGTCTTTGCTATTTTCATTCTCCAAATCATTTTTCTTTTTCTTTTCTTTTGATCCTGTTAAACTAACCTTGAACAGCTCTATGACATCCTTACCTCTCTACTGAACTCTAAAAGTTAAGCAAAGTCTATTTTGGCCTGCATACTGATGAAGTTTTGAGTTTCCTAAAGTTTAGCAACCATTTCTTTCATTTATATTCTCCAATTGCAGTCAGTTTTTGAACAAAAAAAAAAAAAAAAAAAGCAAAAAAAAATAAAAAAAAAAAAAAAGGGAGTTTTTTTCCTGCCCTAAGATGAAGAATATTTGTATGATTTTGATGAGGCCTTTAGGTACAATCATAAGATGAACATCATAATTCACAATAACAGAAAGACATTAAGCATATGACTTTAAATAATGTTTGTGTATTTTTCTCTGCTTTCAGTTTATGGACTTCATATACCGTGTCAAGCAAAATTCACTCTGTATTCTGTAAGGCAAAGATAATTTATTTACTCATATGCGAAAGATGATGACAAAGTAAACTACTCAAGGCATAACAATAGGTGATTGGAAAGGAGCTATTGCACTGCATTTTAGATGGCATGCTATAGTATGGGGTACTGTGAATTTTTTTTTTAAAGAGGATATGTCTTGCACTCTTGTTGCAGTGTGCTAAAATGAAGCAGGTACAAATAAATAAAATCCTTGGACCCAAGTAGTAATTTATGATGAATGATCACATGGATCTTGCATAAATGTCTTCTCTCAAGGGTATATAATATCTACAGCTATGTATTTATGTGTGTATGCACAGAAAGCTTAATAGGTTGACCTGCACACCTGCTTGTGGAAGCAGCCTTTTTGCCATTACAGACCATAAAGTTTTGTAGGCATATTTCAATGAATTCATGTAATTAGCTGTTAAATCTTTTTAAAAAGCCCACATTGTTATTCTGAAGGCTTCAGAATGGAATTCTGGTTTCATTCCAGCAATAACTCTGGTCTGTTTAGTAAATGATATTTTTAGGAAAGGGGTGAGGATGATTCTTCCCTCAGGGTATTAATGATGAAAGAGCTCTAAAATGCCTAGTTATTATAAACACTTTAGCATTGGCAGGTAGAATCCATCCCACATAAAAAAAATAAAGAACAAAAAGTATTAATTTGATTATGTGGCTCTCTGAGATTCTCTGGGAAAGTTTTTCAACATTGTTCCATCTCCTTCAAGAAACTCACACATTTCATTATATCACTGCTGTAACTGCAACCTATCTAAAAAGCTTAGCTATTGCAGAGGACAGACATTTTACCTTTAGCTCAGTAATATTTTACTTTTAACCCCTGTAATAATTCTTTATTTTACAATAGGTCTCAGAACAAATATATCTGTATTCTATTACATTGTTCCTTAGTTTAATGTTATAAAGACAATTATACAATTCCAATGACTAGTGAATAGGAGCCTCTTTAATATTTTAGATGTTGTTCCTTAAACTTTGCAAAAGCTCACACATTGCTGGCATTCATTACCTAATATAATATTATGTTTATTTTTAATTAAAAGTCAATGGAACCACAAACTACTCTGCTTCTGAAAACTAGATTTCTCAGTCATTACTTCTGTTAAAGGAACATATCAACCAATTTCTGTTCAAGAACAGAGCAAAGAGGTGTCATTAAATATAAACTTAAAGAAAACTCAATTGAACTCACTTTGCTTTCTGCCACAAAGGTATCCTCTTCTGAAACTCATTTGTTTGTGCTCAGTTAGCAACATTACCCACAGCTACTATTCTTGTATATCCTCTGAATCCTAAACTGTGAACTTAGCCTATTGAGTAAGCTCAATCAGGTTGTGTTACAGCAGATAAATTGTTCCAAAAAATATTGATTGTAGCAAGACTCCA
This sequence comes from Cichladusa arquata, assembly GCA_026413545.1. NCBI lineage: Eukaryota > Metazoa > Chordata > Aves > Passeriformes > Muscicapidae > Cichladusa > Cichladusa arquata. The sequence goes on along the minus strand of JAOTQP010001286.1, from coordinate 135,131,002 downwards.
ATATTTTTAGGCACATGCTGAAACACAAAAATCTATATTGCTAACACTGTTATGTGAAAATTTAAGAGCAATTTAAAAATTTAAAATATGCCTTACTGGAAACTTTGATAGGTGTTGTGGTTTAACCACAAATGGCAATTTAACCCCACACAACTGCTCCCTCCATGGTGGGATGGGGGAGATAATTGGAAGGCTAAAAGTGAGAAAGCTCATAGACTAAGATAAAGACAGTTTAAGAGGTAAAGCAAAAGCCATACACAAAAACCAAGGAAAGCAAGGAATTAATTCACCACTTCCCGTGGGAAGGCAGATGTTCAGCCATCCCCAGGAAACCAGGGCTTCATCATGACTATCAGTGACTTGGTAGGACAAATGCCATCACTCTGAATGTCCCACCCCTTCTTTCTTCAGGTTCATGTGCTGAGTGTGATGCCATATGCTATGGAATACTCTTTTGGTCATTTGGGGTCAGATGTCCTGGCTGTATCTCCTCCCATCTTCTTGTGCACTCCAGCCTCCTTGCTGGTGAGATGTGGTAAGAAGCTGAAAAGGCTTTGGTGCTGTGTAAGCACTGCTCAGTGGAAATGAAGACATTCCTGAATTATTAACGCTGTTACATCTGAACCTACCCTGCAGCTCCTTTGAAATATTCCCAGGTGTCCTGTCACTGGGTACCAAAGGGAAGAGCTCAGCATCTCCCTCTCCCCTTTCTAAGGATGTTGTACAGAGCAACAAGGGGTTGCCTTTCAGCCTTGTCCTCTACAAGCCAGGCAAATCCAACATCCTCAGTCTCTTTCCAGAAGACGCTTTCTGGCCCCTCCACAAGCTTAGTAACCCTCATTTGGATGTGCTCAAGTACCTTAACATCCTTTATTATTGTGGGGTGCAATGTATGGGATTGTACTCCCTAGAGTATGGGAATGTAATTAGTAAAGTTGCAACTGTTTCAGGATGTGCTATGCCAGAATTAGTTTGCCTTGTATGGCCCTCTGCAGAGAGCAAAGCATGGCCCTAAAATATACTGGATAGAACTTCATTTTCAAGGCATATGTTTTAGCTCATAAATTCCAAATTGTTTGACATCCTTGCTGCTTAAAGACATTTTTTCTCAAAGTCCTCTGGATAGTGGCCACTCATGGCAAGAGAATTAATCTCTAGCCTCGCTCTACCTGCTGATGTATCAGATCTGTGTTTGGACACCTGCAAGGGCCCATCTTGTCACACTCAGCTTGCATCAAAATGTTGAGATTTTTTAACTGAATAGACATAGTTTGATTGCTTTCTCCACTCCTCAAACCTGTTTTGAAAACCATGCGTATGCTAGAAGATTGTTTTATTTACTTTTATTAATAGGAAGAAAAAGAAACAAAAATATTTTGTTTTGTATCTGAAAAATATCATCAGTTAATTTCATCACATCAAGATTCTCAAGTGGTTCCAGGTGGGCATACAAAAACCAAAATCTTCTGTCCTTTTTGAAGATATCTTACGGGTGCATAGGGACTCTTACAGAGAAGCAGGTGCCTTTCAGTGTCAGGTGATCACCTTGCCAGCCACCTCCTCATCCACATCAGTATTATCAATGAGAACCTTACTCTTCACTAAATGCCTGCAGGATTTCTTTAAAATTTAGCAACCTTTATGCACACTTCTGGAGAATAAAGAACATTCATGCTAACTGCACCACACTGACCACCACTGTTAATTTGCTGTAGATTTTTCAGTGTTTGGGCTGGTCTGGCACTTTGCCCAATTAAACTTCCAAATGGAAGCTCGCTAATGCCAGCTGTGATTATTTTCTTTCCTGTGGGGAAACACCCATTGCTAAAGTGACTAGACTGAATCAGCAGTGGCATGTTCAGAGTCCACTCACACAGTGGGTGCTCACTCAGCCAGTGGAGGGCTGGATCCGTGGATCATGGCCATGTGGAGCTGGATTTTGGCAGGCTACTGATGGGTGATCTCAGGCTCTACCCTTCATGATGTGATGTCAAATATAAGTAATAGTGAAGTTCTTGCTCAGGTCTTCGGAATTTAGATTGCAGAAAACTATAGTTCAGGAAATAGGTTTCCTTGTCTACTTCATAACCTGGATTTCATGGCATCCATGAGACAAAAAAAAGCTGTATCTCGGCCTTTTGTAGTGGGAGCAAGCTCTGCACTTCCTTTGACTCCCTTTCCCAGGTGTTCTTATGCAAAACAGTCTGTGCTTGAATGGGCTCCAGGCTTGCTGCACCATCAGGAGCTGCCACTTTTCAGCTCTCTCTGCATGCAGTACAAGCACGGGGCAGGCATGACAGCACTTCTCATGCATCACTGCCTGAGATGCACAGCAGAGGAAGTTCTTAAAGGCAAAAAGTAGGCTTGTCACCAGTATGTGTCATACTTTCAAAGGCACCTCAGAGAACCACACATCTCTTCAGTCTCACTGTGGTCAGTCCTGGTCATCATTCTTCAAGTTTCCACTTTTTGGGAAATAGGACTGATTGGTCTTGTCTTGCTCCTGCTGCATTTTGTTGCTCTGTGAATTGCCTTTGTCAGACTGCAAGAAATATTTTTTTCCAAGCTAAACTGAAGAATGAATCAGCCTGCTCTTGGCTACATCACTTTGTGTTAATGCTAATGAGCATTGGCTCTGAAACAGATTCAGAAAAAATAAGATAAAAATAAAATAAATAAAATAAAAAATAAAGTAAAAATTTTCACTTGTAATCTTTGTGATATGTGTCTTTGAAAGTGTTTTTGGAGCTGAAAAAACCCTTTCATTGCATTTCATACAATTAATAG
>JAOTQP010001286.1:135109072-135124623 GCA_026413545.1 Cichladusa arquata | reverse complement strand
GATGGGATGGGATGGGATGGGATGGGATGGGATGGGATGGGATGGGATGGGATGGGATGGGATGGGATGGGATGGGAAACACAGAACAGAATAGAATAGGCTATATAATGCATGACAATCTCAGACCTAGGTATGAGGGGTCTTCCCAGGAGCAAAGGTATTTGCAATGTAGATCCCATCCAGGAGACAAGATCAGAGACGAGCACACATACAACATAATTCCAGCAGGGACTGAAACAGTCCTGTATTGTCAACACTGGTTTTAGCAGGAACCAAAAACACATCCCGACACAAGCTACCGTGAAGAAAATTAACTCTATCTCAGCCAAAAGCAGCACAATAGGGAATGATTGCTGGTTTATGATGTCCCATTGAAAATGCATCTTAATGTTATTTTCACATTGTACTGAAAGTGTTCAGAATACTTTTTCTAATTAATTGCATTTCTACTAGCATTAACAATATTTATAGTAAGAACACTATATGAACACAAATTGTATTTGTACTTGCATTTCCTTCATCAATTTTTCAGTATTTCGTCAAGCCATAATAAATCATGCTGAAATTCTGTTTTCTGTGACAGCCTCTAAGGACAAAACTAGTGAGAAACATGCCTATCATCAAGCTGGAGGCAGCAGGTGAAACACTTTTGACCATTTTATTTGAGTTCTACTTCTGCCTTTGTGTAGTTGTGGAAGGAAAAATGCACATTCACTGTCCCCTGTGGAGCTCAATATACAGAAAAAGATTCAGCAACACTTGCTCTTTTTTTTGGCACATACTGTCTTTGTACTGGATAGATGGGTTAGACAGGAGATTTAAAAAAAAAAATCACACTCCACAGCGAAACAAAACTTTTATAAATCAAAAATGTCTAGGGCAATAAGAAATTACAGTATGACATGAACTTTGTGGCTTCTAGCATTCCAGAGTTTAAGAAGTTGGATGTATACAAGTTCAGAAGTCAACACATCATGAAAGAAAGTTTCATAAACTTTGGTAGGCTTGGTGCCATGACCTGGGGAGCCTGTTCCAGTGCCCAACTACCCCCTGGGTGATGAACTTTTTTCTAATATCCAACCTAATCTCCCCAGATACAGCATCATGCCATTTCCTTGGGTACTATCACTACTCACCAGAGCAAAGAGATTGATGCTTGCTCCTTTTCTTCCCCTTGTGCGAAAGTTGCAGAATCCTCTGACGTCTTGGTCTCCCCCAGGCTAACAGACCAAGTGACCTCCGCCACTCCTCATGTGGCTTCCCCTCAAGACTCCATCATCTTTGCTGCTCTCCTTTGGGTGCTCTCTAACAGCATAATATCTTTCTTATATACCCAAAGCTGCCCCCAGCACTCGAGGTGAGGCTGTCCCAGTGCAGAGCAGAGCAGGACAGTCCCTCCCTTTCCTGGCTGGTGATGCTGAGCCTGATGCCCCCCAGGACAGGGTTGGCCCTCCTGGCTGCCAGGGCACTGCTGGCTCATGGTCACCTTGCTATCTGCCAGGATCCCCAGGGCCCTTTCCCTGGTGCTGCTCTCCAGCCTCTCATTCCCCAGTCTGTCTGTACATCGAGGGTTGCCCCATCACAGGTGCAGAATCCAGCACTTGGCCTTAAACTTCTCATGGTTGGTGATTGCCCAGTCCTCTGATTTGTTGAGGTCTCTTTGTCTTTGAGAGAGTCAACAGCTCCTCCTAGTTTTGCATCACCAGGATACTTACATGTAACAGAGTATGATTTATTTTGGTTGTTCTTTAAAATGCTTACTAGAAAATACATTTTTAATTTATTTTTTAACACAATTAAATATATTATGAAAAAGACCAGCTAGTTAGGATCTACCTTTGACTCTGCTGGGAGCATATTGATTTATGCCAGTTATCTAGCAAACTATTTTAACTAAATTAGTATGATACCATCTTAAATTAAGAATGCACATTTCTTTGTATGCTTTGAAACCTTGCACTAAGTAGCAACTACCAGTAGAATATGGAGCATCTAGGTTTTTATAATCTCAGTATGTGAATACTACAGGAAAAACACGTTCCATGTCAAAAGAAACATTGTGAGTATCAACTCATACTGAAAAGTCTGTCAATTATGAAAGAAAATCAAAAACCCCAGAGTACTCATAGTTTCTATTAATTACTGAAGAATAACTTTGTATAGAATAGTAATAGAATCCTTTATATAAAATATGCTAGTTATGCAACACATAGTGTAGAAATTCTGTGATATCAAAGAAGGTTTGAGCACAACTTACTAGTCCATTTTTAATTTTCTGTATACATTTTGCCAGCCGACTTTTTTTTCGAAAATTTATCATAAAAAAAAAATCCTTTCATTTTTAGCCATGGTACATGGAGCTCTGGTACACAAAACTGTGTGAAGATTTCAACTTTGTTTTAAGGCACTTCAACATCATCACTTACTTCAGAACACTTGGCTGAAATCTGAGTGTGTGCCTATAATACATTTGAGTAGACACTACTCATGTCATGGAAATAATTGTTTCTGTGGCTTTTATTTCTTAGACGTATGCTCAGGTAAATTATTCCAGAGTTGCCATGTCCTTAAAAAATCTACACATAGGGATTGCAAGTACTGGGTAATTTGACTTTTATTACGTATGAACGTTTTTATTATTTTGCTGGTTTAGGAAACTGTCTCTAATGAGCATCAGTCTCACACTAGAGGAAGAAAGATGTGTAACTCTAAGGTTTGCAATGTTGGCTTCAGGCTTTTAAAGCAGAATACTTTTTTTAGGTCCCCTGTGAAAGTTCTTTTTTTCCTTCTTTTTCTTTAAACCATTTGATGAAAAGATGTGTTGTGATAGTAATGGAAAGTGGGTTTCTTCTATGCTCAGAGCAAGTATACAAAGACACTAAAAATAAAGTAAATTTAAAGCAATTAATTTACCCAATGAACTCATTTCATACATCAGCATTTAATGATTTAAATGATACTCATTTAAAGTTTCCCCCTTCTTCTTACTTTTTTTTCCAAGTATGGGAGCAAAAAGATCTGTTGATAATTAGACTCCACAGGTACTAGTATTTATGCATCTAACATCATCTACTTCAAATCCACTGAGGATTCGATTCAATTCGATTCAATTTGACTTTACTTTCAATTTCCTGCTAAACCATCAGAATTGCTAGATTCAGACCAGTAGAACCTTTAGAAACGTACTGCTGATAATGTCTGCAACCAATCCAAAACTAACTTAAAAAGTATGTCCTTGGTTCTTCTTTCCCCTGCTAACCCAGAACAGCAAATTCTGCATTTTTCTTGCTGCAATTTTCCTACTTTTCACTGACCAACACAATCAGACACAAGGGGCTTTGCATGGATTCATTAATGGGCTAAAAGCTGTTCCAGCTCCAAACTGGATGGCAAGAAATCATTGTGGAAAGATACAATAGCATGAAATAATCATTCTTCTATACACAAAGTGAAACAGAGCCATTCCATGATTACTATCTGTTGACCTAAAGTTGAAACAGAGAATAGATATACCCTACACTGCATCCCTAATAGAATATCTTCAATGCTGTCTCCATAATGATAGCAAAGTCAATTAATTCCTTGCTCAAAGGCAAAAAGGGGTCAAATCAAGAGAGGAAATAATTAACGAACCAAAACCCTCCACTGGAATTAAATCTCACCTTCCGTCTTTTCTAGAAAAAATATATATTAGCAAAAGACTATGTACTCTTTGGTGAGGACTGTAACAACTTTTTCTGCTATTCAGATCCCTTATTTTCCTCACATGAATGTATTAAAGTTTTTTTCCTATCTTGTTTGTTGGTGTTCTCTCATTCTCTCTCCTATGAACCAGTACTGCACACCACAGGAGTGGCAGCACATGGAGAATGGGCTGTAGGTCACAATGTCCACAGATAAACATCCCAGCAGCTAGAGTAAACCTGACTGAGTTTATCTTTCCCCAGTGAATTTAATCCTGAATGCATGTGTGTGTGTGATTTCTTAGCAAATGTTTAAATCCTGTGTGTGTGTGTGTGAGAGAGAGAGTGTGTGTATGAGCATGAGCTCACACATGGACTCTGGGACACAGGCTCAGCCTCACTTGCTGCCAGACCTGCAGACAGAACAGTAGCAGCAGCAGCAGCTGTGGAAGTGGGATGGAGAGACCCCTGGGTTCCTAGGCTGTATCTGAGAGGGCTTCAGCAACTGCAGAGAAGAAACCCTGGCCCTGGAATCCACAGTTTTTACCAACTCAAAACTTGCAAAACACTTTCACTTTTACTACCTTTGCATTAGACATGCTAGTTTTGATTTGATTTGCTTTAGACAGCTTTTACATAGATCCATTAAAAATACAAAACAACATTATTTTAATCTGTTTGACTCATATCTTTTTCACAGGAACACAGCATCTGATGTAGAAGATCAGAGGTCCATTTAATCTAATTTTCAAACACTTTGTGCAGTGAGAGGCTATGAAAGCTGTCATGTTCAATGGTTCTGTTAATAAACCCCTCATTTTAGAAATTATTAAATTATGGATCTCAGATTCTCTGAAGACTGGTAAGAATAGAAAACTCAGCACTAAGCATGGGACAAGAAGAGTGTCCTTCTGAGTAAGCAAGTATCCACAAGCTGAACAGCTGCTGCTTCAATGAATGTTATCAGCAAAAAAAGAATTTCTGGGTCCTTAGATGGAGAAGAGGTGACAGCAGCAGTGAAGAGTGGGTGAGAAAGCAAGAAAGGGTACAAACCGAGACCTAGGGAATCCAGAGGTGGATACAATATCTGGAGAAGATGAGTTGGTTAAAAGACAAAACACAGTGCTCCTTCTCCAATGGTCAGTTCTTCAATGTTCAAATTTTAGGTCGTTGCAATTGAATGTGTCTGTCTATATATGTACGTGCATATATAAAATATATATATATATCTGTATCTATTTTTTAGTTAATTAAAAGAATGCTACATAGGTTTAGAAGACCGACAAACCAGGCCAGTTTTAAGCTTTAAACCCAAATATTACTAAATTTATTCATTAACACCACATTTTATGTTAATAATTAGTTTTTCCATATTACCGATCACTAAAATGTATACGAAACTGTCAGTCAGTAACATTACTATGGTACTCATTCATATGTGTATCATTTATTATGAGTATACAACACCCAGAATTTCAGGATGACACTGTTGACTATGGTAATTATTGCTTCTCAGTTACTGAGATTAAGATGATTAAAACCAAGAGACTTTGACGAGAGATTTTATAACTAAAGGACATTAATTTTATTTCTTCTTTATATTTTCACCATGTCTAATGTTTTTAGGCTATTTGGTACTCTCAAGGGGAAGCAGACTCTCAACTGCTTCTAAAACTGTTTATATTGGGGTTTTTTTCTCATTTTGTACATCATTGTGATAGTAATGGAAATGGCTTTTTGAGTATTCCCCAAATCATTCTGTATCCAACAACACACATCTTTGTCCCTTTGATGATCACAGTCCTCACATATTTTGTGGTTATGAACAGTTCTGCCATCACAGCACTAACCAATACATAATATTAATGCCTTATTTGAGCTTATTTTAGCACACTTATGCTCGAATTCAAGGCAAATTAATACAGATTACAGCATTTACAGTTTCTCATTGACATCAGCCTCTGTTTTGGCTACAAGGTATCTAACACCAAGATAAGTTATTTAAACGCTAAGCTCAAAGTCTTTGCTCCAGGCAAAATGCACAAAGAGACGGGCATTCAATAATCAGATGCACAACAGCCAGTTCTCTGACTAGAGTTTCCAGAATTAGCAATTATAGAATGATGAAAAAATGCATCATGAGTTTACACACCTGATTCTCATCCAAAGGGAAATTATTTTATAAGGATTATCAGCCTAGAATTCTCTCACGGACCTTGGTTCTTATTTTTTTTAAGAAACACAGATGAGTCATTTATTCCAAAGGATGCCTGGAAGGAATTCTGCTTAGCACAAATCTCAGGAGTAGACAGCTTGCCAGGATTTGGGAGTCAGACTGGATGTTCAGCATAGGAGACAGACTACCTAGAAAGTATGGACACTGATCAAAGGAGAAAAACATGCTTTGCCCCCTTCAGAAAGGCTCATGAATAAATATTAGATGATTAATTCACTTAAGAGAATAGAAACATGTGTCTAGTCCTAGTAAGTACGACACAAAAATCTTACTAAACAGTCATTACAGAAAGTAAAATTTAGTGAGTTCCAACTTTTTCACTGTATTCAGAAATATTTTCTCATCTCTTCTATTTTTTCCATTCTATATTCACTCTGTTTCCCATAAATTCTATGTGTACTGATGTGGGTCTCACATGAGTCAATGGCACCCCATGTAAGTCAGTGGCACCTCCCAGTTTGGTATCAGCAAACTTACTAAGGGTGTATTTCAACTCCTGCACTCAGGTCACTGATAAAAATATTGAACAGAACTGGCCCTAGATTTGAAACCTGAGGGACACTTTGTACAGCCAGATGTAGCCCCACTCACTGCAACCTGTTCAGCCAGTTATTCATTCAGTTCACTGTTGAACTTGCTCATCCTAGAGGAGGACAAGTGTTTGAGAAAGATGTTGTGAGGGACAGTATCAAAAAACCTCACTGAAATCCAGAAAAGCTACTTCCACTGCTTTCCCTTAATCCACTGTGCGGGTGACCTTAATCAGAAAGATATTAAATAAGGTAGGACTTTCCCTTTGTAAACCCAAGTTTACTGTGCCTGATGATTGCATTGCTCCTTAAATGACTTTCAATACCACAGTATAATCTCCATATTTTCAGGACTTCCATGTCTTCAGTTCCCTGGGTCTTCCCTCACACCCTTTTTGTAGGCTGGAGTAACACTGGACAGCTTTCAGTCAGCAGGGACCTCAATAAACTTCCAAGACTTTTGGCAAATGATCAAGAGGGGTGGTTCTATAACATCCACACCTTCAGTACTCCAGGTCAAATCCCATCGGGTTCATGCACTTACAGACATTGAACTGCTACAACTGCTCCCTCAAAACTTCAGTGTCCATCAGTGGAAAGTCACTGCTTCTGTAGCTGTGGTCCTCCAACTCAAAGGACCAAGTAGCCCAAGAGCTTACCAGTATCATTAAAGACTGAAGCAAAAAGCCCCCAACACTGAAGGCCTCCAACCTTTTATTCATCTTTATTTGTCAGGTGACAATCAAGTATCAATCAAACATTTTCCTTAGACCTCTCTTGCTATTAGCGTAGTTCAAAATGTCTCTTTTGTTTTCAGACATGACACTGGCCAGTTTCAAATGCAACTGAGCTTTGCCCTTTTTTCCTCCTTGCATCTGTGAAGTACATCTCTGTAATCTCCCTGTGAAGTCTAACCTTGTTTACAGAGATCACACAATTTCTTTTTCTTGATCTCCAAGAGGAGTTCTCTGTTCAGGCAAGTTGGTCTTCTACACCACCTGCTTGCTTTATTATACAATCTGTCAATGATACTGAAAAATTATGAAGTTCCTATGGTATATTTTGCAGTTTGCTATTTATTTTCCATCTGATTCTAGCCATACTCCAACATTTCAATGTTATGAAACCAAATTAATTGAGCAGTCTTTCAAATATTCAACATTATTTCCAACGAATTTTCTTGAAATAATACTGGAATATTTACATTAAAATTTAACTTTCTACATTTAATGATTATAGAGCTACTTAAGATTCTTTTACAGTCACCTGAATTAATTGGCAATTTTTCAATACATTCAATATTTAAGGATCTCATTATTTTCTTTACTTGTAGCCCTTCAATGTTTCTAGTGCAAATCTTTTTTTCTCATTTAGTATAAAGTCTTTGTATACCATTTATTGGATCTCTAAAATACTCCTGGCAGAGGCTATTGGGATTTCAGACAAAAAACTACTTGCTTATAAATGAAACTATTTTCTTAAAAAGATGAATAGACTGAGATGCATATAGTCATGCATTCAGCAAGACAATGCACTACAGTCTTATTTTTCTTTGTTTCTATAATAATGACAAACACATATATGGATAGACAATATGCCAGAAAAAACAAACGTAACTGATTACTCTTGCAGAACTGTAGCTAACACTTCAGTGGGAAACTGGAAATCCTAAAGTAGTAAAAATACATAAGTATGGAAAATAAAAAATTAGTGCCTCTATATATTAATACTATACTTTATTGAAGTACTTTATTCTTAATAACTTTTATTTTTAATAACTGAATTTGCAGGGCTTAAAACAATAGTTCATTCATGAGAATGGGTCATATAATACATTCTATATTTTTATGTAAAAAGCAATAATTACAGAACAGTTATAGAATCAAAACTAGTCCACATATCATGTCAACAAATTTCACTACTAATGAAACCAATAAATAGGTAAGAAGCAGCATATTCAAGTGCATCAAACTACATAAACCATAGATGTATAGGACTGAAAAGCGTAGCCCATCACCTGAAACACAGACTAAGGTACCAACCAGAAAACTGTCAACAGGTTCCCTCTATCTTCTCTCTCCGTTTTTGCACACTTGCTCCTACCCAAACTGGCTTGATCCCTTCATCTGCCCACCTTTGGTTCCTCCCCTAAACGTTCCATAGCAAGAATTTCACCGTCCCAGCATGCTCTTTCCCTGTAAATTATAATGTATAATGCATAATGAGCCCTGTCCCCCAGGGCAGGGACCCCTCAGTCTGCGTGCTGTCCCAGAGGATGACCCCAGGGACTTGTGGTGCTGTGTCTCACTGCGGCTGATGCTCTCCCAGGACAGCCCTGAGGAGCTGAGGGCAAGGGCTCCTGTCTTCATGCTTCTCTGCGTGGGGGAAGGTGAGTTTTCATCACATCCCTTAACACGGGTCAGCTCAGATCTGCATTTCAAGCTGCACAAAAAATTATAGCATCACCACATCAACAGTCATTACTTTTTAGCTCATCATTCTCCAAGTGACACGATGCCCATATAGAGAGTGAAGCAAGAGACAGAGCTGGTTGTGAAATGCTATTTAAGATCAGCACCAATATACTCTTTGCTGTAATACTGCACTCAGCTAAAAAGGGGGAGGGATTCAAACATTATAAATCATTTTAGAATGGAGTACAGAGAGAAATAGATAGCAAAAGGGTCTAGCTATGCTCATGCATACCAAGTATCTAGCTGAAACAAAATAGCTTGATACTAGTCCAATATTCTTTCCCACACACTTTCTTTGACCCTACCTCAGCTTCTGATCAATGTCTAACATTAAACAATATGGAAAAAAGTCTGAAATAGTTTACTAGGCTACCTTGAACACTGCGACAAATTAATAATGCAGTTGTGAATCAAAATTACATCTTAGCTGTTTATAAGATATCATTAAATTTCGGTTTTGCCTGTCTTTTCTTCAAGATTAGTCATTACAAATGCTACCAAAATTTTCTGTGCTATCTATAACTTTATAATCTCAGCATATGGCATCTAAAAGCCATCAGTATATGATAGTTGCGTGTCAAGAAATGTGTCTCTAAATCAGGTTATCAATTATCTGTAATGCCAACAGTCTTTATATTCTTAAGTGTTTATTAAAGACTATATGGCAGGTAGACGGAATGTCCGTCTTCTTTCCAGCTACATATTACTTATAGATGTTCTTTATGTAATTTTTATGTCTGAAATTAGAGTCAGGGTTACCAATATTTTATGGGATTAGTTTATATATAGCTCCATGCACAGAATTCTGGTTCAAGCCAAGAACTCTTCATGAAGAATAACAGAGATACAGAAGCCTACTAGATTTGTTCTAGATTTGCTTCTTCTCTCTGGCATATGCCAGAATATTTATATCCATAACTTCTGCAAGTATTATCAAGAATAATGAATAATTTTATAACTGCAGTGCTTATCTTCCCTGAAATTTCAAGAACCATACAAAGACCTTGAAAACATTACAACAGATGATGTAGAAAAAAAAGTCACAGAAATAATGAAAGCAAAACCCGAGATGCAAGAAAACTTTTTTGTAATAACAATTCTTTTCACCCCTCCAGCTAACAAGTAGAAGTTTACTGAGAAAATCTACTCACCAGTGGAATGAATTTCAGATTTGATCAATGAAGAATGATTGTACATAGACTGCATTTCATTATTACTGAATTACAGTAAATAACTGACATGTTTAATATACCTTAACTATATCTCAATCCAACGCAAACAGAAAAGAGGAATTTGGAAGGAGAGTTTAACATCTTCCCACTAGCTCATCAACTTTATTACCTTCAAAATCCACTAAATAAACAATTTTTTTTTTCTTCCTGTTTCAGCACCTCACCCTTTCCTGATTTCTTTTCCTCTACATACCGCAGAAGCACTATTATGACAGAAGGGTAATACTTGATGCAATTCTGGATAATTCCCTTTTGCCTATTATATTAGTGACAAAGCATAGCAATTTCCCAGCACACTTTTTCCCTGCAATATTTACCTTTTCTTCTCTTTTGTTCTACTGACACTGTGTGCAGTAATTTCCTATTATGGAAATTCCCTTTTTTATGTCTATGGTATACAAAACTCAAGGTGATAATCTGTCTGGAAGTATATACTAAATAATTTATTTGGTGCAATGATCATATTAAATGTATTTTCTAAACTTTCACCATTCAAGCATCCTTTAGAAAGCTTCCACTGCACAATGCTGTACTGTATCACATTCATGTGGGACCTATCACATTGTTGTTATACTATCTTTTACTTTTTATCTCCACAAAAACAGTGCATTGGGCAGAATAAACATTGGTATTTTTTGTCACAGACTGAAAGCCCTCAATTACTGGAACTAAGGGGTAATACAGCTAGTGTTTGAATAGGTATCTGAACAGAAGTCACTCTATTAGCAAAGACATGGGGATCAAGATATAAATTCTGCCAAAGCTAATTGCACTGCATATACTATGTAAAAAGTCATTCTACCTGTGTAAAGAACTCAGACACTTATGCTTTTACATATCCTATAGGATTTCCAAATCATCAAACTCTGCTGACAAGAGATGGCAGAACATTACAGTAGCAACAGCTTTTGCTGAGAGTGCCAGTTGTCTAAATATCAGACAAACACAAATACACACCAACATCATCTTAACTGATCATGACTGATACAATACAATAAATTTAGTCACTAAGATAAGAAAAATCTTGTAGCAGTAGAACAAAACGAATTCCTTGGATTCCACTTGAGAACTAAGTGTTATATGGTACAACATCTAAATCAAAAGAGAATTGCATTCTCTCGCTTATCTCCAAACAAATTTCACATCTGGCCTAGAGGCCATTTCATGTGGCCTCTAGCAGAACACAAGGAACATTTAACATGAAGTTAAAAAAAATCACAGCTAATTGCGATTCTGAAACATACTATCCCATCTTCCTGTGCACAGTGCATCTGAAGGAAACATTATTTCTTTTTTAAATCAGGACTGTAGTGGGTACTCTTGAATATTGCTGCTATTTAGTTTTCTTGAACAGAGATATTTTGTGTTAGAGGCAGCTTAGAACTTACTTAGAAAGCTTAAGCAGTCAAGAGGAGTAATATGGCACTTTCCCCTCCAGCTGTTGCCACCACTATATTTGCCTTAATCCATCTTTTCATTGTTTGGGTTGCATTACACTTAATCTTCACACTATGATTGTATCCTGTATGTGAATATGAAGCACTAACAGCAGCACATGGTAGTATCCCAATACTTGTGGAATGATCTCCCCTCATTTCTATCAAAAATTCATTATCTGCAGCATGCAGCAAAATTATACTAGTCTGAGTGAAGCGGGGATGGCACAATGGTCTCCTCCTCTTTGTGACCTCCCCTGAAGGACTCAAACACGTTTTCAAAAGCCTAAGTGAGGAAATGGAACTTTACAGCATATCTGTAATACTCTCCTACTGTTTTGAAGAATGTTAAGTCTCACTGAAAAACATGCAGTCTGGGTTCTGGGTCAGAGTTCAGACCAAAAACCACACTGACGTTTATAACCACATGGACTAAGTTATGGGAATACACAATATTCTGCATTCAGTCAGGACATTCAAAAGAATTATATTAAATGAGTGAATGAGTTTTGTATCCCAAGTCAAACACTCATTTTTAAATATCACTGCCTATGTGCTTTACACATACCTACACATACCTACAAATGTGTGCTTGCAAGCACTGTGCACCATGTTATTCATAATATTATTTGTCACAGAAGACCCCACTGTATTTTTTAAAGCAAAGCAACCAGTCTATCCACAATTAGAGTGAAGTTATCTGGAAGCAAAATGTAGGAGCTATTTAACAAAATACAGCTACCTTACACAAAAGTATATGACAGTGAATGAAGAATAACAAATGCAGCTGAAAATGTAGGAGGAATTCGTAATGTAATTATCAAACTTAAATTTGATCTGCCTTGGCAAAGTGAACAGGGAACTGTGAACAGGGAAAATGTGAATACCAATAGTAACACATTATTCCGCAGAACTATTTTGGTGTATTTATTTCTTGGAGACTCTGAGGCAAGAGTGCCTGTTTACAGATAGTGTAACTAAGGCATCACAGCCTGTCAGGTCTGTGATACAAGTTTTCCACTAGCAGGGCTGATATTCATGTGCCTGACAGGTCAGACAGTTAAGTATCTGCCCATTTCTGATTTCAGCACATTTTAAAATTCTTGGGAGCATTTAATCATAGTGATTGACTTAATGATCCTTGCCAAGTCACTTTCATCCTTGACTGATACCCAAATGATCAATAAGCTTGACCATGCCAAAAGTGAGAAAGGAGAGAAGAGAAAGAGGGAAAAAAAGAGGGTGAGAACAAAAAAGAATGAGGAAGAAAAAGAAAACAAAGGGAGTAAGAAAAACAGAGCAAAAGAGAAGAAGAAGGAAAGAGAGAAAGAAGGGAAAAACAGAAGAAGTGGAGGGGAGAAATAATAGAAGGAGGGGACAGAGAGAGGGAAATAAGACAGAAAGGAAAACTAAGATGGAGGAGGAAGACACACCATGAATATGAAACATACAGCATAATCTACAACTTAAACCCAGAATCACACAAAACATTATGGGACACCAGTATTGAACAACAAATCAATCACAAGAAAAATGCAACACCACAGTATTGGAGGGTGGGGATGGGGGGTGAACTATGAAGAAATTCCAGTCCATCTCTAGCATTAATACTACCAAATGTGCCTAACATTTGTCTTAGTAGCTGAAGTGCTATTTTAAAAATGCATCTAAATTACTTGGAAACCTAAGGGTCATTGAAAATTAGTAGGAATTTCACCATAAAAAATCTTTAGTCCATTTTTTTTAACTGTAAGCATTTATTTGTTCATGTTCATTTGGTTCATCTAACTGATGAACCAAAATTTCATTTTCAGAAGTAATACAGATAACTTGCAGCATAAATCTTGCTGGATGTCAAACAGATGTAACTTCTAATGACAGTAAAGTAAGACCTCTAAATTAGTTAGGTATTGAAGTACTGAGCAATGCAATGCATGAATTAGAAATAACAAGTCTATATATTCAGTATCTATTTCTTATCCTCTACAACCAATAAAGTATTTACCCCAAGGGATTTTGAATTTCAGAACCAGAAAGTGTTCTTGGGGGAAAAAAGGCAGAGTTTTATTCGAAGGACACACACCACAAAACATGAATACTCAAGGTGTGGCCATCTATGCTGTTCTGAAAGCACAGGTCTCCAGTTCTGGAGTTTGAACCCAGTTTGAATTTCTCTTGAAAAGTGGATTCGAGTTACATGCATAAATGTAAATACACGTATAAAGAGAGAGATTATGTAATTAATAAATAGAGTTGACAGGTTTAGAACAGAATGATTTTCACCTATACCACTTTAGCAAAAATAAGGACCACTTGTTTTAAAAATTTGTAAATCTTTTAATGAAATTTTGTCATAACACTGATCCCAACATGACACTGCCCTTAACACCAACACAAGGCTCACATCACTTGTGTGATCACATTCTGGTGTCACTGCAGAGGAAGCAAACAAGCCTACCAAGTTTCAATTACAGCAGTCACACTTCAAGAGTTGTGTCTGCTCTAGCAGTTCTCTAGAAGGCTGTGGATGGTATACAAGGCTGTGAAATATACACCTTTGCTTCTCCCCAGTCAACAAACATGTAGGGATTCAACGGGGCTGGTTAGTGTGAGCACTTGCAGCTGAAGGTATTCTTTCCTCATGCATTAGAGCTGCAGAGGCGAGTTCAGCCAGCCATATGCAGAGCCACCCTCTGAATCGCTGCTGCCCTCACTGAAAGAGGGTTTGGCTTTAAGTACAGGTAGAAGAAAGGCATATACTGCTCACCCTGACACCTCCATGGGAGCAGAATTACAGCCATGCAAACCTCCTCTTTCACACTGTGCTTTGGAAGTAAAGGGTGAATCATTACCTTTCCAGATTTCTTCAATACTATTATCTATGGTACTGTGGTACTATTACATATATCGTGTATATATAAAAATATGGAGCCATACAAATTCATACATCTACACCTATATAGAAAGCCCCAGCTCACGAAGTTCCTAACCAGGATATATCTTTCCACAAATGCACCCCATGCATCTAAGACACACCCCCACACACTTCAACACAGGCAAATGCAAACCCCTCTGTCGACACATTTGTAAAGATCCATGCTTTGTGACTGGCTGCCAAAATTTCCCAGCTCACACACCCATGTCCATCGGCACCTCAGATTATGCATTTACACAGCTCATGCACCATATGCACATCCATGCAAAAAAATTTACACAAACCTATATGAATGAACAGTTGTGTGAACAAACCCGTGCGCACACGCATACAAGACAAAAGCACATCAGAGGCACACATACTGACATGTAAAAACACATTCGCACAAATACAAATGCACAAAACACACAGGCACCGAAAAGAATCCATGCACACACACAAACACGGAAATGTGCACATATGCACAAAACACGCGTGCACACACCGCACTGAACCGCACGGGCACAATCGCACACCACACGTGCGCTCACACCCAACACGGCAGCACACATAGACACTCACACGAGCAAGAGCACCGCAGGCACAGCGCACCCAAACACACACCCCGCCCCAGGAGAAACCTCCCACGCACGCACTGCGGGGCCCGACACACGCACCGCGTACGCGCAGAAATGCACCCCCAACACCACCCCCGCGCACCTGCGACAACACCCCCGCACCCGCCCACCTGCGCGCCTCCGCACCGCGGGCGGTGCCTGCGCGCCCCCTCCACGCAGGAAACCGCCTGCCCGCGCAGCTTGCGCGGTGGCTGGGCGGGCAGGAGGGCAGCGCCAAGCGCGGTTCGAGTCCCGCAAGCCGGGCAGTGCCGGTCCCGCAGTCCCCCCGCTCCCCTAGCCGGTCCCGGAGCCCCTCAGCTCCCCCAGCCGGACCCCCCCATCTCCGCCGCCCCCGCGGAGCGGCGCGGTCCCGGCGGCGCGGCAGCGCGGCCGGCAGGTGGCGCCATCGCTCTTCCTGGCGGAGCCGCG
>JAOTQP010001286.1:135068117-135108833 GCA_026413545.1 Cichladusa arquata | reverse complement strand
CGGCCCGGCCCGCTGGGAGCCACCGCCCGCCCGCGGCACCGCCGGGCCCCGGCCCCCTCCGGCCGCGGCGAGGAGCCCCCTCAGCTGCGCCGCGGGGAGCAGGGCTGTGCCCGCCGCTCCCCCGCGCCCGCGGCGCCCGGCCTGTAATGAGTGTCCCCGCGCAGAACAATCGGGCTGCGCATCCCCGCGGGCCGCGCACGGAGTGTGCCCGAGGCGCGGGCGAGCCGGGCTGTGCGAGCCGGGCTGTGCGATGCGGGCTGTGCGAGCCGCGGTGGCGATGGCAGCCCCGGGCACCGCACGTGCTGGTTAATAACGGGGCTGTGATTGCTGCCGCGAGCGGCGGGATGGGCGAGCCCCAGGCTGCTCCGGGCGGCGGGGGGACCCCGCCACGCCAGCACCTCCCGAGCCCTTCTCCCAGGCAGAACTGATCCTCTGGAGGGAACAAGGGGGTGGGGGGAGAGTCTCAATTGCAAATGCTGTTCGGAGTTTATTGGAGAGAGCGTCTGGGCGCTGAGGTGCTCTCCCGCGGCTCCCGGTGGATGCAGTGAGGAGGCAGGATTGTGGTGGGTTTCGGCTGTGCAGGGAGTTGGGGTAGCGGGGGGGTGGGGGGAGGAAAAGACACGATCGAGAGTAGCTGAGACTTTGTGCCCCCGTTGGAGAGATGGTTGAGTCCTCGTCAAGGTTGCTGTGGTATCCCAGAAACACCATTCACTCCGAGCTGTGACCGCGCACCATCAACAGCAACAACTCCGCTGCGCCTGGCCGAGGAATAGGAATTAGGAGCTCTCAAGAATAATATGAAAGGGATCTGCAGAGGGGAAATCCGTGCAAAGGAATCGAAATTAGCAGACTTTTGGGAAAGGGGATGTACTAAATGTGGCCGGCTGGACTTCATCCTGGTGAAGAAAATGGAGATTAAAAGTGGATTTACATTTTGGAACCTCGTCTTTTTATTGATGGTTTCGTGTGTGAAAGGTAGGGTAGTATTTGAGTGGTATATTTTTAGGGGTCTATTTGCTTTCGGTCAGGGCGTTGCAAGCTCTTGCCTTGTTCCAAGGTGTATTTCAAAATTTATTTATCTCTTATTTTATATTTTTGCCCTTGGTACTTTGCAATGGAAATATATAAATGATCGCTAAAGCGGGGAGGAAAGAAGGAGTTGATTCAGGGCTCTCTTCGGAGATAGGAAATGTATTTGCTTGCCAGAGCTGGCGTTCAATGCAGTGACTGAGCTGGGGCTCAATAAATATTCTTGCAGTATGCTCAAACGGAGACGTGAGTTGGTTCATATAGCCTCTAACTAGTGTATATTCAAACAAATCCCACTGGTTCACTTTTTTAAGGTGACGATGATGTTAATGCGGGGTGTGTGGGGGGATTACCTACGATTCTGGTTTTCAGTCGAGCAGCGGGATCTTTGCGGGAATGCCTGTATCGATGCACTTATTAGTTTAACCCGTTGCGTGGGGAAAGTTACGGAGGAGCCCAGCGTACGCATAGCCGTCTCACAGCCCGAAATGCGCTTCACGCTCAGCTGTCTGTACGCATGCAGGGCTCCCAGGCTGTCGGAGAGGTGCGTTGGTAATTCAGCCTTGGAGGCATGGTCTGTCTCTGGGTGCAGAGATCGACACCTTTTATCTTCCCTCCCTTGGTCCCTTTTCTCTGATGTATGTAAGGGAGTTTGAGTGGTGGTTTTTGTCTTTCCTTTTTTTTTTTTTTTTTTTTTTTTTTTTTTTTTTTTTTTTTTTTTTTTTTTTTTCCGAGGCAGGGGCTATTTTGCTTTCTTATTGCTTCAGTGTTCGTGAAGGGGGAGCAAAAAGGAAATGTCTAGTTAGCGGCATAAATATCTTCACTAAGTCTGTGCTTGCAGACAGTTAAGGGAAATGCTACACACAGAGAAAAGAAGAAATATGTGGCTTGAATAATGTGCACCTGCCGAATTGCACGGGCATCGCTAAACAGAGAAGTGCCGATCCTATCACGCGTGCCTTCAGTAAAAGGATCTATTCTGCTACTCCCCACAGTCGGCTGCCTACCCGAAATAATCTCCCCTTGTTCGTGGCCAGTGATTAATATCCGATTAATCACCCTTTTATCCCCCTCCTCATCCTTATCCCTCCTCCCCGCCACAGTCATACACTCCCAGAATATTTAGTAGACATTATCGATCCTCTCCGAGTTTTTAGACTTGGTTATCGCCTACAGAGATTGCCTGCACGGGTGGGAAGGAGGTGTCTTATGGGGGTGGCATTCAAAGGCGTGCCTTCCTGAGCTGGCGCTGGCTTGGATGAAACAGTTTATTGTAAAGCTTTGCAGCTGCTTTTCCCCCGATTTGCATCGCGTTGAAAAAGACAATTCGCGTTTCACGGGGAGGGTCTGGAGGGCTTTTACCTCATCCCGCGTTATCCTGACGCGGGGTATCCATGGGGAAGGGGCTTGCCTGCGACGTTTATGCACGCTGTAATTAAAGGCAGCCTTTCTCTGTTTGCATCTATTGAAGGGAGCCGCTCCCGGCGCTCTGCCCCGGTCTGGAGACGATTTTCCATCAGCACCGACCCGCGCCTTTGGGGGCATTTCTTTTCCCCGGTTCAGCGCTCTGCCATGAGCGCGTTCTCGGTGCTGGATGCCGGCCCCGGCTGGACGCCGGCCAGGCGCGCCGTGCGCTGCGCGGGGCCCCGCGGGCGCGGAGCGGGGGCGAGCGGCGGCTCCGGCGCGGCTCCGCGGCAGCTGCTTGGCGAGCGCGAGTCGCGGGGCGGCAGCATCCGACCGAGGGACGAGCGGAGCGGCTTCCCCGGCACCTGTTGAGAGCCGCCGCTTGCCCTTGGGGGTGGGGGAAGGAAAAAACGCTGGGATGAGGCACCAGAAACAGCCCAAGAAACAGCGAAAAAATGGGCTTTGCAAAACTGGCTGTTTCTCCTTCTTCCCATTGTCGGGGCCTGAGCTTCCCCGGTGCCAGCCCTGGCAGTTTCCATAGACTTCCTTTGGGCTGGGGCGGTTCTCCCAAAAACTGCCGACCCAGGAAGTGAGATTTTACATTCTGGATGCGGGTTCCTTTAGGCAGCCAAGCCTTACAGAGCTGGCTTACACTCACTGCAGCACTGCATCTATTCAGAGCGTTTATATTAATTCTCTCTCTACTCTCCTGAATAAAAGTGTTTTACTTCGATCTACATTCCCATTGTGTCAACAGCTCTTGCCTCCAGAAAGAAGAGGCAAACGATGAATGAATACCTCCCCACGTAAAACATTCCAGATGTTGGGAGCAAGATGACTCCTCAGATCCTACATCTGCTCTAGCATTGCCTGGCAAGGCCTTTTCACCACACCCCATCTCCACAAGCTCTAGCCCATACCCTTCATTGCTTAAACACTTCTATTGTGTCCAGCATCACATCATAACACCCAAACTGTTGCTGTCATTCCTGTCATCCAGACCACTTCCACAGCTTTGCTTGATATCTATCTCTCAGGCTTTTCCTATTTTTGTTATTGTCCTGTCACCATTTCCCCAGTCTTGAGCCAGAGTTCTCCCATCATTACAGGTGTCAAACTATCCTAGGATGCTTAAGGAACCATGTTCATATCTGAATAATTAGGCTTATATATTAATATAGACAAAACAAATCCTTCATGTTTATCTACAAATTCATGTCTCCTTGAAACCTTCAACAATACCTGAAAGCAGTTAGAAAAGGGAGAAGAAAGCAAAAGACAGAAGAAAGGATATTGTCAGAACTGCAGAGGAAGTTATATATCCCGTTGTGCCATGGAACCATCTCCAACAAAATCTTCCTTCAATAGGCATGGAGTAAAAAAGAAAAAAAAATGACACCACTGAAAACTGAGAGGTATGAAAGGCATTAAAACAAACACATCCACGATCCAGCCTTTAGAAAAGGCCGAGCAGAGTGATCTCTGATCAGCTACAGGGAGTAGTGAATCCTATTCTCTTCCCTTTAGATGAACAAGACACCCAGGAAACCTCCCTCCCCTCGCCCCATGGGAGAAATAAGAAGCACCATTGGGGCAAGGGAGATACAAACAAAGTTTAAAGGAATAGGGAATGGAAAACTCTGCTGACCAGCTCCCCTACAGAAGGGGGGAAGAGGGCATAAAATAGGAGGAAAAAATTAGCCAGCATCAGTGAGCTTTGCCTCCTGGGATTTAGGAGAGAAGTCGCAGATACTTGTATGCCTTCGGTTTGGCACCTCCCTCCACCAAAAAAAAAAAAAAAAAAAAAAAAAGAAAATGCTAGTGATCTGCTAGTGGAGGCAAATCAGAGAGGAAATCAAGCAAAATGCCCATATTCCACAAGACTCCTCCATCTCTTCTACTTGGCTGTCGCTCCAAGAGATAGAGCATCAAGGTCGACTTTTGTCTGCCTGGCTAAAATAAAGCTTTGCCGCTGCTGTTGTTCCTCTGTTCCCCTCTTGCAGTTGTGACAAGCGGAACAAGGGCAGCTTTTAAAATGAAAGGGAGATGAAGCACTGAGATTTTAAACGGCTCATTGACAGGAGAAGTGATGAGAAAATGAAAAGCATTTCCATTTCCAGTGATGGGTACCTGGCATGTGCAGTATTTAGCAGGGACAAAGCGTGCCCTGCTTCTTTTAGCCACCTCTGCAATCTCCCTTTTCCTTCATTCCAACCTCAATCCCGCTCCCTTCATGCTCTGCCAGCCCCTCCCCACCGCTTCCTTCCCAGTCACTTGATTTATGATGTTACTGACGATGGATATGGGATTACTGGCGGATGGCTTTCCTCAGTGGGGCACGGCTGGGCGCAGCGAGGTGCTGGCTCTGTCCCCGAGGTGGGAATGGTCGGGAGAGCAACAGCAGGTTCAGGTTTCCTCATACCCAGACGGTCGATGCCAATGCTGCATCTTTGTGTGCGTGTGTTGTGTTAGTTCGTGTGTTTGTGTGAATGTACTCATGCAGGGGGGCAGGGACACACTGACTGGAGCAGAGCCAGCCTCGTCCTTCCTTGTCAACTCCTCCACACCCGCTCACCTCCTCTAGGGTGTCTCTTTGCTGTAAGCCCCCGCAGGTGACCTAGGGCTGGCTGCGCTCAGCGGGCTGCCCACCGCGACCCACCGGTTCTCAAACTACGCAGCTCTTCAGGGTTGCAGGCAAAGTGACCCTCTCTCCCCCCTGCCTTTCTCAGGGCTAAAACGCGGCACGGCTGTGCCCCCGCTTATC
Source organism: Cichladusa arquata (assembly GCA_026413545.1). NCBI lineage: Eukaryota > Metazoa > Chordata > Aves > Passeriformes > Muscicapidae > Cichladusa > Cichladusa arquata. The sequence continues at coordinate 135,103,636 of JAOTQP010001286.1, read as the reverse complement.
GCTCGGCTCCTCCGCCTCCTCTCCTGCAGGGCAGCAGCGGAGGAGCACACGGCGCCTCCCAGCAGCGCCAGCCGGGACGGTTTCTCCTTCCCCCGCCGGTGCCGCTCGGGACTCGCGAAAGGCACGGGAGACCCTCACCTTCACTTTGCTCTTTTTCATCCTGAGAGGCAGCAGTCGCAAGGCGGAGCCGGCTCGGAGCGGCGGCTGCCCGGCGGCAGCCTCCCCCCGCGCCCGGCACCGGCACCGGCACCGGCCCCGGCACCGGCACCGGCACCGGGCCCCGCAGCCGCCTGAGGTGACCGCGCCTCCGGGCAGCCCTGACACAGTCCAAGTCCTTAGGCTTTGCTTACTCTATCTCGGTCACGGCTGCACGTCTCCGGCTGACAAGTCTAAGGCAGCTCTAGGGTGCTCGGTTGATTGGTTTGTTTGGCTGACACACAGAAATCGTCCCTCACTCCCTAAGCACAACCAGCCCGTTCCTCTGTGAGAGGCTCGGCACTTCGGGCAGCCATACAGGATGGAGAGATGGCTGTAGCTTCAACTCCATTATCAGCATCTCAATTTGCAAGCACCAGTGCGTGAGACCTAAAAAATTCTGAGGATGTGCTTTAAAATTCCTCCTTTTCCAAGATTCCTGTGCAGAAGCATAGCATAAACCTGTGGTTTTTGCTTATTTGTTTATTTTTTTTTTGGGGGGGGGGGTGTTTTTTGAGCAACAAGTCTAGCAGGATAATTGCACATCTAGCTTAGTGCCCTTTATCTCCAACCATCACAATTAGCAGCAATCTAGTGAAAGACTGGAGAAACACAGCAAGTGGAGTGACTAGCACATCCTGGATTTCAGCATCCAACAGCTTTGGGTCTCCTAAGATATATTCTGCTTTTGAAACATTGCATTTGGAAAGGCATGGACTGGCCTGCATTCCTCTCATTTGTCTGTTCTCTTTCATTCTGCTGCCTTTTTCCCTTGCCTTGCCTTGCCTTGCCTTGCCTTGCCTTCCTTCCCTGTTCCATACCATGGCATTCCTATAAATCCTGCATTCTTTACTCTCTTCATCTGGCTGAAAGCACTGGCTTGTATGGACATTTGTGATAAAATCAGTTGTTGTTGATGTGCTATGAAGGCCTACCCACAAAAATTGTGGTTTGAAACCATTGAATGCACATGTAAAAAGAAAGAAAAACACATACTTGCCCAGAGAAATTTAAAAAGGTTTTAAAATACCCTGTGGGGGTGGCTCAATTTACCTGTAACAACTTTTTAGAGAAAATGTTATGAGGAATAAGATAGTCTTGTAGCTTTTTTAAAAAGTAATGTCTTAGACATTGATTTTCAGAGGTATTGAGCATTTGCAATTTCAGGTGGCTCTAGTAAGGGTCTGGGGGACATGTTAGCACCTCTGAAGCAAGGCCGAGTCCATCACTGTGATATTGAGACAGAGAAACAGTATAAGGAAAGCATCTATAAACTAAATTAAAATAATATATAAAATTTTAGTTCTATAGAATCTGATAAAGTGGAATGGTAGGAATAAGAAAGTCTTTATGATCTGCTGTAAAATTAGTTTGGTATTTTTTTCCCCTTTTCCACTAATAGGAAACTTCAGTTCTAATTCCATGGGGTTGTGACATCTCAGCTTCAACTACTTGCTGATGTGTATCATTCAGCTTGTGTTTCTGACCATAATGGTTAAGGTTGAAAGGATAGAACAAAGCCTTTGAGGGAAGTTAGCTTAAAATGTTGAAGATCTTCCCAATGTCCAGCTTTTCTTCTGGGAAGTAGAATGGAGAAGGATACTGGACTATGAGGAGGAATTTTTAATGCCCACAGACACACCATTTACATTTGTACTTGCTTACATTCCATTGTTTACCTTTCCTGGCCAGATTTACAATCATTGTTGCATTGCTTTGTTCTCACAGAATGTGTGAGATTTACTATGGCTTCATAATTTCAGCATTACAGATGCTGAGTACTGTTGTAAATGTCAAAGAAGGAAATAGTGGGAATTCATCATGTCCTTTCCAGGGTCTGAAATCTTAGTTGGGTAAGTTTATAGACTTAGGAACAGTGTTACTCATAAAGGGTGAGCCTCGGGATATTGGAAAATGGCAAACAAGGGATTCCAGCAGGGCTGGTCCTCTCATAGAGCTCTGTTGTTGAAAAACAAGATGGGATGCAGCCAGCACAGACATAGAGAGATGGACTGCCCATTTTCACTTGGATTCTACAAAATGCATCATAGTGTCATGTGTCATATTTGCATTGTATCATAGAAATAAGGAAAATAACTGTAAGTAACTTAACCACAGAAGCATTCCTGGGGTGATGAATTCTCATCCCCCAAGGCCTGTAAATAACAGACTGTCTTTGCAGTAGAACTGAAAGAATTTGGAGGCTTGAGGCAGAAATGACTGAGTTGATTACTTGGATTATAAAGCTATTGAATCTCTATTTCTGACCTTGAATTCTGTTCTGTTTCCCCTATTTATGTGTCTTATTAGCCTTATATATCTTTATGTATGTAACTTGTTTGATTTAATTTTTATGGAAATATGAATACCTATGTATTTACACATGCATATATAATATGCATGTGTAGAAATTACACCCGCATATTTGATTATGTTATGAAGAAATTCAACAGACTGAATTGTTACCTTGCGAAGTCACAGGTGACAACTTGAAACTTATGTGCTTCCTAAGTTATCTATTACCTCTTAATGTATTGTGTATTTCCAATCTCAGAAGGAAGTTCTGCTGTAATACATAATTGATTTCACTAACAAAAGAAGAGTGATAGTAGTGATAGGTACGAGTACTTGTTAGGAGGAAGGCTTGATGAAAAGGAAAAACACTAGTTACTAAAACCAGTAATTAGAAACTGATCCTAGCACATTAAAAATTGACTGACATATTTATTCCTATTGATTTAGGATTTTTTTTTTCCAAATATAATTTCTATAAACTGTTTTTAGCAGATTTAAAACTTCTAATCACCTTTCAAGTGCAGAAAAAATGAACATTTCTGTGCTGTTTTCTGGTTTATTTTAATACTGGTATTACCATTTGAAGAGGCTGACATATCATATATCAGAGGTGGCTGAATTTCAGTAGCAGTTAAAATGAACCCTCTGCCATCATTATCTCCTCATAGAGCTGTTTTCAAACCCAGCAAGCAGATACCTGCAAGTGTAGTTTGAAGTCCTTGGTGAAAATGAACCACATAAATGCAAAGTACAGATATTCTCATTGAACATAGTGTTGAGCTACTTGAATTACAAAACCTTTCCTCCACTATTTAATTTGATCCATTACTAAAACTTCACAGTCTACAGTTAGCTTCCTTGATTGCTGTGCAATTTTATTTGGGAACTGAAGCTTAGTCTAATTAAAAGTATTCTTTTAAAAGCCTATACTAAAAGTTGCATTTTTACTTCTGTGTATGAGCTTTGATCCAAAGGTAAATAGAAGTTATAAAACAGGATATAAAAACACCTCTAAATTGTCTGCTGTTTGAGCTCATTGAAGGCAAGAGGAGAGTCCAGAATAAGATTTCTGAGAGTAGGTTTTCCTATTTCTTTTCATACTAAGTTTTGAATTACAATTTTCAGTACATATGTTTTGTTTGACTTGTAGATATTAATTATAAGAGAAGCCATATACTCTAGATATTTCAATTAGAAGTGGTCTTTGGAAAACTCTTATTATGTTGTAAACTTAAGGATTGCACAAGTAAATTGTTTATGATTAAGCAAAAATAAATTATATATTTGGATACAGTAGGAAAATGCTCTTTTCACATTTCTTTGGTGTCACATCAGCAGTTCTAAGGATGAGTCCAGTGGATTCAGTGTAGTGATAGTGTGCTAATACAATGTCAGGTGTAGTCCTTAGAACCCCAGAATAGTCCTGTTTTTTTGTCAGGACATATGGTGAATTACAACAGTTTTTAACCCAGTTTCAAGATTTCATATTAATTTTTTTTTTTTTTTGCCACTGTCTTGGTTTAAAGACATCTAATATGCTGAGTCAAAATCACAAGAACTGAAATATAGTGGAAAACAAAAGCCCAAATCCTGACTTTTGGGAAGCCTACATGGTTAAACAAAGATTGGGGGAAGAAAAGGTCTTTGGCCCCCTCACATGATCATATCCATTGGCTTTGTGGTAATAGATGCTTTTTCCTTGCATCTCCAGAGGCATGCAGGAACACAGACACATCAGTACTTCTGGTAGCAGGCATCTGTAACTGTTTCCTCTACCAAGAAGAATTATGCCTAATTCATGACTATGCTCTCATCTTCTGTGATTTCCCTTGAAAATGTCTGTGCTGACACTTCAGTTATATGACTCCTGCTGACTTGAGCAATGCTTGTTGCATAGAATGGCAGGATTGGGTGGGTTGGCAAAGACCTCAAAGACCATCAAGTCCAGCTGTTAACCCAGCAGTGCTGAGTGATGAGTGCCATGCATGACATGGCAGTTTTAATGTCCACGAGAGAAGAAATACATATGCTTAATAGCTCATAATAAAAGGGCAGTCTTTGCATCAATATAGTGCTCACAAAAGTTCTCACCTGAATAGAGAGTTTTTATCGGTATTATATATTGAAGTATATTGGCATTCACACTGTCAGCAGTGGAAAGTTGCACCAATCAACCATATAAGACACAGTCTTTTTGAAAACAAACTAATGATTTGCAAAGCTCTTTATCTGATGTAGAAATGAGCAACAGAATCAATGTTTAATACAGAACAAGTTCAATGGCATTGCTGATTCCTGCATGTCTAGCTCCATAACTTTCCTAAGGATATGCTTCAAAATTCCTAAATCTTTCTAGTACTACAATTTCAGTCCTTTGAAACATGTATGAGTTTCTACACTATTTTCAGCTACTTTTAAATTAGACTACTCATAAAACCCCCACCATTCTCCTAAGCTCTATCTATATATTTTTACTACACTCAAATCTAGCTCATCAACTATCTCCTGTAATTTTTCTGAATTTATTCAGCCTCCTCTGCACTTCTGGGCTCCCTTCCCAAATTCTCTTCCCACTCCACAAGTACCACTGGAGAAGTCCCAATAACATAAAGCCTGCAGTAAAATATAGAAAGTTCTCTTCAGTTTCCATGTAATTTTTAAAGGCCTTTTTTGGCCCAGAGTAATAATCATGTAAGGGTAATAGGCTCGGAAATGAAATATCCTCCCAGCCTTACAGTCATAGATTAAACTTACTTTTTCAGGCAGTTCTTTGGATTTTATATAATCTCCAAGAAAGCAAGATAGGAAGAGTAGTTTTTCAGTTATATTTCTTTTCATTCTTCATTATATTGTGCCTGTTTACCTGATTATTGTTTGGTAACCAAAATAATACCCATTCACCCCAAAGAAGAAAACTTCAAAGCACATTATTAAAAAATGTTCAAAATTTGATAATGAGATACTCTTACAATTATTTGTGTATAAACAAGCAGTATAGAATCAGATAGTTAAAATTGGAACACTTGATATATTTTGGAAATCCAAGATATATCTTCTTGATTTTTCAAGCTCTAATATATACAGTTAAATTGTCCAAGTGTCATGGTAAGAGAAATTTTACAGATCTAATATTACTCCTGTATCCTTTATTAATACCATCGTTCTGGGATGACCACAAATGAGTTGTCGGGACTCTGGATTCTACATAATATTGTAGAAAAATAAAATAATTAAAGAGAAAAGAAAAAAAACCACATACAATAAAACAGGGCTAGATTTGTAGGGGTATTGTTAGGCGCTTGTTCCCATTGACTTTGTGTATTCCAGTGAAGTCAGGAGAGTTTGCTGTGTATCTGACTTGTGAAAGGGACTGTTCCAAATTGCTCCCTTTGGGACCTCCTGTATTCGTCACCTCTTTGAAATCTATTGATAGCTGAGTTAACACAAATCTGAGAGTCACAGTGTGCCACAGATACCAACTAAGGAGAGAAACTACTCATCAGAACCACTTTAATTATTAAGAAAACATGAATTACATTCTGGAATTTACAATAAATCTGAGGTAACTATATGGAAAATGGATCGTTTATTTTAGAATATTGTATACAATACAATGAACGTTGAATCATCGCTTTTGAAAACATAACTGCATTGTAATGTTGAGGTGTTCTCTGAAGAAGGTTTTCTTTATTCTTACAAGTTTTAATATTGTGCAGTATTAAGCTAGTACACAGTGTCCTGTAGGTAAACATCCTCTGGCCAAACTGATGTGGATATATTCATTTGATCAACTGTTTCTCCTCATCGGCTTCCTCCATGCTTCATGTGTACAAAATTTACTTCCATTATCTCTTTTCTATCATATCTTTTTTGTGCTTTTAATTCACAGGTTGCTCTGAGCAAGGTTCCTATTCTTTGTCTGGCACACTTGGATGATTGTGCACTTTTTAGAAGTTGTATCTTTGATTTTTCCTCTTTTCCTGTCTCTTATCAGTATTACAAATATGCCCATTATCTACTTGAATATCTGTATTTTACAATCCTAATGTCTTTTTTTTTTTCCTACCTGACAATACTATTTTTTATTTCATTTCTATTGACGGTCCAATTAATGTACCTAACAGTGTTTCTATTTCACACTGCTTGGTGGCTCTAAGTCTTCCCATTCAAAGCTTCTTATTTCTCAAGTGAGAAGCATACTTTTGAAAAAGAGTGATCATCCATTTAATTATAAACTTGTTGAAGTATTTACTAGTAGATTACTTTAGAGCTTGTCCTCACTGAACTGAAGATTTGCCACTGACTTTTAGCAGAACAAAGCAGATTGATACTAAAAAGCAAAATACTCATTTCAGTGTAGAGGAGTTTATTTAGGATGCGACAGCCGTACAGAACTGTTTATGCTTTGCATGGGACTGAACTGATGAAACTGAAAAGCTGTAACAGTTGAACTCCACCAGATTCTTTTTTGCCAGTACCCTAAAATGGTATTAGAGCTAGGTGGCTAGGCTGTTGAAACTCTCAAAAACCTTTCAGGCTTTGGTTTATTTCTGTTCACTGTCTCATGAAGTGAGTCGACAAAAACAATGTTTCAGATGATAAGATTGATATCAGGTTTTATTATAGTTTTCAAATCCTATTTTAATTCATCATCCATTTATGAAGATGGCAGGAAGAAGATTACAGTTGCAAGATGACCAAAAATCTAAAATCCTTTTTAAATCTTAAAGTAAATATCAAAATTTTAGAAGACAATGAGTCAACATTTTATTAACCAATCACCTTTTTTTTTTTTTTTTTTTAACTGATTTGGTCTAGAATTTGGCAAAAACACATGAGAAGCCCTGAGAGTTTAAAGTTTCTGGCTGATCTCTAAATCTAAAACAGCTGAGCAGATTTAAATATTTTGTGTAAACAAATTTGCATCCAGGCTGCTAATCTGCATGCCAGCTTTCAGCTTGACATTTTCTGAAATGATGGAAAAATGCTAAGCCCTTAATACTAAATGGAGTTCATAATGGAAATGCTGTCAGACCCTTAATTACCTGTATTGTGATTCTGCTGAAAGCTTTTTTATCTGTCTAATCTTTCACAATGCAGTTAAATATATAAATTCTTGAAAGGAGGAAAAAAAGAAAATTTGTGTTGGAAATACTGAACTGTAGTAATGCTATATTTTCTTCCAGACATCCATTTATGGAGGCAGCAGTGACAAAAAAAATTATTTTAATAAAAATGTAACATTATCTGTGCAAATGTAAAGGCAGCCAGTGATGCTTAAAAGTTTAACTTAACCTCCATTTTTCAAACTTTTTGAGTCACCTTTCTGGCAAAGTATGACTAAACAGATACAATCAACCATTTTTAATATAATAATGAGGTATTATCACAGAAGAAATTTCTTATTGACTTGATATGGCAAAAAATCACAAGCAACAAAAAATACACAGATTATTGTTCCATTGCCCTAATACTGTATACTTTTGCTTATCTCTTCTGCACTTAATGGAGGAGGAAGTAGAGGATAATATGAGAGGAAGGTCATTGTCTGGACTCTATTTTACAAATTCTGTAATGTAGAAACTGCACTATCTGCCAACTTTAGAATACAGTCTTTAAGATTCTCTGGAAGAGTTTTTTTTAATTTATTTTTTTTTCCATTCCCCCCATGAAAATCTTCCCTTTTTTCCAGGATATAACCACCTGAAAAACTAGACAGTATTTGCTCTGCAGAAATTGCTTAGGTTGGATGACTCAGACATATCAGCCCTGCTCCAGCTCCACACAATCTCTGTGCTCCAGCCAGGGCACACAGCTGTGCCCGTAGAACAGCTTTCACACATGACAGTGGTCCTTCAAGGAAACAGAATATCCTCTAGCATTTTTGCCTTTGTGGTTTGCTGAGCGAATGAAATCTGTTTCTCCAAGGTTCCCACAGCAACGACTGACAAAGCTCAAAGAAAATATCCTGAATGAAAATGAAAAACATACTACTCTGATACCTTCTTTCCAGACTTCTGCCTTCTCCAAAAAGAGACCTGTAACTTGAATTTTTTTGCTTATGAAGAACTACTTCAGTTCCAAGATCAGCTATTTGCCTATCTCTGTATCTTCTTTAGTATCATTCTGCCTTTCTTGGCATAAGGAGATTAGAACTCTGGGCAGTGCTCAAGATAGGGGTGAATCAGTGTTTTCTGTAGGGGATAAGTTTCACTCTCTTTGTTTTACTCTTTCTGATTGTGGTTGTGTCATGGAACATGGAAGTCAATCATTTCAAAGAAATTTCACTGGTGTATCTGAGGTCAAAACACTGAGTTCCAAGTTCAGCATCATGCAGGTAGAATTTAGTTATATTTTCCTATATGCATATTAATCTCTAAAACTTGCCTACTCCCGCATTTGCACATCTATTGATTATGTGAAGACATTCTGGAGTACCTTGACATTGGTGCATCATTTGATTACCCAAAAGATCTTAACATATCCATTCCTGCAACTTTCCATACATACTCCTTACTCTGTTGAGGATAGAGATGTGAGGAAAACTGATCCCATCACTAATCTGAAAGCGGTAACCCCACTTTTGCTTTGTCATCTAAGCAAGTGATCATCTATTGTGTCTTACATTTTAACAACTTTAAGTTTGTAAAAGGATCTTTCTATCTGTCCTGTGGTAAACTATTTTTAATAGCTTTTGGTGGCAAGCCTTGTCCAGAGATTTTTGCATGTTGACAGTGACTGAATTTAAAAAGATTATCTTTTCTGATTAATGGACTTATACCCAGGATTCCGTTCTCCAGTGTGACAGCTTTAACCCGGAGAAGAGCTGCCCGTGTATGTTGCCTTCTCTGCTATGCAGAAGACCCAAAAATATTTTCTAAATCTGGATACTTTTCATAGTACTTTTGAGGTACAATAAGACTGTTTTGTACTTTAAAAGCTCACTTAAAAATATATTACTGGAAATGGCATATATATTGCAGGAAATGGTGCTGTTTCTATTGGAAGCACTTGCTAGAATTTGGACTAAACTACTATTCCAAGCAAAATGTTAGAGACACTGAGGTCTTGCAGTTGTCATGTTCCAGATGAGATGTTTCTGGCGTGTCTGGTCCTGAAAGATTACATGGTATTTTTCACAGAAGATTATTATTAGCCTTCATCTGCTGGCTGAATTCCAATTTGGATAATTACAGTCTGCTATCTAAATTTTCTACACAGAGTGTTGCAAATAACCTTCTACACTTCCTTTTCTGATCTTCTGAGAGGCATTTCTGAGAATTATTAAATAATAGATCTATTTAGTCTAAAAGGCAGCTGCTTCTAAATGCTAGGGGAAAGTAACTGTTTTAAAAGGTGTGTTGACTAGTCTGTGCTCAGTGATAAATTACACAATGGCATTGGTGTAGGAAATGCTCCTTAGCACTGTACAAAAAAATAAGGAAACTAGTTCCTTAACAAGATTGCTGCAATTTAATTAAGAGTTCATGGAAACATTTTAGACAAACAATACAATATGCTCTACCACGATGAGGAGTATGAGCCTGGAGAAATCTACATAGAACGTTTTGGAAAAGTTACAAGTTATTGAAGGTTGAAATAAAGATTTCTTATTCAAGATGAAGGATTAATACACACAATAGTGGTACACAGGAGAATATAGAAAAGTGCAAAGCTGTGCAAAGCTTTGAACTTCCTCAGATACAAAAAAAATCAAAGGGAGAAAATGGGTCAGTTGGACCAGTCGTGAAGTCAAGTCCCAGATTTGAAATAAATGGATGAAAAGGAAACATTTCAGATGTAGTTGAGTACAACATTTTGCTAAGTACATGCTAGTTCTGTTGTTTGTTTTAATGTGAGAAGAGAAAAGATAGGAAGGGAATTCAATATTAATCACAATTGCTCAATATATTTTTGAACATGTGTAAATATTGGACTAGTTTAAGGATAATTTGTTAAGCTTCAGCTCATTGGTCCATCAAAAGTGGTGTTTGCTGCTCCCTCTTGGCCTCATGGTAAGTAGCAGCATTCAGCAAAATAAGAAAGATATAGGAAGCAGAGATGCCACAGAAATGTCTTGATTCAAAAGGTGTTCTCGTTTTCACTGTCTCCATCTTTTCTTGGTGCCTGTTGACACGGATGTGTTAAACTAGCAAAACCCCTCTCCTGTACTGTTGCTTCCAACCTTGTTTACCTCCTACAGAATGCCCTCTATCAAGCCCATAGAGTTTTGGTCTCCATGAAGAAAAGATGAGAGTGTCAGCATTTTAGCTCATGATTGTTCCACCCTGAATTTTGAAAACTCTGTACAGGTTCATGGTAAAACTTTTCTTTCTTTTTTTTTTTTTTTTTTTTTGCGGGGGGCGGTGTTACAGAGAACAGTACAGCATAGTTGATGCAACCACATAATAATTCTATCATTTCTGGTATTGTTTGGCATTATTTTAGTTCAAGAAAAAAAAATCATACCCACTCATGTGCTGAAGCTACGTCTGAGCTCAGTCCAATCTGTTAAAAAAAGCACAATAACAAGACCATTTTTCATAATGTTATGTGCAAATTAGGTATTCACTGGGTTGATGCATGTCTGGATTGAATGGAAGCAGAGGTGGTTTATAGCCCTTTGAGAAACCACTTAAATCTGGTTCTAAGAAAACTCTTATTACAATGCAGGTGGTTGTGTTGATTGCGATCTTGAAGATTAAGGATATCTCTGTTTCTCTGATGTTACAGAAACACAGAAGGCTTTTTGGCCTGATTGTCACTATGACTTACCGTTGCCAAAAACTGCATTAACTGCTATTTTGGAGCCTCCTCAGTACAGAATTTTCATTATCTTAGTTTCTTGTATGAATACAAAATTAGTAAATATGAGTGAAATACAATATGCACAGCTCCAAACCAAGTAGGAGCATTCTTAAGATAATGATCAGGACAAAAATGGAATGAGTTAATTTCTCTGTTAAACAGCTTCATTATCTGTTGGGTAGTGAAACTTCAGGTACTTTAGTGTGCAATTTAACACTACATTGCCAAAAAGATTCAGTATATATATGGCAGTTCAAAATGCACTTTGAAGTCTTCGTTCTTTATAGTTGTGTAAGAAATTGGCTTCAAGGGAATTGCTACTATCCTTTGCTAGAGAAGAAACAAAAATAAAATCTTGAAGTTAGTGGGTCAAATATCATCTGCTTTAATTACTTTAAACAGATGGAAACCATGAATAATTATTATTCATAAAAGCCTTTTTATATGCTTTTTCAAGGGGTGTTATTGCAAGATTTTTTTCAGTTACATAAATAGCAAAGTGAAAAAGAGCAAGTAATATCACCTCATATCTGCACATTAAGAAACAGCAATAAAAGGTTTGTTTTATAAGTGCTCTGAGAAGCTGCATAGGTCCAGATAGCACAAAAAAAAATCTAATGTTTGAGATCAAACTTGATTGAAGGGTTTATTTCCAATATTTAATTATTTCTTCATTTTTTATCGTTGGGTTTCACTAATGCATGCCATTAAGAGGGCAACTGGGAATTAGTTTCTGGGAATTCGATTTTTCACTAGGAGATGAAAACATTCCTCTTTTCAGATGAACTTTCAGGTAATGCTTGATTTCTACCAGCTGCAATGAGATTTAAATGCACACTTTACTAGTCTTTCAGTATTTGGCTTATGAATCTGCTACTGGACAGTCTGAGAATGAAACTGTGCAACATTTTAAAAATTGACAGAGTAAGAGTACATTCACACACGAATTTTTTTTTTCCTGACAATTGCCCCACTTTCATAATTGTTCTACATTTCAATTTGCATTTATATGTGGATTATTTCTGATTTTGGTCTCACTAACATACCATGTTTTTGCATCTAAAATCAAACATTTCCCTGCTGACTAGTGGAGTGAATATTCTTATATAAAATGCTGGAACATATAAAAAATTAAAACCACAGCCAAACAACTGTATCACCATGGCTGTTTAGACCCATGCATCTTCTCAGTGTCCCACCCTTCTGAGCTCGCTGACTATCTGTATCAGCTTCTGAAAATTTCTCCGTGTCCATTCTTACAATTCAGGGTATACTGGTATAAACAAACTTACACAGTTACAAGTGCTGACATAATTTACTTCCTACAGTCCATCAGCACATTTCAGCTAAGAGGCAGCAGGTTCTTGAATTGCTATTACACAACTACAAAATAGAGATATGAGAATGTCTGATTCTTCTTGCACTCACTTATGGTTGTGAACTCAGTCCTCTGTAATAGCATACCCTCCTTCTTCTTATTTTTTTTAATTTATTTCTGGTAGTTCCTAAAAAAAAGAGTTTGAGTTTTAGAAAATGGAAGGAAAAAAGGGAGGATTCCTCAAGTGACTCTCATTCTCCAGATTTCAAAGACTAAAAAAATATGAGAAAATAAGTTCTATATTTGCAAAAATAATAAGCAAAAATAATTGTTGCTTGTTTCTGCACTTTAATAAGAATGCACTGTAGGTTGCTAGTTAACTGCAACTAAATTACAAATTACAGTTTTGCCTTTGATATATTACTTTTCCTTCCCAAGACAATACAACACCTGTTTATCAAAACTGCTTAGGCAGCCTCACCAAAATTAATTTTTTGTTACTGTTTGCATTATAAATATTGTGGCAGGTTTTTGGTTGGTTGGTTGGTTGGTTGGTTGGTTGTTCTGCTCTTACTTGAGAAGGGGTCTAGGAGTTTTTTTTGTCTCATCATAATTACAAGATTTCACAAACAATGGATGACTTCCCCAGTTGGGAGTGAGAAAGAAGGAAAAAAGAGCCAAATAATCCTTGTGAGAGCATTTAGGGCAACATGTTCTGGCCTGACTCCAGAGATGCTGCTCTATAGAGACAGTTAAAGGGCAATTTAAATTTCAGTTTGTTGAACACTTTGTGGTCCTTTGGGTTAAAAGTTGCTACTTCCATGTAAGCATTACTTCAATAGGAAGCCTTACAATTCTTTTAGGTATCTTCCTATTGTTTTCTCTGCTCAGCTGGGAGGTTTATCTGCCAGTGAGCCAGCCTAGCTGCTCACCTGTACAGAGCAAGTGGACCTGCAGGGAGCACTGGATGCCCCTCCACAGAGCACACAGCAGCTGTGCAGAGTGGAACATCCTCTGTGCTAACTAGGCCGTTTCCCAAAGTATTCTAGTAATTTCACACCACATTATCCTGTGAGTCTTAAATGATTGAATGTCTCCTTTGAACATTCAAAGGTTCCCTACTCTACTAGCTCAATGTTATCTCTTTTTACATTGCCTCGTGGCAAATTAGTTGAATATACTTTAAGAAAAGGGAGATCATCAGTATCTTATTTGCATACAAACATCATATTATTTTCAAATTATCTTCTTTAAGCTTCTCATTTTCCTAGGATGTTTTCTTCTGCCTGTATGAAGTTTTCTCATTCCATATGCATTCTTCTATTAGTGTTTTGTTGCATAACAGATTTTCCTTTCCACCTTTATTCTCTCCCTGGATATAAGTGCTAAATTACACAATGGTAAGAACATCAGCAATACTTCACGATTAAGTTTTACTGACTTATGCCAAGCTAGTCAGAAAAGTTAAGACAAAAGTGATACAAAATTTAAAAAAAAGCAAACCTCTTCACTTTCTCACTGCATAGGAAATGCTTGTATGGCTTGAATATTCCTATCATTGTCACTTTCCCTAAAACTTACAGAAAATTTCTCAGGCTCATAATGCCTTAGGCAGCAGCCCCTATGTTTTCCCCTCCCACAGAAAAGAAGAAAAGGCTTCCTTACCCTACAGTCTTCATCAGTGTCTTTGGCTCATGCCAGTAATTGTATTGTTTTTGTGTTGTATGAAAAATTTGTACTTTGAGGGACACATACTTTGAGGGATAGGGGAATGGGAGGTGATTTTTCTGAGAGAAACATAATGAAAGCAAGTTAATCTCTGTACAGTTACAAGTGTTCTCACTGCTGACAATGTCTGAACAGCAGACATGCTGAGATGTAATGGGGAATCACAGCTTCAGGGAGCCATCTGTAGATCTCAATGCAAAATCATTCAACCCAGCAAAGCTAAAGCAGAAACAGATCTATTTGAATTTCTTTTCTTCAGCTGAGAAAAGACTTTCTGAGGAAGATTACAGGAGAATTAATAGATTTCAACTCTACCTTATTTCTTTATCTTGACCAAACTCCTTTAGGCAGTGATCTGGTTTTCATGCAGTACATACTATTAACATTGTATCTCTCATTGAGAAAATGTTAATGTTATTCCTAAAAGGACATTTTCATTGCAGCTTTGGAAACATAGGGAAATATGTAATTATGAAATTCCTTAACTGGAATTTCTGGAATTATTCTGGAGTTCACTACCTGGAAAATATCTCAGGTGATATTTCTATCAAATTTCTAAAGGGAAGTATAGGAACCTTACTGTGTTAGGACTGAGAAAAAGTTAAAATGTTCTTTGAACCAGAATTCTGTCCATTGCTTCCTATCTCTACATGACAGATTAGCAAGGACCTAAAGTATGTACAGAATGAAATGAAATACTTATTTGCCTTATTGAATACTTATCGAAACTGTTATTTTCTTCCTATATTCTACATATGATAGGAACTTTAAAGTGGAAAAAAATAAAATTAAATAAGAGATCTCATGGCAAGTCTTTGAAATAAAATGTCTCACAAAGATTGCCATACATACCCCACTGTTTCTGGATTTCATGTACTTCCTTTCACTGTCAAGTACTGAACCAAATATCACTATACTTAGCATTGCTAAGTTCATTGGGCCTGTTGCTGACTTCCCAGGCTTTCAGGTCCGTAGCAAAACAGACATCACAGATATGAATAGTGAAACATATGTAAATTCATCACTAATTGCTTAGAACTATAAAAGATAATGATATTTCCTTTTCATTGCTAAAAAGGAATTACAATGTATGAACATATAATCAGTTTGATGTTCAAAAAAAACCACAAATGTTCTATGTTTGAAGTGATGGAAAGGAAAATCGATGTGTAGGGGAGAAAGCGGCACACGAGCAGATTATCTGCCCAGTGATTTGGTTATTTTTATTCCAAAATACAAGTTCTCTCTACCTCTGATTAGGAACAGCATGTTTAAAAGCTGCAGTTCGTGTGGTGTCAGCTAAATATTGTCACTGTTTTGAGATGTGAGTAAAGAAACATCTTTCACAGAATACTGGTTTTCTAGTAATCTCTGGCAGTTAATTTTTTTTTGTCAAGGATTTTATTAATGCTGCATATATATAAAAATGTGATAGTCATTTCTAGTTAGTGAATGTTGAAGTATGTTTTAAAGACTTTGAAGCTGATTATGAGGGTTTTAATTTGCTCTTGTTTTTCCAGTCTCTGTCAATACATTAACTGTCACATAAATTTATAGTATTAGTGGGATGCAACATATTTGTTGATAATTAAGATTCAGGTCCAATTTTCTTAGTGATCTTTCCTCCTTGTATTCTCCATTTCAAAGTGATTTATTAAAACCAAGATTATTTGTTAGATTCACTCTCTTTCTTAATAAGAATTGCCTTATGTTACCCATTTCTAATGGAATAATTTTATTCACATGCCAAAAGTGGATTTCTCCATTCCAGGATAACAATCTTACTTTCAAATACTGACAAAGCATCAGTGACACAAAGATACTGTTGTGAGAAATCCTGGTCCAAAATACCTCTAAGATAATATGAAGTGTTAGTAAAATACAAATACAGTATATTTGAAGCAGAACTGGTAAGAAGAAAAAAATAATAGGAAAAATACTTCCAGAAAACATTCTGAAGGTAGGTGATCCAAAACAGATTGGTTAGACATAGTCTGTCATGTTCTAAGAGTATTTATGACTTTTTAAACTCCCTCATGCATTGTATTTTTTATTATCTTCTATCATACTATTTATTAATAGTTTTTATTTAATCAGTACAGTAAGTCCATGCAAAATCTTCAGTCATTAGCAGTGCCATGCATTAAATTCACACCTATTTCAATGGACATTTGAAGTGTTCTTTTGGTCTGATCAGTAGTTACAGAGAAAAGAGGGTGGCCAACTCAGGACAAACAAACAAAACAGTAGAGACAAAGATATGCTTTGAAATTGAGCACATACATATATTGGCTTTTAGTATAAAATACCTTTGTTGCTACAGACTATCTGATAAATAAATAGTGCATCAAAACAAAAGGAGAAAAGTAAAATACCTAGAGCTAAAGTGTTAGTCTAATGTGTGAATGCAAATAAATTGGTACAAAGTACAGGTGATTAGAACAGTGAGCATACCAGATCATTTAAGATCTTGACTGAAAGTTTGGTTACCTTTTTGTCAGTCTCTGAGATTCCTTCAACTCTTCTCAAGTTCTGTTCACACCTTCTTTCAATGCACTTAATCCTTTCTGTCGCAGTCTGTAAAGCACCTTTAATTCTGCAGTGTCATCTCTGGTACAGGCTGGGCACTACTGTCTGCAGTTTTCTAGATACTACTGCACCATTAATATTATGAAATGACATTTTTTAATGATCTGTCTTACATATTGATGTACCATCTCATGCTTTAATATCTAGCAGTGCTATAATCTTTAATGCATGTTTCCGTATACCAATGTCGTAAGGGAATACTATTACCTGTTTCCTTGCTTGCAGATAGAAAATCTTTCTGCAAGTCAGTTATGGGCCAGATTTGTTCAGGGTATTTAGGTACCTAATGATCCAGGCAAGTTCCTAGCGGAACTGACAGAAGCCTGAATGTGTAAGACCCATTATTTCAATAGGTATTAGGTACTACATTTTTCAAAGTCATGCTGCGCCCTATCTGGAAAATACCTTTTAAAAACCTTAAAGTATTTTTAAAATGTCCCAAGTGACTTACCAAAGTTGCAGAAGTCTTTCATCAAGTAGAAAGCTGAAGCCACGTTTCCTGATTCCAGGACACCTCTGTTAACCGTGATCCAGGATAAATCCTCTCCTTTTCTATGAGTAAACATAAAATACTAACCATGTTGTTAGTAGGTATAAAGGAACAATGTCCAAGGGGGGGTTTATATTGTTGTAAATGTCTATATTTTTCTAAGAAGATGTTAGGTTTTATGCCACTTTTGAGTACTGATCTGCCTTCCACATTAAATAATCAGCCTAGTGCAATAATTCATGAAATGGAAGTGACACAAGTCTTTAATTACTAGGTGTTACTTTCTCTGACAAACTTTATAGTCTGAGTGGACATATAAACTGATATACAGTCAAAGCCATTGTAAAAGGACACATATACAGTGAATGCATATGAGAATTATTATTGTTGACTAAAAGATGCAAATAACTGTACATCCATAGCATATATGCAGGATCTGGTAAATGAGACTAGTAAGAAAGGAATTAATATAGGGGGTTTTAACATGCACTAAGAATGGCTGCTTTTTGAGATGTTTCTTTGCTACAATTTCTCAAAAGCTGGTACATGTTTGGCAGCTGGTGAACTTAAAGCACTGCACTTCATGGTAATTAGCACCATGTCATTGTTTCCTTGTGTTCCATGTTCTTGTGCTGTCTAGTCTACATGCACTTGCACTATCCTGCACTCTAGTCTGCAGTCTTCTCAAAATGAAGTTGGTGTCCTTCCTGTCTCAGTGCAGTGTGCAGCACGACATGCACCTTGTATATGTCGATATTTTGGAAATATTGTCACAAAATAATGGCTGAAACTATGCATGGAGTTTATTCAGTGGGTCTAATTATTGATTGCTTACCATCTTTGAAAGGCAGAGTTGTTGTAAAATACAACCAAATCATAATTTTACATACAATAACAATTTTTGTCCGTTTTTTCAAAGACATTAATGGCAAAAGGACATTCACAGAGATGAAAGATTAAACCTCATCTCTGTGGGATTCTTGACCTGTAAATAAACTGGACTTCAAAAGTTTTTAATCTCTTAAGCATGTTTCAGTAGACTGATTAATGATTAATCAAAATGCATGTAACAATGACCTAATTATCTTCAAAGTTAGTTTGGTTTTTTGGGGATTTATTAATTATATTAAAGTCCAAAATGGAAAATATTTGTCTTGAATGTCACAAACAACTTCATATTTTAACTGCAACTTTTTAATAATCAATTATTTCATAATAATTTCATAAATAAATTATCAGCTTGCAATGAAGAAAAATTTGGTGTTATCTTGAAGGTTTTCATTTTTAAGCATGAATTTATAACAATGAATTGTCACATTACATGCTATATATGCAATAAAAATATACCTACCAGTCTGCAAATACTGGTATGCATTGTGAAGGTCTTTATTCTTGTCCATGTTCCACTTAATAAAAGTGGAACACACCTTTGCCAAACATTAATGATAATTTTGACATATACACACTGAACTTCCATCCCTGAATTGCATAAAAATCCAACCAGATATACAATACACTGAAACATGCAGAAATCTCAGAAAAAAAAAAAAAAAAAATGGGCCAAACTTTCTTTATTCCCTTGGTATTCATTCTAATATGTATGTAAAGAGGCCAACCAAACAGCCATGATGGAATTCACTCCTGTAATAAAGTACATACTAGAGTATTTATTATTAATATGCTTCTTGATTCCATTGTTATTGTTTAGTCATGTCTCTAAGATGCTAATTACTTTTTTAGTTCCATTATGACATTGTTCTTATAAAAATTTTACAATGATAAAAGGGGTTGCAAGGTTGTAGAAAATCAGACCAGATGCAAAGTAATGGAGACTCAGATTCTGGTATTTATCTTGCACTTTTGCATAGTGGTGTCTCAGGTGTATGTAAATATTCTATCTATTGTATTTGTTATATCCATTACAAGTTCAAATTACTATAAACTTTAAATTACCTCTTTTTCCCTGAAGTTTGGAGGGTTTTGTCCATGTTTGCTATAGTTGTATTGGTCAACAGTTATTATTAATACTCAAGGCAGGGAATCCTACTTATGATTTTATAGCCATCTTTTGGTTTGGTATATAACTCATGAGACACAGAAAGAAAATTTATTTAGCCACAGGAAAAAAAAAATTATTTAGTGCTTAAAGCAAGGACATTTTCTGGCTTGTATTCTTGATTTTCCTTTTGTGTCCAAATGTATATATATATTTTTTTTTTTTTTCCACCTTGTACTTTTTTTTTTGCCAAATCACAATAGCAAATAGTGACTACAAGTGAAGGACTGGAGAATGTCCAAAAATCATAGTCTGGTGTTTAGGAAAATATAGAAGGCAAGTGAATTGCTTCATTGTAGTGTTTCTACTTTTTTTTTTTTTTTTTTTCCTCCTCTTTGGGAGGTTTTTGAGAATAGAAGGAGGAACAGAGTGTTATATTCAATTGATGTATTTTGAGGAAAGTTGTGAGGCTCATAACATTTTCTAAAAATCACAGAATCACAGTCATCAAGGTTGTAAAAGGCCTTCAAAATCATCTAGTCCATCTATCCAGCACTATGACAATAACCCCTAAGCCATATCCACAAGTGACACATCCAGACCCCTCTTGAAGACTTCCAGAGACTGTGACTCTACACCACCTCCCTGGGCAACTTCTTCCACTGCCTAACTACTAATTCAGTGATCTTTCATTTTTAGGATAGATAATCTGAACCTCTCCTGGTACAACTTAAGTCCCTCTTTAACCTGAGACATGTCAGAAGAGAACAATCCCTACTTCAGTACAACCTCCTTTCAGGTTGTTGCACAGAGCAATGAGGTGTCCCGAGCCTCCTACTCTCCAGAAAAAACTTTTCCAATTCCCTCATCCACTCCTGCTAAGATGTTTTCTAGACTGTTCACCATATTTTTTACCCTTTTTTGGACACAAAAGATCAGAACAGACTAGAGACCTAGTCTATTAGATGTATTTTGAGAATGCCTACTAGATGTTCTGAAGACAGGGGAAAAAGGATGGCCCTAGTCCAGGCTAAGTGTCAGAGAATTTCTCAGTGTCTCAACTCCATCCTACTAAACCCCAAGCTTTTGCATTTACTCTGTCCTTGTTGTTTTGGGTTTTTTTAACGGTAGCCAAGCAGACTTTGAATGTCTCACATTCAAAATGCTCGAATCTTCACAGGTACTTTGACTCCAGTTCCACTTGCTTCCACAGCTTTGAAGTAATTTATTTAATCCCCAGCTTAGCACAGAACATCTCCATGCCCAATACTTTTGAAAAATTCTGTACCCAAAAGGCATATTTGGATAACATCAGTCATCCAGTAGACAGAACAAAAAATGGAACATGATTCGCTATTTATCTTTTTGTATGGATCCATCACTATATGTTTAGGAGATCTGTAGGTGAAAAAATTGGAAAAATTTTTATTAAGGTTTTTTACTAAGTCAAAATAGCATATAGTAGTGATACATCTTAATAATTATGAAAAGTATTTGAATTGAAATACCTTGGCTTAAATTTTTTACTCTAGAATTTATTTTTTTTTTAAATAACAAGGATTAAAAACTATTGCCAAATAATATATGGCTCGCTGAAGGAGTTGCATTTACTTGAGTTTTGTCTGTTTGCTGGGTAGGTATTTAAAGAAGTGTATCTTGTCTTCCTGTGGATGTTTATTCTTTCCTTCCCTCTGGTTTTGTAAATTCCCAAAATATGAATGCATCAGAAGTAATTCACTGGCCGTGCATGAAACAGCTACGTGCAAAAACACAGTGACTGCTCTGTTTCTCATAGCTGAGTTCAAGCCAGTGCAACTCTTTGTGCTATTAGGGATTAAACCTTCTCTATTTTATGCTACAACGTCTGCAGAAAAACTTGGCATGCTCATGGACCTTGTTTGTCATCTATATTGCTGGGAAAGAGAACTGCTTTCATTTACTGCACACGGCTCTGAAACTAAACCAGCTGGGCCTCGGTTTTGGTGTGAGTTTGTTGATGGAGGGTTTTTGGTTTGATTGTCTGTTTTTAAGAGAAAATGTTCACAACAACAATACTAAAATATTTCAGTATTCAAGAAATAGTGGATACGGTTACTTTTCTGTTGTTCAGTGCATTTTGATAATGGGAAGTCAGTCTCTCATCTCTTTAGTCTGCTGCTCTTGGCAGGCTTCTGACATTATTTATCCTGCATTTGATAATTCATCCTCATAAAGTTGACTTTTCTAAAAATATTTGTTTGTGGGTCTAGAATGTATGAGATGAATTCAGCATGTGAATTCTGAATTGCATCAATTTCATCATATATAAAACATTATTTTTACTAGTGACACATAGATTTTCTTGTTTAAAAATTCTAATGCATAGTTTGTAATAAAATAAATGCCCAAAATTTTATGTAAATTTTATAATGCACTGATGCAGTTTCACTTTTATTGCAAAATTTGTAAGCAGAGAAAATTCCTTTTCATTCTCTAAAAATATATCATAGGGACCAAATAATATTTGTAAAGGATTCTATGATTATAAGCCAAAATATTAGGAAAAATATTAAATATCCGTTATGTAGCATAATACCTAGCCGTGTGTTCTTACTTCTATGTCTGATCCTGCACAGAAAAGTTTAATTTAATTTACAGTGAAATAATCCTACTAACTCTTTCCTGTTCTCTTCCTGTTGATCTAAATGGCAAAATTCCCACAGGACTTGAAGAACCAGACAAATTTCTTAATACGTAAAGTTAATTGTGTGGCTAGATTCAATTACACAGGTATCAGAACAAACAGCATTTACTTGCTCCCTTAATACTGTTGCCTTCCCTCCTTGCCTTCCAGAGGCCATCTGTAAAAAGCATGCTGTAAGCTAGAACAGAGCTATTCTACTCTTGTCTGTGTGTGACTAGTGTTTAACTTAGGTAAAAGCTTAGATTGCCTCAAGCCTTTTTTTTTTCCCCCAACAATTCAATAGTCCTTTCATCCAGATTTTATAGATTTCACAGACATCACCTGGCAGTCTGTGCATCTACTTTTACCAAGCACTTAAAAAGCAGTAAAATGGTCATGCAATGTGTGCAAATGTACAGGATTGGTTTTCTCTTTGGAAATTAACCAGCATAATAAACAAAAGTGCTGACCAAAAAAAAAAAAAAGCATTGAATAAGAATATTTTTCATGTACCCATCAATTATACAATTATGAATCTGAAGGGATTTTTTAATTATTATAACATAGAACATTTCAGTGTTGCATGCAAGAGCAATATTTCCTAGAGACTATTTCCCAGAATATTTTAGAGGAAAAGCAATTCCATCTGAAAAAAAAAAAATCCAATTTCTTTTCTTTTTATATTTTTAGAAGATGATTTTCAAAGCTTATTAGGTAAAGCGGAGATATAAAAAGCCACTTGAAAGTACAAACAAATGAACAGGGAGGAGAAAAGCAAAGGAAAGCAAGGAAAATCAGAGTAAACAATTATTAACCCTCTTCAGCAATACTTTGCTCCCATTTGGCAGCATAAAATGTCTTCTTCAGCCTTATGTATATAGCCGAAGTTTCATTAAAACATATAACAGTTCAGCACTTATTTAAAATTAGTCAATTGAATTTATGTATTTCCTTGAATTACAGGCATTTTTTCTACTTTTTCCAGAAGTTTTTCAGTTATTATCATATGAGATATCTCTGTGCAACAGCCAGCTGTTTTTTACTCATGTGGTATTAAAAAAAGCCTATTATGGATTCATCCCTGGTTGGACACCAGGCACCCATTAAAGCTGCTCTATCACTCCCTTCTTCAAATGGGCAGGAGGGAGAAAATACAAAAAAAAAGGCTCATGGGTTGAGATCAAGGCAGGGAGAGATCTCTCACTAGTTACCATCACAAGCAAAACAGATTTGACTTAGGGAAATTAATTTAATCACCAATCAAATCAGAGTAGCATAATGAGAAATAAAACCAAATCTTAAAACACCTTTCCCTCACCCATTCCTTCTTCTTGGGCTCAATTTCACACCCAGGTTCTCTCCCTGCTTTCCTTCAGTGGTGAAGAGGATGAGGAATGGGGCCTGTAGTCAGTTCCTCATATGCCTCTGCCAATCCTTCATCCTCAGGAGGATTCCTCACACTCTTGCCCTGCTTCAGTGTGGAATCCCTTCCATGGGAGAAACACCTTGAAAACTCCTCTGATGTGTCATAGGAGTGATGTGTCGCTTCCATAGGATGCAGTTCTTCACAAGCTGCTTCAGTGTGGGTCCCCTCCAGGGTCACAAGTCCTGCCAGGAAACCTTCTCCAGGGTGGGCTCCTCTCTCCATGAGGCCACAGGTCCTGCCTGGAGCCTGCTTGAGCACAGTCTTCCCAGAGTCACAGCATCCTTCAGGCACATCCACCTACTCCAGCACTGGGTCTTCCATGGGCTGCAGGTGATTATTTTTTCCACAGTGGCCTTCCACTACAGGGGAACAGCCCGTCTCATAGAATCTAAGAATCATAAAATAGTTTGGGTTGGAAGGGACCTTAAACATCATCTGTTTCCAAACCCCCTCTGCTATGGACAAGGACACTTTCCACTAGACCAGGGTGCTTGGAGCTCCATCCAAGCTGGCCTTGAACACCACCAGGTATGAGGTATCCACAATTTCTCTGGGAGCTGTGTTCCAGTGCCTTATCACTCTTACAGTGAAGAAACATCTAATCTAAACCTACCCTCTTTCTGTTTAAAGCCATATGCTATCACCACATGTCCTCGCAAAAACTCCCTGTTCAGGCTTCTTGTAGGCCCCCTGATGGTACTGGAAGACGACTTAATGTGAGCTCCAGGCCATGGAATCTCAACTCTCTCAGCCCCTCTTCATAGGAGAGGCATTCCAGCCCTCTGATCATCTCAGTGGCCATCCTCTGGGCTCTCTCTTTTTATGCTGGGGACTCGAGTTAGATGCAGTACTCCAGGTGAAGTCTCAAAAGAGCAGAGAAAAGGAGGAGAATTACCTCTCTGGATCCGCTGGTCATGATTTTTTTGATGCAGGACACAGTTGGCTTTCTGGGTTGCAGGTGCACATTGCCAGCTCATGTTGAGCTTCTCATCCACCAGCACCCCCACGTGTTGTTCTTCTCAGGGCTGCTCTTAATACATTCTCTACCCAGCCTGTATTTGTGCTTGAGATACCTTGATCTGGGGGCAAGACCTTGCATATAGTTTTGCCGAACTTCATGAGGTTCACAAGAATCCACCTCTCAAACCTGTTCAGGTACCTCTGAATGGCATCCCTTCCCTCCAGAGCACTGGCCACACCACACCACACACCGCACCGCACCACACCGCACCGCACCACACCACACCACACCACACCACACCACACCACACCACACCACACCACACACCACACCACACACCACACCACACTGCCCCGCACCGCACCACACCACACCACCACACCGCACCACACCACACACCGCACTTCACCACACCACACCGCACCACACCACACACCGCACCACACCACACCACACCGCACACCGCACCGCACCGCACCGCACCACACACCACACCACACCACACACCACACCACACACCACACACCGCACCACACACCACACACCACACCACACTGCACCCCACCGCACCACACACCACACCACACACTGCACCGCACCACACCACACACCGCACCACACCACACCACACACCACACCACACCATACACCACACCACACACCACACCGCACCACACACCACACACCACACCACACACCACACACACCACACCACACACCGCACCACACCACACACCACACACCACACACCACACACCGCACCGCACCGCACCGCACACCACACCACACACTGCACCACACCGCACCACACACCACACCGCACACCACACACCACACCACACCACACCGCACCACACCACACCACACACCACACACCACACCACACCACACACCGCACCACACCGCACCACACATCACACACCGCACTGCACCACACCACACTGCACCACACACCACACCACACCACTCCACACCACACCACACCACACATCACACCACACACCACACACCACACACCGCACCGCACCGCACCACACCGCACCACACACCACACCACACACCACACCACACACCGCACCGCACCGCACCACACTGCACCACACACCGCACCACACCGCACCACATCACACCACACCACACACCACACCACACACCGCACCACACACCACACCACACACCACACCACACACCGCACCACACACCGCACCACACCGCACCACATCACACCACACCACACACCACACCACACACCACACCGCACCACACACCACACCACACACCGCACCACACACCACACCACACTGCACACCACACTGCACACCACACTGCACCGCACCGCACTGCACCACACACCACAACACACCACACCACACCACACCGCACCGCACCACACACGACACCACACCACACAGCTTGGTGCTGTCAGCAAACTTGCTGAGAGTGTACTCGTTCCCATGTCATTGACAAAGATGTTGAAGACCACCAGTCCCAGTACTGACCCCTGAGGAGTAACACTCGTTATAGATCTCCACTTGGACAGTAAACCACTGACAAAAGCTCTTTGAGTGTGACCATCTTGCCAATTCCCTATTCACTGGGTGGTCCATCCACCAAATCCCTGCCTCTCCAATTCAGAGACAAGGAGTTGTGAAGGACAGTGTCAAATACTTTGTTCAAGTCCAGGTAGATGATGGCACTTGTTCTTCCCTTACCCACCAACACTCTAGTCCTGTCATAGAAGGCCATCAAATTTTTTGGCACAATTTGCCCTTAGTGAAGCTGTGTTGGATGTTGGTGGTCACCAATCATCTATTTATTTACCTTAGCATAGCTTCAAGCAGGTTCTGTGATCCAGCTCTGTTATCTTGTCAAGCACAGGAGTGAGATTGACCAGCCTATAGTTTTGTGTGTGTTCCATATTGTCTTTTTTGAAAATGGGAGTTTTGTCTCCATTTTTCCAGTTTGGGGGAACCTCACATTTCCGCTTTGCTGGATAGTGACTTAGCAATTTTATCCGCCCATTCCCATTGAACCTTCAGATGCATTTCATCATGTCCCATGGACTTGTGCATCTTCAGGTTCCTTGAGTGGTTTTGAACTTGATCTTCTCGTACAGTGGGCATTTATTTGTTCTCCCAGTCACTTCCTTTGCCTTTTGTGACTTGGGTGGTGTGACTGGAGCACTTGCCACTGAAGACTGATGCAAAAAAGTTGTTGAGTACTTCAACCTTCTCCATATTTTGGGCAACCAGGTCTGCAGTGTCCTCCCAAAGAGGGCCCACATTTTCCCCACTCTTTCTTTCACTGCTGACATACCTGCAGAAGCTTTTCTTGTAGTTCTTGACATCCCTGGCCAGATTTCTGTCAAGGCTGTAGCTTTCTTAACCTGATCATTTTCTTCTCAGACAATTTCCTTGGGCCATCTTCCCTCCTGGACTTTATCCCATAGTACTCTACCAAGCAGATCCGTGAAGAAGCCAAGATTTTCCTCCTGAGGTCCAGGGGTGAGCTTGTTGCACATCCTCCTCCCTTCCCTAAGGATCTGAAACTCGACCAATTCATTGTCAGTGCAGCCAAGGCTCCACATTCCTTCACATCCTGGAGCTTCACATTGCTCACCAACCCTTCCTTTTTGGTGAGAAGAAGGTGAAGCCTAGTACCTCTCCTTGCTGGTTCCTCTATCCATTGGAGAAAGTAGTTGCCATCAGTGCATTCCAGGAACATCCCAACTGCTTATGCCCTGCTGTGTTGTCCCTTCAGCAGGTATCTGGTGGTTGAAGTCTTCCATGACAACCAGGACTTGTGAATATAAGGCTATTTCCATTTGTCTCTAGAGGGCCTCATACACTTAGTTTTCCTGGTTGTGTGGCCTGTGGCAGACCCCCATGACTAAACCACCTGCCCTTGCCCTTTGGTCTGCTCCTCAGTCATTCTCAAGCAGACCTTCATGAGCTCCAGCTGGTCTTTGACAAAGAGGGTAACACCTCATCCTTGCCTCCTCTACCTGTCCTTCTGGAATACCTTATATCCTTTCATTTCAGCACTCCATTCATAGGAGACATCCATCCCACCAGGTCTGCATGTCATGCAGGTAAGATCACATCCCTGTAGGCTTGTGCACATCTCTAACTCCCCTTGTTTATTCCCCATGCTGCTTGTGCTTGCATAGAGGCATTTGGGTTGAAGCCCCAGTGAAGCTGCCCTATGGTCTGGAGTGGATGGAATTCCTTTGTGTTGCTTTTCAGGTGTTCTCCTGCTCACCTGCAGTCTCTCTCCAGGCTCTGGGCATCTCTTGCTGGCACTGGTCTCAGTAGGAGTGGGATGGACTGAGGTTCCCTTTCCCCTGGCAACTTGCATTGTTCCAACTTCCATAGTCCAACTGACTAATTAGAGCAAAATCTAACAATTCATTTCACCGAAAACAGCCAAAAAGGGTGTAGGAAGAATGCAGGCTACTTGCTTATGTAAACAAGCTAGTTTATAGTCTACAGAGTTAGATTTTTTTCCTTTTAAAAGGAAGAATTATTTTCTTTGTGGACACAGTATCAATATGTAGATATTGTTGCCTTTTTAAGGTGCATACATTTTCACTTGGCATAAATATAGTGGGTAAGATTTTGAAAGCCCTTAGTATTGACCTAATCTTGTTCTCATTTGTTCTCAAAAAATTAATGACTTATGAGTTAGACATTTCATTAATGTCAACAGTGAGAGATAATAAACTGCATCTTCAGACAAAGTCTTCAGTACTGAAAGTGCCACCTATCCATTTCAGTTAAAATTGCCTATCCTGAATGATGATGAATAAGTTGATATGGTTTTGAGAGACTGACAGGACAGATGCTTGATTGTCACAAAATATAGGCTTACTCTGATAATTTTTTTATAATCAGTAACTTATGCAGATACAATTTTTAAGCTTAATATAATTTAATCTAACCTAATTTAATTTTAATTAAAATTTTACAGTTTTTTAAAATTAAACACTCTATAGTGCAATTTAAATGAGTGAGTAATTTTCAGGTAAAGGTATAGAACTTTTAAATCTTTTAATCAGACATAGGCCACCATATCTCCTTTGTGAATTCTTGAGCTGTGTCCTCTGATCTGAGTTTGGAATGAGTTCATTAAAAAGTATATCATGCAATTTGAATTGGAAAACTTTTCAACTGCATAAAAATATAACTGCTGTACCTATTAGAGGTTGTCTGGATTTATGTCTCTAATTTAAGTTTCATTCCACTGCCCACTGATCTGCCAGTCAGATTTACTTCTCTTCGTACTCTCAGTGAAAGTGCTTGAACAATATGAATGACAGGTAACTTTGTCTTTCAGAAAAAAGAATATTTCGATTATTAGAGAAATTTGGGCATGGAGGAGCTCTGGATCAAAATTCTTTAGCATTTTCAACATTTTGAAATATTTCAAAATCATGAAAAACCAGAGAGCCTGAAAGTCTTGAGAGTTCAGGTGTTCAGGGTATACTGAGAATGACAAGTGCAGGGTGGGAGTAAAGATGGTGAGCTACTTGTATGTTCTGCTACATTTGCACTTTTCCTGCAAATTGTAAATAGGATTCTTAATGATAAAGGTCCTTTAAGAATTAATTTCAACCTACTGCTTTTCTTGTGCTTTTTGGTAGTGAATACCTACTTTGTTTCAGCTTTTTTTTTTTTCCCCATTTGTGTCATACTTTGGATAATCTAATAAATCATTGAGAGTATCCACTGTACTAAATCAATTCATACAGCCAATATTGCTATTTCTGGCAGGTCTGATAGAAGGAAAGATGGGCCTGGGAGGTGGCCACTTCAGGTCATACTAATGTGGAGAGGATTGAGAAGTTTAAATTGCTACTTTTGTGTAGAAAAACAGAAGCATACAGCTTCCAGAAAAGTCAGTCTTTTTTAAGCCGTAGAACTCACTTTTAAATTATTCCTGGTTTTGTATAATTCTCTGTTTCTGTGCTGCTTTCTGTTTATGCTTCTCCTTATCTCCTTTTCCCAAGAGGGAGGTAGAGCTCTTCTCACCTTTCTTAGACATGTTCCATACATAGCAGACTGATTTATTTCAGTGTGTTTATACAGTTTTCCAAAGGTGAAGATACTTGGCTTTGGCTTAAATCTGTGTTGTAGAGGTGACCCTGCCAAAGACTGCTGTGGAGCAACTGCAAGCAGAATTCCTTGTGTGTGTGCACCAAGGCAATTGTCAAAGGAAGAAAGGGATAGCTGCAGGAATGGGAAGAGAAGTAAAATGGAGTCTTCAGATTTGCTCTAAATAAGAAATACTTACCAACTCAATTAAAAAAAATTATTTATATTTATATCTATATATTTATTCTTATTTGGAAATGGAATAAATAAGAAGAGAATACACCCACAACTGTCATTTGGGTAGAATAATATATAAATCATTCTGGTCATTAATATCAACTTGGAAGTCTAGATAAAAAGGACTTTTCAAAATAATAGGTAATTTTTTTATTAGATAGGAATCAAAATTAAAAAAAAACCCAACATGTGCAAAATCCAGGTCAGTTGTGGTGTGATAACAAGGAAAGCTGAGGTAAGAAAAGCGAAATCAAGCATAGAGGGCCCTTCATTAAATTCATGCTTTCCCCCAGTAGAAATGGCTATTAATCTTTCTGTCTTGGAAATAGAAATGTTCTTCACATTTCACCAATCCACCAGCACTGCTTTATGACCCAGATATTTGTCCTATTAGTTTGTCATGTATGCAATGGTGCTGCAAGCAGTACACGTATTACTTGCTAAGGTCAACGACATTGCTAATTTATTTTTACTTAGAAATCCGTCAATGACCAACTTAATTTAGTGCAGGTTGGTTTCTGCTACTGAAATATACTAATTTGCAGTATGGAATTGCAGCATTGTTTCCAGCATCCATCAAATTTACTGTTAAAAATCTGTTACCATTTAAGTGGCATTGATTTAAGCACTTTATTTTAGGTGTCCCATTTGAAAATATTACCTATGTCTAATTTTAATTTTAAAATTTTCAATGGTTTTACTGAGTAACAGTAAAAACGAAAATTAATTTTTAAAATAGACGGTAAATCACTACATCTATAAAATTGACTTACATTTATAATAATCTTCCGTGATATTTACTTGACAATAATGGTTCAAATATAAACTGAAAATGTCTACTTGTGTCTAGTCTTTGCTGTCTTTTTGGTTAACTATTCACTGTGATTTATTTCCATGAAACTTTCTAGTATTTTTAAGTCATAAAAGGGAACAAAGAGTCCTTTCAATGTTTGTATCACTTATTCATGCTGGTAGTGTTTAAGTTTCTGATTGCCAATGTATACTGTATCAGCACTACAGTGACTGTGTTGTATATTTCAGAAGGTTGTTACTGCTTCTGCACTTATTTCACCTCCATTATGGAAATTTATTAATGCCATTAAGAGAACATTGTTCTGGATTCAGTTAATCTTCAGCCTGGATAAAATGCTGCAACTTTACACCTACTGGTATCCTTGACATAGCTGCAGAGCTGATATAGGTTAATGTAATTGTTTGTGTGCAAGACCCTTGGTATTGACCTGAGAGACATCAAATTCTGCCTTTAGTAACACTCGTATAAATCAGGAGTAGGTCCATTGATTTCAATTACTTAGTATTTACAGTGAAATGAAACTGAGAACATAATTTACCCTATACATCTAAATTTAACCTTGATACAAGCATGCACAGTTCCTATTTACTTGAATGAAGCAGTTAGAGAATTCCAGAACTGTATCATAAGTAGAAAAAAAAAATCCCAAATAGATAAAACTCAGAAAAAGTATCTGAACAGCCATTAAAATTTAGTGAAATAGCAATTTTTATCTTTCTTCCTGCCCACAAAAGTACCATCTGCTTTTAATTTCATAATTTTTTACTAGATGTAGCTGTATTTAGTCACCCTTTTGGGTGACTATGGTACAGTCTGGATTAGTCTTAATTTTGTCTTCAAGAAAAACTATTCTCAGTTATGTACTTTTGTGTCCAGTTTCTGCTAATTAACTCCATAAAATCAGAAGAGATAACCCTGTAGTCTCTTAGAAGAGATTGAAAATTCATCTAAACCAGAAAGCAATTATTCTTAAAATGGAGTTTTAGTATTTATAGTGAGCAGTGGTTAATCTAAGCCTTTAAAAATATATAGAAAAACTGAGATTAGGAAGATATGTTAAAATGCAGCTCAGTTTTCACATGATGTGTAGGAAACACAATTAATATTGTCTTTCACCCTATTTTGGAAACTGAAAATAAATATTTATCAGATTTTTATATCTAATAAGGCTATAATTACTAGTCCTACATAATATTAAGATTTTTCCAGGAAAATAATCCACATTCTGCCTTAAGCATGCAAAGAACCATGCAGATCACCTTGCTCTATAAATTATGATACTGGATGTTCCTTGTGCCTCAACTTTGACTGTTTCAGCTAACTAAAACTGAAAGTTTATTTTAAAGTGTACAGTATTCTCCATAGAAATTATTTTTATGTCTTTTGCTTTCAAAATGTATTTTATTCTCTGTTCCATAAATAAAAATTCCTCTTGATATGGATATAATTATGTTTGCTAACATTAGGTATATGTGGTTAATATTTTCCTATTTTCTGTAGCTGTCATTAAACTGTATTCCCTGTCCAGAATATAACAAAAGATGATAGCATGAAGTACCTATCTGGGTCATCACAATTAAATTGTATAGAAATAGATAAAAGAAAACTTTAAAGAAAATTGGTTCCTTTCCTCTGCAGAGATTTGTTCCTCCAGGGTTTCCTAAGGATGGGCATCCTTAATCTTTAAAACCAGACACTGTGCTGAAACTATGTTCCAGACTAAAAATATTTTTGTACAGTAAATACATTTTGCAAAATTGTATTGTAGCTGTCATTTTCATCAGGAAAATCTCAGAATGGAAAACAATTTCTCTGACTTTGAGCCTACACTTACATTCACACACATCCTTCTGGTTGGGAGATACAAACTACTAACTTGTGCTGCTCAAGCTGCGTCAGGTCTTGGGGTTTTTTAGCCTCTCCCTCATGCACATAGGAGAAAACTCTTGACTAATTTATTTTTTCATAACAACTAGTATATTTTTTTCTATAATAATCTTCTTTAAAGCAAAAAATTGTAAGATTTTAAAAATAGAGGTGACAGAAAATACAGACGTGCACCTAGTAATAATATCAATAGTGCTTAAATAATTAAGTTCCAGATCTTTCTGCATCAGCAGACGCCTAATACTCAATTCAAAGGTTAATAAATTTTATGTAGATATTAGAAGCAAGTGGCTGAAAACACACATTTAATTCTTAGTTTAAGGCTGAATGACCTGTTCCTTTATTCAGGCATCATGGTATCAAAAATCACTGAGCTCTTTCTCTGATTTTTATGTGGTACTGATAAGCATTTGCACTGGTATTAACATTTCAGTCTCTTTTACATGGCCACAGAAGTGCTTCCTCTTTAAGAGCCAGGTATTTAATCTTGAAGAAATATATTCTGTATATCCTGATGTTGTGAATTTGACCTTATAATACCATGTCAAATTAAGATTAATTAAATTTGTACATTTATATCTACTCAGTCTCTTAGAAATTTAAAATAATCCCTTCTGCCTGCCTCAGATTTTACCATCTTTTCCTGTGGTAAGTTGAACAGAATTCCTAATATTTTGCAAGGTTTCTTGAATAAGGAGGGGCTGAAAAATCATAACCAAAAATTGGTACAGAACTTCAGAGGATGCTAGATTGCTTTCTCATATGAATAATCCTACTAGTAGGATGCTGTTTTCAGGACTGAATGAAGACAACAGTAGTACTTAATTGCCCTTCTACCTCTAGTTTATAGGTGTTATGTAAATAACAGCTAATCTGTACCACAAACATATATGTACTAATTTCATAATGATTTACTTTGTAAATTTTACTAGCTAAACTTGAGGCTGAAACATGGCACTATTTTATAGTGCATTGTTTCCACCTTCTGTGAAGTAATGCAGCATCAGAAATCTAATGTCATCAATCCCTCTCAATGCAAATTACCAAGAAAATTAATTCTGGATGTGCTCACTCCTCAAAACTAGCTGAATTTTTATGGGAAATTAAAATGAGCCTATTAAACGGAGTAGATTTTTGACCTGCCACCAAACCTGGAAAATAACAAAACTCTGAGAGGAAAACTGAGAAACAATACTGGGGGAATGTATGGTTAAGATGGAAAAGTTTTCAGAGTTTCACAGCAAAGTTATAAGCTAGAGAGCATTTTCATTATTCATCCACAAGGCCAATGATTAAGGATAAGTAGCCTTCACACTACTGCTCAGCCTGAAGATAATGTTGAAAAGAATTTTCTCATGAGTATCTGCTATATGTATGAGGGAAAGGTGTATTACACACAAAGTCTTGAAGCATTCTACAAAGTAAGCTTTTAATTACTAGAGAGTCAAAATAGATGGATGAGAATGGAGAAGGAATACATGGTTCAAAAAGCTACACTGCAAGATGATTTTGCTTCTCTTTCATAACCATATAATTTGTTTTTCATCTACAGCAATTTTTCTCAGTGTGATAACCACTCAGAACAACAATCCACTGCTTAGTTATTTCCCTCACTGGCTATAATGCCCACCCTCATCAAGCACTTACTGTCATCACATGGAAGAATGAACTGGTTTATAAACTATGGAAAATAGTGTGTCTCTAATGAATGTAGTGAGGGCTTGTGGGATACAGATGTTCCACTGCTTAAACTACAGTGTCCTAACAGCATATATTGGTTGTAGGCAAGGAAAATTAATCTTAATTAGAGTTTAAAAAATTGCTATATACTTACTGCCACCAGCTTTGATTCAAAATCATTCGAGTCTTTAAAAAGCAAAATTAGGAAATAAAAATAAAATATTATGTCATCATTTTTTAAGTAAGTAGAGGGGAAAATATCTGTGTAGGTCATGTATCCATGTGCCCTCTTAATGTTTATAGCATTTCTTCCTTGACCTAGTCTCCATTACATCTTTTTTGTATTTCTTCTTGATTAGTTTCAATGAAACAGATGTTTTCAATGCAAAGCAACGCTCTCATGCAAAGTAATTTGGAATATTACAGAGTAAACCAGAATAAAGATAGCAAAATAGAAGTAAATTAACACTTTTAAATATTTTCAGTTTACCATGGGTATAATTTAAAGAAATCTTATAAATTCAGCAGTAGTAAGTGACAGAATTTTTTATTGTGGTGGTTTGAATCTGGCTGGATGCCAGGTGCCCACCAAAACCACTCTATCATTCCTCTTGCAACTGGACAGGAGTGAAAAAATACAATGAAAGGCTGGTGCACTGAAATAAGGGCTGGAGAGGTCAGTCACTGACTACCATCATGGGCAAAACAGACTTGAATTAGGCGAAATAATTGAATTTATTACTAAGCAAAATCAGATGAGAAGTAAAGCAAATCTTAAAAACGCCTTCCTTCCAACCCTCCCTATTTCCCAGCTCTACCTCCTTCCCCTGAGCAGCACAGGCAGACAAGGGATGGGGGTTACAGTCAGTTCATCACAGGTTGTTCCTCCTCAGGGAGTCTCCTTCCCCACTCCTGCCTGAGGTCCCTCCCACGGAGACAGTTCATGAACTTAAAATTAGTCCTTCCCATGGGATGCAGTTCTTCGTGAGCTGCTCCGTGGGGTGCAGCCTTTCAGGAACAGGCTGCTTCAACATCAGTCCCCCACAGGGTCACCATTCCTACCAGCAGTCCTACTCCAGCCTGGGCTCTTCTCTTCACAATTCTGCAGAGCCCTGCCAGGAGCCGGCTCCAGCATGGGCTTCCCACTGGTCACAGCCCTTTTTGGGTGCATCCACCTGCTCCAGCCTAGGCTCCTCCAGGGGCTGCAGGGGGATCTCTGCTGCCCTGTGCCCTCCAAGGGCTGCAGGGACACAGCAGCCTCCCCACAGGCTGCAGGGGAATCTCAACTCTGCTGCCTGAATCTCCCCCTCCTTCCTCACTGACCCTGTTTCTCTCATATA
>JAOTQP010001286.1:135004244-135042326 GCA_026413545.1 Cichladusa arquata | reverse complement strand
CTGCTTGTACAGTTAGATATATTAGTAAAAGAGCTGTTATTCCTACCCCTTTATCTCTGCCTCAGAGTCCTTGATTCGAACAATTATAATACGTGGCGGGGGGGAGTGGAATTAAAGCCTCTATTTCAGAGGAAGACTTCTGCCTTTACTGGCAGACACCTGTCCTTCAAACCAGGACAACATATTAATTAGAACAGATATATAGTAATAGAACAAAGGGAAAAGGCTTTAAACTGACAAAGGATTAGATTTTAGGAAGAAATTCTTTGCTGTGAGGATGGTGAGATACTGGAGCAGGGTCCCCCAACTCACGGGTTTTCCATCATTGTAGAGTTCAAGGACAGGTTGAGAAATCTGATCTAAAGGAAGGTGTCCCTGCCCACAGCAAGGGTTTGGAAATTTAGACTTTTTAAGGTGCCTTCCAATCCAGACTATTTTATGATTCCAAGTTTTTATTACTTTGGGAAATTAAAACACAAGACAGTAACTATTATGTGTGGTCAGGTAAAATGTTAAATGAAGATTTTTCTCAGCTGGTCAAAAGTTCATTATAAAAGCTGCTGTTGGAGCTGAGATAGAAGTGAGAATTATTTCAAGTACAGAGTATTGAATTAAACAGATATAGAGATCTATAGGATAGTGTTTTCTGAAATAGCAGAACCTGTAAGGCCTTGTGGCAGGCATGGATTCCTATTCCACTGTGAACTGCTACCAAGATGCAATGTCCTTCTGTCCTGGTGTGCTGTGGTGCAGGGCTGCTGCTTGCATGTACATCTCCCATGCCAGCACAGGGGAAACAGGAGACTGGTGAAGAAAGAGTAGGCTGTAATGTTCTGGTGGGGCTATAATTAATGTTCTGGTAGGAAGGGACAGCAGTGAGTGTCCTTAGTATAAGTGTCCTAGAATGTCTCAAAAAATTAACAGTTTTTTCATATGAAAACACAGTAGAATAAGAAAGAAGCTTGCAAGCTGCTGGACACATGGGATAGGAAGACAAATAGTGGAAAGTAAGAAGGAACTAAGTCCAGTATGTTAAAGGAGATGATTACCTTTCGTATTTGTACTCATGTGAAAAAGTCAATAAAACTGTTTTATTGGAAATTAAAGTTAGTGGAAGGAGGCTTGTTTTATGCAGAAAAGAGGCACAGTGGGAATGGAAAAGTATGAATTAAGATATGATACAAGTGATAAAAAGGTAAATTTCAAACACTTCAAAGTAAAATGCAGTAATTTCATCTGAAGAGAGCATCCTTTTCAGTTTTCTAAGTGGACTTAAAGATCTGGGGGTGAGGCATGTCAGGACAATTGAAGTTGAGATAGAAGTAAATATTAGAAATATTGAGTATATAGTTTGCAAAACTGGATAAGATTGATAGCAGAAGAATAAGATAATAAGATTGCTAGCATAGAGATGGGTTCACATCACTATATCTGTCTCTGAGCTCCAGTAGGTTCTTTGAAGTGCTAACAAAAAGGATGAGCATAGAGGAGCCATAAAAACTAAGGTGATGATAATACAAGTGAACAGAAAGAGAATCCAGTAAAACAGAAAAGAATCAGCTGTACTGATTTATGGTCGGCATGAAAAATAACTACTCTTTGCTGCCAAATACAGTCAGGTGATCAAATACCACAAACATAAAAAGGTGTTGCAGAAACATGCAATGAGAAGAGACAAATGAATAGAGTAGATGTATCCTGAATGGAAGAGAACTACTATTTAGGGGGACAAGAATAATTTTGCAAGTAGGTATATTGCATAAAATAAAGTGACATGAACATGGATGACGTGGTTAAGGAATACTTTAAGATCAGATTGACTATGTTTTAAGATAGGTCTAAGTGAAAGAAATGTAAGATCACATTATCAGAGGAGATAATGAAGAAAAATGCAGCATAAGTACAAATCATCTTCCATTTCCTTGGTTTTCTCTTAAAGTAAAAGAAAGTATGAAAAAATTAAAAGGAAATACACAAGCAACATAGAAATGTACAAGTGTGTTAATCAATGCAGATAATTATACTAATTATCTTATGGTAATGACTGCTATTAAAGAGCACACTCAACAAGGGAGATAAAGATTAAATGAAAGGTGTGGAGTACTTGGAAGGTGAAAGGTGTGGAAATATGTTATTAAACAGTATAATTGAATGGTCAGGAGGAAGAGGAAAAGCCAAAGACAATATTGTTGTGCATTGAGTGTGTGTAATTATGGGACATTCAAGGGCAAGGGGTATGGACATGATGTAAGAACTACTTGCTTTGTTAGAAGGTAATGAAAGTTGAATAAATGGATTAAGAGCTGCTGCTACTGATGCTCACAATAATCCCACAATTAATCAAAGGATGACTGAAATCAGGAAGAGGAGCTGTGTTTTTCTGATTTAAAGAAGCATTTATTCATGTAAAATTGATGAGAATTAAACATACGAATTTTAAAATCTGGTAGAAAACAATGCAACAGCAACTTTGAATCTTACCAGCTATTAAGAGAATCTCATGAATGGTGTTGTTCATCTTCATACTTATTTCAACAAGAATTTTTCTTTTCTAGTCTAATTTCAAGCTTTTCAAAATTCTTTATTGTGTGCTTTGAATAAAACTTTACCTTTTACTTGCAAACTGCTTTTCATTAATTCTGCTTGGAATTCTGATTCAGAAATCTAAATGAAAAAGATCACAGTATATGCTACTAGTTATTTCAGCATGAATTTTACCTCTTGAAAATAAATGTCATGTTTTCCACATTTGATCAGACCAGTCAGTTAATTCACACTGTCTATTTTGATCATACCCAAGTTGGACTGCCAAGGTGAGGAACATCACAGAATGTATTAACATATGAAAGCAGAGATTAAAGTGCACGTTGTGCACATGAATTCTGTTGGCATGATTTTGTATCTTACAGACTAAAAGAGTAGACCTATCAAAATCAAACTTCACGTTGGTTCATTTGTTTTTTTTCCTTTCTTGGAATTAAAAGTCTATCTTCTGACACGTGCATAGCTGTGCTACATTCTGCTAGACTCTGAAAAACATCCAAGTTAAATCATCTTGCAGTATATGAATAATTCTCTTTTGTTACAGTTTGAATATGGAATAAAGGAGTAATTGGAACTCTTATGTCATGGATATTTACATTTCATATCTAGGTATGAACAGGACTAATTACACTCCTCAATAGTAGCATTTTATCTCACAAGGCTCCGTTCCCTCATAGTTGTAGCTCTGGGTTTTTTCATTGATGCAGTTTTTTTTTTGTTTGATTTAAATATAATTTTATAGTAGACCTATTGTAAATAAGCTTTTTTTTTGTATTGAATTAACAGAATAGTCCATATGTAATTGAGAGCTTTCATGGAGTAAGTATAGGAAAAAAATATTCTGAATTATGGTGCTGTATTATGATTTTGAGTCAAAGTTTACACTCTGCTTTCCACACTTGGTCTGGAGAGATGGATGCAAATTAATGGTCCATGCTATTTAATTTTCAAGGCTCTCTAAGTTTTATCTCTAATTCTATTGAAGTAGGCCTCAGCATGAGATTTCTAGGAAGAACTGGATTGACAAATACATTCACACAGCTGTTTAAAAAGACTTATTACAGTGATTGTATTTGGTAGAAGTGTTAAAGTTCTAGGATGTAGATCTTATGAGTAAATAGTATGATTTTCTAAAGTGGCTTGTGCAAAAACTGTATTCCAAGAGATTTTAAGTGCTAAATAAAACAGCTAAGCTTAAATAAATAATAACACATAAAGAGGATTTAAAAATAGTTCAAGTATATGAGCCAGATGCAGAAAGAGAAAAATAAAACAGGCTCCTAACAATGAATGTTGTGCAGGCACTGATACGAGAATGAATTCTCTAAGGCAACTTGCTCTAGAAGGTAAAATCTGCTATACATGTCAGATGAGGTAAAAAAAAAAAAAAAATCCTAATTATTTTTTGAGTATCTTCCCTTCTGTTTTTGTCCTATATATCTATGATTCACTGATAATTGTATTAAAAAGCAGTCATACTTCATAAGAGGCATCTTTTTTCACCGTTATAAATAGACATGAAAAAGCTGAGATAGAAAAATTGTACATTCCACTCCTTTGTTGTCAAGAAAAGTTACTTTACAACATAGCAATACAAAGTGTAAAATCTCAAAAGGGTTCTGTTTGGTACTCCAGGGGAAGGGGTCTCTATACATTTAAATGCTCAACATGAAGACAAGCTTGTTGATGTGCCATGAAGGTGACGATTTAACGAGCTCAAATATGTATGTGTGTGTATAATTTAAGAGTTGGTGTCTGCTTGTTTGTAGTTTGTTATGAAATGTGTATCATCTTTCTGTGAAAGAGCAACTCAGCACTTTGTGCTTTCTCTCAGATGAAATCTCTCCACTAGGAGAGGGGCTTGCTCTGAGCATTCTTGCGGAAGAGAAGCTTCAGGGGTGCAAAAGGCAAAGTAGAAAAGCTGATCTAATATTTAAGGGATAAGAGAGCAGAAAGCTTGGAAAGGGGATGTAGACCTACATTCAGACTACAAAGCTGGTGGAAAATGAAAAAAAAAAACCTCAAGTCCCAAAAGAGTTAAGACCTGCCATAACTGAGCATTAAAACTTGAAAAAAAAGTATAGAAAAAGACCTGCTCTGCCAGTGCACATTGACTTGGGAGAGACCTTTTTTATATTTATTCTTGTTGTTTTTCTCAGGAAATTGATTTTCTATTTAGAAAAAGGAAATTTGTCATAGCTCAAGAAAAATTAGAGTTTGAATGTAAGGGGATTTTCTGACATTCGAGGATGTTGATTTTGAAAAGAATCTATCAGCAAAGCAACCTTTTAGCTTTGATCCACTGTACTGAATTTGGCTGGGATAGACTTAATTTTCTTTGTGGTAGATCCTATGGTCTTATGTTTAAGATTTGTGACCAAAACAATGCTGAACATTTTATCAGTGCCTACACACCATCCAGGCTTCCTCTGCTTCTCATACTTCTGGAAATGGGCAAGAGGGTGGAAGGGGACACAGATGGGGTATAGATGACCCCAGCCAATAAAAGGGTTTTCTAGAACATATGGCTGCATGCTCAGTAATTAAAGCTGATGGAAAGAAGGAGGAAGGGACCACATTCAGGGTTATGCTGTTTGTCTTCCCTGTAACCATTTGGCCTGAAGTAGGCCTGTATTCCTGGAGGTGGCTGAACCTCCACCTGCCAAAGCAGGCAACGAATTCTTTCATCTGCTTTGCCTGCATGCACAGCTTTTGCTGTACCTATTAAACTGTCTTTGTCTCAACCCACAAGTTTTCTTGCTCTTACTCTTCTTTTTCTCCCCTATCCCACTGTGGGCGAAGGGAGGGGGATGTGGTGTGTGAGGGAGCTCTGGGGCCCTACCTGATCACTGCACATAAACAACATCCACATGGGGTCAGTCCAAGCATGTCAACTGTTAATATTTACATGAGATAATATAGTGATGCAACAGATGGCTAGTTCAGATTGAGCCCTTAAGTACAGAGCTTTCATAACCCAGAATTATTGATTGGGAAAAGCTTGCTCATAATAAATAGACTTTCAGTCTTTTCCAGAGCCAAAATACATGGAGGAAAAGCACAAGGTTAATAGTTTTAACCTGTATCAGACTGTATGGAAAGAGTCTTGTGTTGAAAGAGACTTATTTACTCTTCCCTTTGACAAAAAAGGGAATTGATGTGAATACTTTGCTTCATAAACAAATTTAGTAATAGATGTTGTTATGTATATTTATTTTCAAAGGTGCTACCATATGTCTTTAGATAAACAGTATGGAAAACACATTTGTTAGGTAGGTGGGATTGTTTGGCATTAAGTGGCCAGCATTTCTATAAAAAAATCAGCTTTACCTTTCTAAATGCAGTAGCTGCTCAGAAACATTTTGATGTATTTTCAGAAGTCATTAATTCTAGTGATGTATTCTATTGAAGGTGGATATAAAAATGGATTACTAACTTTTGTTTCTTTGGTATTTTTTTTAGGATTTATTTATACCTGTGGTGGAACTTTAAAAGGACTTAATGGCACTATAGAAAGCCCTGGCTTCCCTTATGGATATCCAAATGGTGCAAACTGTACCTGGGTTATAATAGCAGAAGAAAGAAACAGAATACAGATCGTCTTTCAGTCTTTTGCTCTAGAAGAAGAATATGATTATTTGTCATTATATGATGGGCATCCTCACCCTGCAAACTTTAGGACAAGGTAAAGAATAAATATTATTACAATCTCACTGCAGTAATAAATTAAAAACATATAAAATAGTTAAGTCTAATGGTTTTAAATTATGGATTCTTTCTTATTTAATCTTCAAGGTGTGCTTCCTCTAATTAATCATAGGTGTCAAAATGTATATCGTGCTTTTAGTTAAAGTAACTGCTGAAATTAATCTAGCCCTCATAAAATTGTTCTCAATGAAATGTAATTAATTAAGAAGCATATGAGCGTGGATAAATTAAAGTAAATATGAGATCGTAGAGGTCTCGGGTTGCATGGTGTAGTAGCAGTGGAATTTTGTGACCTTTGCAACAGGGGGCTTTTTATAGAGATCAGGAAAATTTAAGTAAGGTAGACTAGGTAATTTTTTTGTGTGTTTCTATATGACCACCTTCGAACAAAAAAGGCTAACAAAAGTGAAAAAATCCATTTGAGATATCAAGAGTGTGATGTGCCATAAAACTTTTTCTGTCAGAGCCTACTTCAGAGTCTTCCACCAGATGTTCATTTCTGGAAAGCTGCAGCTTATGGAATATGTAATAATTCTACAATACCAATATATACATTTGCTTGTTATCTTTGCTGTCATCTACCTTGACTTCTGGAAGTCAGTTTGTCACCTACATAGAGTTCTGTAAGGCCTTTGGCAGGGCCACACAACATCCTTGTTGTTAAATAGGAGAAATTTGTGGTTTTTTGGGTGCACTGTTTGATGAATAACACAGTGGCCACACCCAAAATGCTGCAGTCAACAGCTTTAAGTCCAAATAGAAATCAGTAACAAATGATGTCCCTCAGGAGGTCTGTATTCAGATAAACACTATTCAACATCTGTTAATGATGTGGCCAGTGGAACTGAGTTTGCAGATGCACCAAGGTGAGTGGTGCAGTTGATTCTCTTGAGGGGAAGGATGCTGTCCAGGGGGACATCAACAGGGCCAATGAGATGAGGCCAAGTGTAACATCCAGGTCAGTTCTCAGTATCAACACTGACTAGTAGATCAATGAATTTAAAACAGTCCTGCAGAGAAAGACTTGTGGATATTGGACATGAACCAGTAACACAGATGAGGACTGGAGCACCTCCCCAATGAAGCAGGCTGAGAAAGCAGGGGCTGTTCACTCTGGAGAAGGGAAGGTTTTGTGGAGACTTGCAACCTCTCAGTATCTGAAGCGGACCTACAGGAAAGCTGGAGAGGGACTCTTCATCAGGAACTGCAGTGATAGATCAAGGGGGAATGAGTGCAAATTGCAAGAGGGGAAATTCAGGTTAGATATTAGGAAGAAATTGTTTTACTATGGGGGTGGTTAGACACTGAAACAGGCTGTGGAAACTCAGACCCTGGCAGTATTTAAAGACAGTTGGATAAGGCCTTGAGCAACCTGGTCTACTGCGAGGTGTCCCTGGTGGGGGGTGGGACTAAATGATCCTGAAGGTCATTCTAGCCTCTTAAAATTCTATGGATCTACGATTAAGGTTGGATATGAGAAAGAAATTCTGTATAAAGAATGCAGTAACTGGAATAAGTTGCCCAGAAAAGCATTGGCTTTGTGTGACCTGAAAGATGTACCTTCCCATGGCAGTGGGGCTGGAACTAGGTGATCTTCTAAGCCAAGCCATTCCATGATTTTATCCTGTGATAAAGAATTTAGTACCTGCTCCTAATTAGGCAACATGCAGTTTCATTTTACTTTGCATAATGCTGCTCAAAGAAAGGGATGTGTTTTTGTAATATTTTACGGTAAGTGTTCATACACTGGTAATGATTTTTTTAAGCTATTGTGTAACAGTCTGGCATCTGATTGCTAAAAGGAATATGTAAAGGAATATGTGTTTCCTTGGTACTACAAGGAAACTAGAAGAGTAAAATTCTACATCTCAAATTTGTGCAGGATATAAATTCTCTTAAATGGTTAACAGTCAGCAGATGTGGAGAAATGCATCTCTAATGAAATTGTTTTTCTTTGTACTTCTGTGTTTTCATTTCTATTTCCTGTTTCATGAATGCAATTCTGATATCAGCTGCAGGAAAGAGGGAACCCACAGATAAAAGATTTGAGAGTTGTCTTCCACAACAAGTGTTTCTCCTTTCTATTCAGTCCTCAAAAGATAAAACTGAGAGTTTCTCAAATGTTGGAGCCTGAAAGGGCCCTCACTGTCAGTCAAAACTTTGGTTGGTGAATCTACTCTAAACTGCAATCTCAAGATTCCATCTCATTTGAACAATGTTCT
This sequence comes from Cichladusa arquata, assembly GCA_026413545.1. NCBI lineage: Eukaryota > Metazoa > Chordata > Aves > Passeriformes > Muscicapidae > Cichladusa > Cichladusa arquata. The sequence goes on along the minus strand of JAOTQP010001286.1, from coordinate 135,033,852 downwards.
GCACAGATGCAAAGAATCAAATTTTGATTCCCATTAGGAAAAAATGGTCCTTACTGAGTTAGTTAGCAGACTAAAAAAGATGAAAATATTATCTTGAAAATAGAGAATTATTTTTCTTTGTCTTGTTCAAGCTGCTGAAAATGTTTATATATATTTGTGTGTACATGTACATTCATATATATATCTGGATATATATAGCCATATATAGCCATATATGCATTTATAGATATATGTGTGCAAGATTCTTTTAAAATTAAACTAATTCTTCAATGTCGGAGTTTTAGAATATGTTTTTTCAAAACAGGTATCTTAGAAGAAAGTCAAGGAAACCTTCCATGCTTAAATGTTTCAATATTGTGTATTTTGGATGTCATTAGATTCTGGTGAAGAACAGTGTAAGAAGTTATGTGAAAGAGAAAAGAATCAGTCAGCACTTAAAAAGGAAAAGATTATTAAGCCTCAATATAGGGCTTGAAATAGACTACTTTTGCAAGATTTACAAGGTCTTTCCAGAGTGTGGGTGCTCAAGAATAGTACAGATTTGTGAGAGTGGAGACTTGGCTTTAAAATTAAGAAAGCATGATAGTGAAATTATGCAAGCCTTGCTAAATCTTTCATGGTGACATTTATTTTCTCAGATTGCTGTAGTAATTAGTGAGGTGATGTTTCCTTGAGTTTTCTTTTTTACAAATAAGCAAAGTTTTATTGAGGTACAGTTGCTTGTGGAAACTATCCTAGCATGATGATGTATTATTACTTAGTGACATTACTGAAAGTGTAATCAGATTACACTTTTCACCCTCCTTTAATTTTGTAACAGGCAAAAATATTTTCAGGGGACTGCATGTGTATTTGAAAAAAGTACATAACTAGACAGCTAAAAAATTGTCTTGGATAGACAAGGCCACTACATCTAGTTATTTACTTTAATAATGTGGATTAACTTTCTATATGAATTAAATGATTTTGCCGTTCAACTATTTGTGAAGCTCCTCACCTATTACTCACACCTCATCTAGTTTTGTTCTTCATCTAATTGGTCTCCTCAGAATTAAATCTTATTGAAATTAGCCATTGCATGTCTTCAGTGAATGCTCAACAGCTTTTAACTGATTTACCTGGCACTTAAATGGCAGCTAAACAATAATAAATGGAAAGTGTAGTCAATATTTCACTTGCATCTTTGTGTTACTGTGTATGCTTCATTTAGTATATTTTACATGATATTTGCTTCAAACTATAAATACAGAATAACTTTGAACTTTATTCAAAAGATGCTTTTTTTTTCATAAATCATATTTGTAATCACCTACCAAAAAAAATCTTTATTTGCAAAAGACAGTGTTGCTTCCTGTATTCAATTGAAGATTTTGGCAAAATGTCATAGTTGGGAGTATTTCTGGGTCATATTACTGTCTGTTTTTAGAGCTTTCTTGTTGCCCCCACCCATGCATATTTTGTGATTTTTGTGTATCCATTCTTTCACATTCATACAACTAGTCCCCTCAAGAAGAAAGAAAACAAAACAAAAAACAGACAAAAAAACCCCAACCAAACAAAAACAAAGTTTGATTTTCTATGATTGCTTTTAAAAACATTGTCTAGACATTTTTTTGGTAAGTAGCTAATACAACTCCTACTCTGGATAAAAGTGTTGCATTTCCAGCTTAAACCTCCTGTTCCATTTTTTCCAAATTTCTGTCTTTCTCATTATTTTTGTATTGTACAAGATGAATAATTTCAGCTAAGCTTATAATATGTTTTCAATTTTCTGAGTGCCTAGCTTGAGAAAAAAGGGTTTTGTTTGCACTAGAGATAAGAAATCCCATGATTTAATGAAGTTAGCAGGAGGTATGCTTGAACCAATAAAACATCACATAAATCAACTGCTTTGCAAAGCAGTTGGAGTCATCTGATGATACCTTTTGTATGTTATGAGAATAGTCTTTAGTGCAACTTGTAAATGATTCACTGGGCTAGCCTTATCTCAGGGGGCAGTGGGAAATGAGCTGCACCACACAGGGACAGGGCAGGGGCCAAGGGGAGCCAGCTCGGGCTGAGCACAGAGAGCAGGGCTGGAGCTCTCACAGGGTCCAGCACTGCTCCTCCCCAGCCTGGGCCAGGGGCAGGCTCCCTCCAGACTGCACCCCTGGAGCAAGAGGAAACAGGGCCAGCTGAGTCTGCACAGAGCAGGGCTGAGAGGCTCCTGCAGAGGCAGGGACAGGCACAGAGCTGCAGCTGAGGATGCCTCAGGGTGGTTCAGAGCCCCAGGGACCATGGACAGCGGTGGGTGGCTGAGGCTTCTCAGGGCTGGGAAGGGTTAATGCTTTCCTCAGAGTCCTGACTCTGCATAGAAGAACCCAGGAGAAAATAATTTAATACTTGCCTGTAAAGCAAAAGGTATGGACCTAACCATATGTATTCTTCATTGTGTACTTTTCTTGTCAGTCCTTGAAAAATCACATGGAAGCCATAATTAGTTTTAAACCACACGCTTTGCGGCAGTGATATGGTGCATATGTAGGTGGATGACTGAATGGCAATATGAACCCTGACATTTCCTTGCAATCATTTTACTTTGCAACTTGGATAACATCTTGTTTTCTTCTTTCTTCTTGAAAGAAATTGCTGAGCATAAGACATACTATACTGTCAGTAAATATATTAGAAAAAAAGCATGTTGGTAATTTTCTTTTTTTTTTAATTAAGCTGTTAGGTGCTTAGAATTGAATACTAATTTGAAAAGAGGTGTACTCAGTAGTTGTCTAAAACTTTCTTCTCTAATTAGCTACTTCAACTTGCAGTGTAGTATTAAAATAGCTTTAAATATTTGAATAATAATGTGACTAGATATCCAAATGCTGTTCACAGTTCCAAGGAAATATATTTCCAAATTTACTAGTACTTAACCAGTTAATTAATTTAACTGGTAAATTTAATTGCCAGTTAAATATTCATGACAAAATTGACATTGCATGGGAACCAATGAAATAAGTTCAGATCTATTTTAGACAGAAATAAAATGTGCATCCCTTCTGCAACTGTACTTGGCTAAATTGAAGCATTTAATCCAGTATATTTGCCTCTTTATGTTGACTAAAATAATCTTGCATATGTTTATGCTCATAAAGCAATTTTTTAGTAGCCGAAACTATATGTTTTACAAAGTTAAAAACAAATTATTTAGAAAATTATGAGCCCACCGTAATGTTCTGGTAAAAGTCATAAGATTTCATCATGTGTGTCTTCATAAGGATAGACATGGTATGGAAGTTTGTAAAGTTCCACTGTTACAAATATGGTATAATAATTTGTGACAGTTATCCATTTTTTTGATGTAAGTGAAAAAAAAATGAATATTTATTTTAAAAAAAAATAAGTGGATTTGTGAGAAACTGCCACAAAATGGAATTTTTGATCACTGAATAAATACATATATATTTTTTCCATGTATTCAGAGTCTGCAAGATCAGCAGAGATATTTTTGAATGTTGATAACATCACCATGTCCAAAGACTTAATTATATTAAAGTCCTTTCTCTTGTGACTTGTGGTTAATTTTCTCTAAGGAACTTTAATGGAAGGAAGCTTTAAACATAGTGTTTCAAAGGGGAGTTAATACTCATAGTTTTTAATCTCTTGTATTTAAGCAAGATAAGTCATCCTTTCAACTGCACTTCCTGCTGAGGCCACCAAGAATTAAATGTACACGTTACCTGATCAGTGCTGCTGAGCTGAATAGGAGAAATTAACTGAAATTACTGGAGACATCTGCTATCTTTTCTCTGTTGGTGAATTGCTCTCCTAAAACATCTGACTCCATGGTTATGCCTACATTTTTAACATTTACTTTTTAATTATTATTACTTTAGAGCTTTGAAATCATAGAACTATCCATCCTTTTCTTTGCATCTAAATTTTTATTGAAAACCATTCAGGATATTGGATAAACAAAACCAAATCAACAACAAAATCCAAAGCAAAATCAAGTAGTACTTTACTAATTTTATGTTCTTACTTAAAAAATAAATAGCACTAAGTAGAATTCTAACAATGCTCAATTTTAAAAGGGAAGAATATATTTCTGGAAAACTAGGTTTTGCCTCTAAAACTTTCTATTTTTAAAGTGAAAGACTTGTAATTTACATCTTCAATGTGCTAAATTGTCAAATTTATCTTACAAAACTTTTATGGAGAAAGGCTAGTGAAAAAATAAGTGTTGGCACTAGCAGAAACTTCCAGTGCTCTCATTTAATAATTCTGCTTGCTTTTGCATTTCTTATTTTGATGCATGTGTGTTTCTCCTTCTGATAGATATCAGCCTGTGTCAAACAGGCAGCTATTAGGCTATTCTGGTAATGTTGTTCTGTCAGCTAATACTACCCTGGTAGCTCCACTAAGCCTTTTTTTCTGACTTAGACCCTTTGCCTCTCCTTAGAAATTTATCCATAGTTCTTTATGAACATTTATATATATATTGCATCCTTTACTATTTTCCAGTCAAACTCCTTACCTTATGTTTTTTGGGAAACTCTTATGCTATTATGTACTTTTATATATTCACTAAATATTATTATTGGAGCAAGTGTTCCACTCTTATATTGATTCTCATCAAAACCAGAAGTTAAAAATGCCCCACATTTTTGCCTTGCTTTGCCTCCTCCTTCCTCGATTTCTGTTGTGTCAGGGTTTCCACTTAGAGTATTTCCCGACTTTAATACTTGCTTTACTTTTTCTGTCTTTTCCCACTTCCTCTCCCTTTACTACAAGGTGCAGTGCAGGGTGCCCAGAGCTAGTGCCAATGTCATATCTGGGCAAAATACCACGAAGGTGTTTGGATTCTCCTTCCTGAATCCAAATTTTGTTGTATGTAGATTTATTTTACTTCATATATGTCTGTATTCTTTTCCTTGCAAGTTGTTTCTCATATGAACAATTCCTTCTTAAACCATATAAAGACCCTTTCAGAGTATTTTATCAGTTAATTTAGATTATTGCCATTTCAAACAGCAGTTAGAGTATCTAACTCCAAGTTAATTCTGTACCTTTCATGTTCTAGTATAAGAGTTGCTCAAGCTAGCAGACTACCAATAAAATAAAGAAAAAATGTCAGCTCTGTGACGTTCTAGATGAAATCTGACAGAGACAAGCTCTCTCTGACTGTTTGGTTATTAGGGCTTTAAGACATGTCAGAGTGGAATATTTGCAGTCTTCATTCAAAACTAACCTTGATGATTGAAAATTACACAGTTTTCTTTTTCACTCTCCTGTTTATATCTTTTTGGATATTGATGTAGACCAGGGCTTGTAGATAGAGAGTCCATGAATCATTTACTGTATCTCAAAAATTTTCATCATCCACTGTAGCTCTGAATTTTTTTCAGCTCAGGTTGTTTGTTATGTCCTAAAAATACACGTTTTTCTCCTTTCATCACTATTCACTTCCTGTCCAAATTTTCAACCAGAGTAGACATTGTGAGCTGATTAGGATCAAATTAGGGATTCTCCACTTTGGAAAGAACTTCAAGTTTCTTATCACTGATTTTCATTTTAGCTGCTCCACAGTTCTTTAGATTACTCCATTATTTGCCTGGAAAGAGGTGAGAGAAAGGAATTTATTTTGAGAATTTAGGGACTAGTGAACAAAACAAACTGGATTATACTCTCCCTTGACAAAGAAAGAGAAAATAAAAAAGATATAAGTCCTAGACAAAGACCAATGAGTAGATAAGGATACAGAAAGGAGTAGGAATGTATACCAAAGTAGATGAAGGAGAGAGAAAAAGCGCATTTTAGAAAAGAAAGAAGGAACCAGCAACCAAAGTGGAGAACTATGAGATAGTTAACAGAACTGAGTAATTCTTACTAGGAAAATTTTCACTACACAAACAACTAAAATAAATACTGCAAAGGTGTGAACAGAAGATATGCAGAATCTTGAACTCAAAATTGGTAGGGACACAGCACTAAATACAGCAAAACTTGTAGAGAAGAGAATCAGATAATTGAAAGAAATGTAACAGAATGAAATGTATTGGTAAACAGACATGCAGCTCTAGGATGTATTCTGTGTAGACAAAACATTTAAACAGATTTTTTTTAATCTGAAAAGTTTGCTTAATGCAAAAATACATTGAAGCAATCAAATATTTGACACTGTGCTTATAAATGCAAAGCTGAAAGAACATATCAATTTTTCTATACTCTTAGGAATATTTTTATATGATGTTAAAAGTCTAAACACTGAGAAAGGTAGATAATTAAAACTGATAGAATCTGCTTGCCCGGACAAGGTGCCACTTGTCTCTTGAATTTATGCTTACATTTCTGCAAAGGAGCCAAGGGGTTTTGTAGGTTTAGAAAAAATAGTTAACTTGAAAGGAAATCTAAAGTTAAATGGCAGGAATTTAAAAACTAAACCCAAAACCAAACCAAGCCAAACTAAATAAAATCCAAGCAACCAACTAAAATTTTGGTTATATTTGAAGGTGGAGGTAACTTTCTAGTAACTGACCTTAGGAAGTGACTTTCCCATTATCAGCTTTCCATAGGATATCTTTCTCTGAAATGGATGGCCGGTTTGGCTGCTTTGAATTAGCTGATGGATATTGGACTTGCTTGTTTACCACTCATGTAATGCAAGAAAAACCTCTTTTACAATCTCTGAGATTGATTATCTATCTTTGGATAAACTGATAACCACCTATATGTGAAGAGTGCCCTTGCCAGTTTTATAGTGATATGAGTATGGTCATTTCTGAGAAAAAAAAAATTACTTACTCACTTTTCTTTGTGTTGCTAAATTGCTTAATGGCATTTGAAACAACCTAAGAAGAAAAGCTGATTTTTGTTGTGGAAGCCATTTATAACACAGCATGCCGGTTCTATCTGTGGCCATTAGTTTTCCATCTATGTTTCAGTTATAAAAAGGAAAAGAATGATCACAATAATGGTCTTGTTCCAGAAAGTTATAATTTTTGGGAAAGTATCATGCTGTTACAGGGTTGTCTAACTGTTAGACCTGTTTCCATGGCAGAAAGGTAACTCTTAAACCAGCTGTTAAATTGACCTTGTATTGTTGCAGTTAACTGTATCAATAAAAATACTTTATAAAGTCGATAATTGAATCAGAATATATCTGGAACAGTATATTGTTACTAAACTAAACTCTGAATGGTTGGTTCCTGTGTGAATAGACTATTTATATTATTTTTGGAGAAAGGCATGAGCCTTCTATTTTAACTGGTAAGTCTGCAGAAAACTAAAAGAATCCTTTGGGGTTTTGTGCAAATGCATGTTTGTGCATGCGTATTGACATATACACTAATTAGAACACTCCTGTAGATTATATTACATTGCACAGTTGGAAGTGAATAATTTATCATTCAAATAGTTTTGATGCCTGGAACTTAAGAACAAATTAATGTCAATAATATACTGGAAATCCCTGAATAGGTTGATATGGACAAGTGACTTTGCCTACCAAAAAACCCTCAAATTAAAAAAAATAAATTAAAAAACAAAAACATACACACAAAACCAATAAACACCTGGCACCAAAACAAACAAAACCCACAAAAAACCACCAAAAAGCCCCAGAGATCCTAAGGGTTAGTAGCATAAAAAAATTATTTCCAAGTCTGATGTCAGTTCTGTAGTCAAAGCAAGTCTTTAGAACCTAAATGTAGCGACACTGATAGTTATGCAGAAGTGTCTATTTCATTAGGATTTACAAATTCAGCCATGAAATTATACACTTTTCTTATACATTTATTTTATACATCATTTTATATACATCTATTTTGTATTGTAAAATATAAATCCTACACATCTAGTTTTCAAGTTGTATAAAAAATTTAACTTCTGTACATTTATAATATATCTGCAAAGGACTGAGATAATTTTGCTCATTAAATGATGTTGCCTTATGATATGAAATAAGCTACACACAGAAATTAATGTATATTTTATCTAGTTTTAAACAATGTTTGAAGTTCCTTTAAAGTAGATTTGCTTTTCTTGCTGACACCTTGCCATGCTAAAATTATATTAGCAGACTAAGTTTTACTGATATTTTCTAATATTATAAAAGAGGAATCTTTTCTTGGACAAATGCTGTTCATTCTTAATGGTGGTTTGAAAGAAACCAATAAATACTTCTATTGCTCAAGTGTGCAGGTGGACATTTCTTGAACAGTTTTTTATAAGGTTATTAAAGTTGTTGATGAGGGAGCTTCTCTAGAGTAACCAGCATCTATATAGAAGGAATTGAGTTCATATATTTGGGTGGAATATTGGGCACTGGAAAAAGTGAAATGAAGAGGACCTAGTGTGATGGTCTAACTAGCAAAAGATACATACAAAATTGAGGAATGTTTGGAGAGATAGTAAATGAGAATGGGAGGAATGAGAGCAGATGCTTTAAAGGGCATAACAGCCCTATGTACTCCTAAAGGGAATTGTACACACACCAAAATGTCAACATCATGAGTGGTGACAACAACTGCATTTCTGGGCTATTTCTGTACTGTAAATTTTCATATATTGAAGTATTTCTGTTGTCATTTAGAAAGTAGTTGTCCATAATTCCAGAAAGATTCATACAGTTTGAAGGAAACAATAAATGCTAAAGGACACAATTTTCAAACAGAAGCAACTGACACATGTTTTCTACCATGGCAAAATCTGGAATTAAGTCAAAGTAATGTTTGAGGTTTTTTCCTAATTTACCTAAGTAATTTCTTAGGTAACTGCCTTCATTGCATGCCACTTGATAATCCACCTCTATAAATATAATCTGGATGAAAAAAGCACAAGGACATGCTAATCAAGGTAATTTATTTCATAGTCAATTGAATATTGCTAATTGTAAAAATATTTTTTGCCTAGTTGCACTGTAATCATGTTATACCAGACCATGTGAAAAAGAATCACAGCTGTAATAGTTTCTATTTATTATTTTTATTTCCTCTGTGATGTCAAATGAACATTGGAAATGAAAATATATTTAAATATAGAATTGAAAAAGTTCTTAAAAAGTCCTCCGTGCCCACAAAAACACACACACACAAAAATCAATTGAACATTTTGACTGTCCAGAATACAAAGAAATATGAAAAATAATATTATTCACTATCCAAATCAGTTAAAATTTTTTCCTCAAATGAAGGACTATAGTATTACAAAAAAAGTACTGTTTTTCCACATATAAACACTGTGGACAAGTCTCATTATCTGGATGTGTGTTAAAAATTCTACAATTGTTGTTGTAGGGAAGGAAAAAAAGTAAAATTCAGACATCTTGCTTTTCTGAAGTTAAAATGAAAAAATGATGGATTTGACTATGGTTTTGCATGAAAAATAAGTACTGAATGTATTTGTAACTTCATCTTTTCATAATAATACTTTCACTATTAAACTATTTTCTACAATTTATCTCTTATTCCATTGCACACTCCTCTGTTAAATTGTTTTATACATTTCTATCCTACCTTTCTAAGACCACCCTAATTAATCATTGCCACACAATATTCTTTTTTGACAATCATTTCCCATTTGCAGTTTTATCTGTGAATAATTTTTTTAGCATCCCTTTCTTTTTCAGAATTTCAGAACTAAGCTACTAAAATTACAAAATTACAAAAATCCCTCAAGTAAAAAAACTCTAGGCCCAGTTTTTCTTTCTTTCATAGTATTTGCACCTGTAATTAACAATATGTTGGTAGCCTTTCAGCTTTGGGTATATTGAAATTTGGAATTGAATTTGACATGATTTGACAATTTTATGTAGAGGTTTTAAACGTTTTCTCTTGCCCTATGTCTTGGGTATAGGAGATTTAATCCTTCTGTATCTAAGGTTTCCTTGATGGTTGCCTAGGGAAATTAAGTCTTGTTTGTTTGGATTTTTTCCCAGTCTATTATTTGGCATAGGTTTTTTGTCTAAACATTTTGTTATATAGAACTGCACTAAGTTATTGATCAATATGCTGTAGCACAGGTTTCATTATTATGCTAATGTGTTCCAGATATATATCTGGAAGTGGCTCTTAACACTGTTTTATAATGTGCAGCTGTAAAAAAAAATTTAACTGATAGTAAGCCATGAAGAAGTCAAATCAAAAACATGAGCTACTTTTTTTTTTTTTTTTTAATAATTATAACCTTCAGCACGCAAACAAATTTATTTATTTTGCTTTATGTTTGGTTGGGGATTTTTTTAGTAAAAAATGTGTTTTTTTAAACAAAGTCTTTTTTTTTTGCATTGGTATTTAGAATAGTGGCCAGTTATTCTTGATATTGAATTAAAAGGTAAAATGCCCATAAATGTTCAAAGCAAGACCAACTTCAAATGTCCTAAAAAACCCCCATTCACTTTTCTGGTTAAAATGGCTTGTGTTTGAAGAATAATTTTGAACTGATGGCTCACTTTGTGATGCAGTGGTTTGAAGAACTTAATATTTAACATTTTTATAAAGCATATAGCCATAAAATGCAAGGAAAATGAAAAAGTTTTAAACTCTCTACTTAGGCTTTTCATTGTTTTTGTCAGTTACAGTACTAAAAAGTAATAACTGTAACTCTTAATTTTGCTGTGAAATGTGGGTGGCCAACTCATCTTCTTTGTGAGATATCCTGTTTGCAGTAATAATTGTTTCCTTTTAATAGTTTTGTTTACTATCTGATTCTCTTAATGTCAGTTAACATGGCTCTGACAAGGAATCAAGGTAACATAGATAACCTATCCTTTGATGGTTGCAAAACAGATCAGCTAAATGCACTCATATTTCTGTCATAACTTTTTTTTTTTAAACCTCTTAATTACAAGACAAATGCTTGTTGCAGACTGTCAGTCCCTTAACTATTTACAGATGTACATTTTATGTGTCCATAGCTGTCATCCAATCCTAAATACAAACACTAGCTGCATTTCTTATCCAATTTCAGCAAAAGTAACAGAATCTTTTAAAATATCTTTTCTGAAATTATTGTGGTATGTCTTTGTTCATTTTGGAAGTATTTTGTCTTTGTTCGATCAGTTATTAGAAGATTATTAAAAAGTTGGTTAGAATAACGTGCTTGAAATATTTTGATTATATTATCTATGTTTTTCAAGTCCAAATTTTTAATTTAGATTTTTCTCCCTTGGAAGTGGGATCTTATTTTCTAATTTAAACTCGGGTATCCTTTTCTTAAAAAATGCTTCCATTTTCCTGCTAGAAGTTTTTCTACGGTATTTCACATGTAGTATAGAATTGAGACTTTACCTTCTATGGGAGTGAAAATTATGTGTTTTTCTTATTTATGTTTATATAGAATATTAATTGCAGTTATGCAATATATACATTAATTTAGAATATTTATTTCACTGCACATGTAAAAATCATTATAGGTCACATTTCTGGTTTGATGGGATAGAAAACACCACAAGTGCCACATTTTTCCTAGATCTGTCTTTTCCACAGTTTTAGACATGGAAATGTAAAATATTTTCCATTATAACCTGGTTTTCTTATCTTCCACTTTGTGTTTAATTTGGTTGTCTGTTTTGTTGCTTTTTTGCCTACCCCATCTCCAAGGGTATTTCAGAGAAATCCAGAGTTTAATTTCTCACTTCAGTGGTCAAAAATAAAGACTTTATTCCTACTTATTTCTTCACTGCAGTGGATTCAGGCTCTGGCTTGAAACACCATATGCTCCAGACCTCCGAGTATAAAGATAGACATATCCAGTGTTGGAGGAGAGACACCTTTACTCTAGCATCCTCTCTTCCCTCTCTTGCTCTTTCTGGTATACTCTGCTTATATGTTCTCCTTTGAAGTGAACAGGGGCCTGTGAGAAAGTCAAGTTGTTCCTGACTCAGTGAAAGTTTTCTGGAAGAAAATGAATTAAAATCTATAGAGTTTTTTTTTGTTGTTATTGTTGGGTTTTTTAGGTATTGCAACTAATTTAGCTGATGAATCAGATGGTTTTATTCTATTTGTTGCCATTACTAAGTTTTGAAAGACTGAATTTTTCATATTAAAAGCATAGATTATGAAATATATAGGCTTATCATTTGTCCTTTTTTACATGGCCTGCTATGACATATTTATCTCTATACCAGAACAAGAATAAAGAGTGTGGTGATAATGTCACAAGCCTTTTGCTCATGGATGAATTCCAAAATGATACAGAATATTTAGTATAAGTTGAAGCTGTTCTGGAAGTTCCTGGCACCTACAATGGTGAGAAGCAAAATATGGCATCTCTCCTTTCCATATTGTGCTATTTTCACACATTAAGGCAAAGTTACAAAAGATAGTCCAACTCATCTAAAAGCTTGTTGTCACTCACAGAAGCAAACCCATCCCCCGTGTTCCTCTGACTTTGACTATGTGATCCTTCTCTTTTTTCCTTTGGCTCTGGCTCTTACCAGGCATACCACTTTGAGGATATGCTTCCCTTTGCTAACTGAATTGACTCAGGTTTATTTTTAAAGCAATAGTTCTTCATAGGGGTGGTTAAATAAATTCAGAGAAGGGTGCAAATGACTAGAACCAGTGTGAACTCAGTGTTAGAACTCTGGGAAAATTGGAAGGAGCAGGTCCCTCTCCTTTGGTGCTTTGAAAGCTCCAAGATTTGCTAAAATGTACCGTAGCTCTTTACCCAGCTTTAAGATGAGGACAATAAACTATATTGTCACAATGTTCCAGCTGTTCAAGGTTAAAAATATGTACTGCTTGCTTAATTTGTTTTTTTGTTTGTTTCTTTAATTCTAGTTACTTTAAGGACCTAGGACACTTTCAAATTCTCTAAAGGTTATTTTTTTGGTATGTTTTGTTCTTATCAGTTTTCCTCTCCAAGAAGCAGGCAAATCCACATCCTATAGATTTTTAAAACCTATTTGTACGGTAGAGCAATATCTGATTCTTCTTACTTATTTGAAGTTCTTACTGATAGTTTTATGTCTTAAAACAAATTGTCTACTTTAGAAAAGATAATTATTCCTAAAATCTGTTTCATTTCTGGTGATAGAAAAAAGTGGAGCATTGTATAATAAAAGCTTTACACTGATAATGGATTGTGGCAGTTTTTAGAAATATGTTTTGTACAGAATATAATGATCATACCAGAACCTGATGAGTACTTTTTTGTTTAATTCAAAGCAGCTGCTCAATTAACAGTGCTCAGCCTTGACCTATGACCATTATTTTAAAATAATAGATTGCATGAGCAGTTTTGCATTTTGACAGGGAAAAATTATCATTTGACAAAAAATAAATTAGTTCATAAATCATATGTCCATTTGTTAATGACTTGTTGAACAAAATATATTTTTATTAATATTTTCAACAAGAGTAAAACTTGAATCTAGTTGACCGCTTCTGCTCGAGTTTGCTGTTTTATAGATTATTAAATACAGTTTATTTATTTTAAACCAATTGGATAGACATATAAAAATTCTAGGAGTTACTCCTATTCATATTTTAATTGGAATACTCTTAAGGAAGTCTTTACATTTCTTATTTTCTTCCTGATTCAATGGCCAAGTAACTGTTTCTTTAAAAAGAAATTTGAAAGGCCAGAGATAAGCTGAATTTTACCAGGATGTTGAAGTTCAATCTTGTAATACTCTCCACTGCAATTCAACACCTTTATTAACTTCTCAACATGTACAAATGAATGCACACAAGCACATTTGAAAACATAAACCCTAAAGAGAATTGACCTTAATTGTCTATTACTCAGTAGATAAGTGTTATCTCTTTCTAAAGCACTCCTGAGATTTAAAAGATGCTTGTTCTGAATTGGTGTGTAAGAAAAAACATTAGAGATTGTGTTGGGTTGACTTTGGCTGGCTGCCAGATGCCCATCAGCCATTCCATCACTCTCCCTCAACAGCAGGACAGCAAGAGAAAATAAAATGAAAAAAACTCCTGGGTCAAGACAAAGATGAGGAGATCTTACCTTTACACCAGAGTCCAATGTACACATCAAATTTACACATTACAGAGCCTTAGTTTAATTCACTGCCTAAAAATTGATTGATTTCCTAAATCATGGGATTTTCATATCCCGTGAATCGTTTTAGCAATACTATCAGAGATATATTTATGAACTCTGAATTTACTTATTGCTTAAATGTCCAATACATTTCTGAATACTTTTAAGCCTTTGGGTTAACTGAAAAACTTGTTCAACAAGGTATTTGAACTTCATCTTACCAGTTTACTTTGACACTTTTCAGTTTAATTAAATGTGAGTATATAACAAGTGAGTGATTGATTACCACCATGATCGATTGTGTGATCCAAATAATCAGAATTCTTTTGGAGTTTATTTGATTATCACTTGGATGAGCTTCTAATATTTGCAGTATTTTTAACCCTTGTGATTCTTTGATCTTGCTATTAGAATATGGTCTTTTCCACTCAAACCTCAATAAGGCATGTTTGCATAGGCGGGTGCATAAAACATGGATGTGAGAAAAGGCCAAGGCATAGAAAGTAAATGGGAGATTAGTTTTACTCTGGCAGTTAGAAGAGTCATCAGAAAGATATAATCATGGAAATATTGTTGATGTTATCCATTAGATTAAATACAGATTTCTCAAATCTTCAGAAACTTAAATTCATATGTAAGATGTAAGCAGTGTTATTTTGCTCTAAGAAATGTTGTGGTGTACTGATATTAAAATATTGTCTTTTCTAAAAAAATTAAAATTTCTGTTTTTTTCATTCTTCCATCTAGATAAGGAAAAAAAAATAAAAAGCAACTCATAAAACCCACCCCAAACATATACTATAAGCTAAGGGAAGTAGGTTGCTTTTCTGTGCAAGCAGAATCATAGAATCATTGTGTTCCCTTGAGTCCTGTCACTGGTCACTATAGAGATCAGTGCCTGCCCCTCCTCTTTCTCTCTTGAGGAAGCTGTAACTGCAATGAGGTCCCTCCTCAGTCTCCTCCAGACAGAACCAACCAAGTGACCTCAGCCAATCCACATATGACTTCCTGCAAGGCCCTTCAACATCTTTGTTTCCCTCCTTTGGATGCTTTCTCTAATAGCTTTATATCCTTCTTATCCTTCTTTCTTTGTGGTCCCCAAAACTGCACATGGTACTCAAGTTGAGGCTACATCGGTGCAGAGTAATGTGGGATAATCTACTCCCTCAACTGGCAATTAATGCAGTACTTGGTGCACTGTGTACATCTACTGGGTGTAGAAATATACTTGTAAAATTATATAATAAATAAACAGTGGTAGTACTAACAAAGATTTGGGGTTTTCCCCCTCCCCTCAGTTGGAGGTTGCAGGGACACCTTATTGTGGCCTTTCAGTACTTAAGGGGGGCTTTTAAGAAAGACAGGAACAGGCTCTCAGTAGAACCTGCAGTGATAGGACAAAGGTTAATGGTTTTAAACTAAAAGAAGTTAGATTCAGACTAGATATAATGATGAAATTTTTTACAGTGGGCCAGATTGCCTAGAGAAGTGGTAGATGTCATATCCCTGGAAATATTCAAGGTAAGGTTGGATGAGGCTCTGAGCAGCATCATCTAGTTGAATATGTCCCTACATATCACAAAGGACTTGGACTAGATGACCCTTGAAGGTGCCTTGCAACTCAGAGATTTCTATGCTTCTATGACTTAATTTATCATAAGGATTGTGAAAAAGAACTCTTTACAGAGATTAGGGCTTTTAAAACAAGCCTGAATCCTGGTATCCAATTCTTTGTACCTGTTCAATAACTGGAAGAACAGCACTTTCTGACTTCGGTGTGTTATGAGACTAACCATGTTAGAATTGCAAGGCTCTCTCTCCTGTGGTATTTGTGATCACTTAGGTCTGCTACTTAGATGAGATGACAGAGGCTATTATCACACAGAATAATTTGAATCTGATATAGTGTGTCTCTTGAACAGTTAAGGACTGGATCTGAATTCCCAGAAAGCTGACACGCCTCCTTCCTTGCAGATTTTCAGGACTTAACTAAATAAAGACCTGAACAACCTGTTTTGGCCTCAGACCTGTCCCTACTTTGTTTGATATCCTGTTATCTATTGATGTGAAATCAGTATTTTTTGTATCCAAGCAGTCTTTACAGTAATTTTCACATGTATTTTTCATATTTTTAATATGAGAACTTTTTTATTTATATAAAATATTTATTCATTTATATATAAAATATATTTTTATAAAATTTATATAAAATATATATTGGAATTATTAATGTAATTTTGGTAATGTGCAAGGGAAAACCCTAACAGGAGTGAAAAAAATGTGCTTTCTTTTGTGGCATTCATGCTACTTTACAGTGGATATGAGACAGTAGAAAAAGTCCTAAAATCATTAGAGCTGCACCTCAAGCACTAGGCTGTGGAATTTGATATAGGAATCCAATATCGTGAGATGTACTTCAAACTGAATGATCTGTATACCTTTGTGTGTGGAATATGGATTAAGTTTCTGAGAAGGAGGAGCATAGGTTAATATGTTCTGGACCACTTTAAAAACTTTATTCAAAAGCAAAGATATTTGGAGTTGACAGTTTTAAGTGGCTTTACTTTTGAAAGTAATATATTTGGTTACTCTTTCATATACTTAATAACATTGTTGATATTTAAATAACATTTTTAATGGCAAAGAAGATATTTTGTTTCATCATTTTTTGGTAGTGAAATGCATAACTTAATTTTTAAAAGCATATTACCTTGCTTTTCCTTGCTTTTCTTTTGACTACCATTTATGGCTGACTGCTATTGCTCCTTAAATAGTTTTCAGAACTTTTGAAACTTTCTACTGGTAGATGCTCATTTTGCTGTTTAGAGATCAGAGAGGCTGTTGTGGTTTAACTCCAGCTGGCAGCTAAGCATCAGACAGCCACTCTCTCACTCTCTTACTCGTTTGAAGAGGAAGAGAAATGGAAGAGTAAAAGTGATAAAACTCATAGACTGAGACAAAGGCAGTTTAATAGGTAAAGCCAAAGCCACACACACAGGCAAGGCAAAACAAGGAATTAATTCACCACTTCCCGCAGGCAGGCATTCAGCCATCTCCAGGAGAAAAGGGTCCCATGAGGAGTAATGGTGACTTGGGAAGACAAATGCCATCATTCCAAACATGTCTCCTTCCTTCTTCCCCAGCTTCATATAATGAGGAAGACACCATGTGGTATGGGATGTCTCTTGGGTTGTTTGGAGTCAGCTATTCCGCTGTGTTTGCTCCCAGCTTCCCACTCACCCCCAGCCCGCTCACCAGTGTGACAGTACGGGAAACAGCAAAGGCACTGCCCAGCAAGAGCAAAACCATCCCTGTATTGCCACACTCTTCTCAGCACAAATATAAACATAGCCCATATTAATCAACGTGAAGAGAATTAACTCTACCCCAGTCAAAATCGGCACAGATGCTTACATGTCTGATGAATTATTTTGGAAGTGACACAGAAAAAAATAAAATATCAGAATAAAAATCACAGAACAGACTGAAAGAGAAACAGATGCTAGATTTTGCATTCCCATGAAAGAGGGAAGTCAAAAAAATTAAAAACCAAAATATCGGATGTCAAATTGGATACAATCAACATTTAAATCCATGCTTTATTAAGTAATCATATCTTTTTTTAATATCTTGGTATTCAAAATAAGAAAATGCCATGACATGTAGAAATAAGGGGATACAGTCATCAGAACCAAATATTTGATTAGTATTAGATGAAAACAAAATTGTCTGTAGGAAAAAATACTGAAGAATATTGTTATTTTAGTTGAGTAGATGCTGGTCACAGAAAATGCAGCAGCAAATTGGGTGAGAAGATCATGCTTTTATCTTAGAAAATGCAAATAAGCAAACCCTTCTGTTGAGGGCTTTCTCTTTTTTTGAATAATAATTAGAGCTAGTGGGAAAATGTTAAACAAGTATCTGGCAGGCAAAAGATCTCACTAAATTTGAAATTGAATCAGTGTAGCATCAGGCTAGTCAGATGTTAAATCTAATCATCTGCTACTTAGAAAATTAATAGAAGTGTGTATGAATACAAAACCACACAGACAGGACTCCAGCAGCTAATAATGGATTCATCAGCATGAGGTCCAACAAAACCAAGACTCAACAGTACCTTACTAAATTCAAGATGTATTTATTTGCTAAGTATTGACTGGTACTGTCTGCATAAATAACAGATAGCAAGCTACTGGGCATACCAGCAAATAAAATGACTGGTAGAAGGACTATAGCTAGCTTAATGGGAAAAATCCACTGGTGATGAAGTTTCATTTGTATACGTGCTATAGATTTTAAGAATAATATTAGCTGAAGATTTTCAACTTAAATAATACGTATCATTGAGACCAAAATTTCATAGTGGAAGGAAAAGTAGTCAAGTGTTTTTAAAAGAAAAGTTGATGTAAAATAAAAAAATCCATTAGAATATTTTATCTCTAATTTGAAAATATCAGATATTTATGTTTCCTATGAACTGCTAAATATAGAATAAAATTCCATTTCTGTTGTCTTCAGAAAGTTTGCCTTTACTTGTGGGGAAAATTCTCAATGAAGTTGTGCAACAGTTTGTTTTACCTACTTTTCGTTTATACTTGGCACTTTGCTTATTATGCATATTCTTTTTCAGAAACTATCTTCTTTTTACTGGAATAAACAGTTATTTGGAGATTAAACTACAAGTGCGAATGTATAGGCTTTGATACTCTTTTTAATTTTACAATCAAAGTTACAATAACTTCGCATGTTAACGTGTTTTCCTTTTCTGCATAATTTTACACAAATTAGGGACAAACATTTCTTGCACCTTTCAGATTAGACTAAAACTCTTACTGCTGTAAAATTTCTGACCTAATCAAAAATTTATTGAGATTAAGTGAGACTGCTATTTAGCTAAGAGAACTTTTTTGGTGAATTTCTTCAGATAGAATCGGGTCTAAGCTGAAATATTCTTGAGGAATTGTATTTTATTTGGAAATAACTAAAACACAGTAGAAACACTAGAATCTTGTGAACCTGAAAAGAAAGCAAAACAATACAAAGAGCTGTTAAAATATATTTTTTAAAATTACCTATTTAAAAGCATAATCAATGTCAAACAGCAAATATCTAAGACACACAAGCAAAGAGGAAATAGTAATTTATCACATCACAGTCTCAAGTAAACAGTTTATCTAGGAGAACTTTTGCATGACTAATCAAGATTTCTTTCCATAATTTTAACTTTGCAATTATGAAATGATTGCTCTATTTAGATCCTGAAGATGGGAGCCGGTCTTCCTTGAGAGCTGATGAGTTTAAAGTTCAGTATGCAGCTTAAAGTGATGTATTAAATTGATGATTTAAATTTTATCACAGGGACCACAGTAAAAGCAGAAAACAAATGATTGATCAGACTGCAAAAATTTCCAATCAGAACTCTAAAGTCTTGGAAACCACAAATCTGAGATGATTTGTCATTTTAAAATTGTCATATGCGATGGAAAAAAGATTGTGGGAGAGATTAAAATAGATTATAATTACTCTTGGAGTAGTAGTCTTTTAAAATATACTTAGAAAATGAAAACAGACATTCAACTGTTTAATATAGGTGCCTTCTTTTTTTGAATCTTTAGCTTATGACAGAATATAGTAACCTACAGGAGGAAGAGACATGGAGACACATTCTGTAAATGACATGTTTGAATGAAAATAATTATATCATTTTTCAATCATTTACAGTGTCAAAAAATATTACTACAAATTTTCATGTAAGTTCAAACATTATCACAGCTATTTAGAATTTATTTATTATATTTTAATTAATGGTGACAGAATATTTAGAAATTCCTGTGTACATGAGACAATGTTTTGTTTCAGACTCCATTTGATTCTTTCCATTACTGAAAAAATAAATAAGGATAGAGTGAGAAGACACATAAGACACAGATTCCTTCAAAGCTAGTCTGACCTGGAAAAAAACATCCTTTAGTCACTTTGTTTTTACAGCAAGAAATTTTATGCACTTGCACCCTAAGTACTTAAGAGACATCTGAGGACTCAAAATCTGTCTTATTTCACCAAGAAGTCTTAACAAATAAAAATATAGCAGTGAGTATGACAACTATTGTTACCAATTTGCCTACAAGATTACTAACACTCACACTCCAAGCAACTACTTATGAAAAATATGCAGTTAAAATTTTACAGAATCCTCCTAGAACCTACCTCTTTTCTCTGGTGGTGTTCTGTTGGTGCTTTTGATGTTCATTTGGATCCTCAGCCACTTTTGTTTGCCTTGGGAGAATAAAGATGGCACCATGGGATAGTTATGGCAAACAACCAGCAAGATTAACTCTTTGTCAAAGAGTATGATGGTGATGATTTTCTTCTCCTCAGTCTTGGGTCCACATGGAGCAATTTAAGCACATATCTCTCATATGTCCTATTCTCTGGTTCCAAGGCAACGTGTCTTTCTGTTTTTCATTCTTATACTCTGAGATGATTGTAAAAACATTTCCAGATTCATGTTACTGCAACTACGTAGCACTATAGTTTTTCATGCAAGTAATATATAGATACTGAATACATATTGTGTCTCCAAATATCTTTAATTTCACCATATTTACTACTGGAGTTTTAGAATTTCTATATACAATAAATTTTCAGGATGAACATCTGGTCTTTCTGACATAGAAAAGTTGAAAAAATAAAAATACCTCTTAACCTTTTCCTAAGCTCCCAGAAACATCTGGAGTCTTGCACTACATACATAATGTGTCCATTCCCTGTGGGTGTTAGGTGCCTGGCAAGCTGGTTAGACACACCACAAAGAAAAAAGCATATCTATTCATTCATATGCAGTGTATTCATTTACAAATTTGTATCACTGTTCTGTGTTTGATAACACTTTGTAGCTAACCAGCATCATCAAAATCAAATACTCAAGTGGAATGTCACAATTTAAAATTTGTATTTTTAAGAGTTGAAACAGAAAACCTCTGTAGACATTGTCTTTTAGTTTCTATGGTTTCCCATGGCTACCTAAGCCAGTATCAGGTACTTATGGCATCTCTTAATGAGATCAGAGAACACTTCCAAAATCAAAAAGGGGAAGAAGAAAAGGAACATATAATCCCACCCCCCCCAAAAAAAAAAAAAAAAAAAAAAAAAGAAGAAAAGAAAAAAAAGCACATTCATCATGTAAATTTTTTTCTGCCAAAGTGGTAGACTATAAAGAAATTATTGAAGAGCATAGCAAAAGATGTAGGCACATCCTGCCTGGCCTCCATTTCTCCAGAAGCACATGGATCTCGTGGTGGTACAATGTCATACCTACCAACTCTGTGCTGATGTTTAGAATATCTCAGAGTATCTAAAACAGCAATAGACAGTCACCTGAATAACTCCATTAGGTATTTTAAATTGGAAAAAAGCTGATACAAATGGAATGAGATATGCAAATGGAATGTAAGATGGAAAATTGCTGAAGATAAAAAATCCTCAGCTACTAGAGGAAATTTAAATTTTAAATGTGTTTAATATGCATGTGATATCTGCTTAATGAGATGACTGCTTATTTTGCATAATGTTTCCACCTAAAGTTTCACTTTTACCAGAGTACTCAGTTAGATGTAGTTGTATAACATTTAGTTGGACATTTAGACTGATCTGAATAAGTGACAATCAGATCTGTGTGCACACATTATTTACAGGTATTTTGCTGCTTACCTGGCATCTCTCTCCTGCAGTTATGATGTGCTTGCTATGTTTCATTTTAAATGGCAATGAAAACTATTCTAGCTAACGCTTATGATAGTTTGTAGAGCTTAGCACACAAATAAGACTTAAACTCTGAGGCCGATGTCCTTTTGTACCTAATGAATAATACTCAAGTATATAGGTTATTTCAATAGTCAGAATGAATTACATTACAGTTCTTTCTAAAAAACCTGTAGTATTTTACTGAGTCATATTCACATGTTGAATTTTTTCTTATTAAAATTTTTGGTTCATTTTGCATGCACTAAACCAAAAATATTACCTCTGAATTTCTTCATATCAATTGAAGTGTAGAAACCAAATTAGAGAAACAAGCTTATCCTTTTTGACTAAATGTGACATAATGATGGTTATAAAAGGCCCACTGCTGAAAGCTAAATGGCATCCAACGGCTCTTGTAATGATCTGTTTTGCATCAGGAGCTGTAATGTTTACTATGCTAGTAACATGTGTTCATTTAAAAAATCCACTACCCATCTAAGCTGTGTCTATGTACCACACATAAAATTAAATATTTTGGGATAAGTATGTACTTCTTTTCTGCTGGATATGTGTTTATACCCAGAATTCTTTTAAATCATTCTGTGCATAAATAGATACAGGCTAAGCCTACTGTGAGACACAAGATAAAGTTTTATTCAAATTATTGGTTTAGTTTAACATTAGGCCAGTTTATTTCAAAGTGTTGATACTAACCAATTAATTAATTTCTTTATTGGTTGATGACTAAGCTCTTGGAAAAAATGCACTGATATTGACTTATTAAAAAAAATTATTCATATGCCTGTCTGGGAGATGTAAGCATTTTTTTAACCCTTTTAATGAATAGAACAAAAAGGTACCCTCCTAATAAAAAAAAAAATGCATTTCCTAAATCCTAAATATTCTGTACATAATTCTCCATCTTTTCATATTAACATAAGTTCTTTAGTTTTGTTTTAATGATATTATTCGTAAAGATATCAATGGCAAAAAAAAGAACAGCTTTGTAAATACACCCTCTGAGGACTTGCTACATATAAATATGTGAATATTTACCTCTTTAGGGGCCTTTGCTTCTTTTGTTCATGTTTTTTATTTTTCTGGTTATGTGATGTGAGTACTATTATTATTTGGCTTTCATATCTGTCATGACTGTAACCAATAGCATAAATTGACTATTGTATTGAGAGAGAAGGTTTTTCCTTTTTTCTTTTCTTTTTCTTTTTTTTTTTTTTTTAAATTTTGTTTTGTTTTCAAAAGATTGCTTAAGAAAAAGCATCTATATAATACCCATTAATTTACAGTATCTGTTAAGGACACAAAGTACATAGAGATCAAATAAAAATATAAAGCGTTTTATGATTCCCATGAAGCAAATAAGCTTCATGGTAAATTACTAATACACTATATGGAATGAATCTGAAGGTATCTTAAATCTAAAAATAAGTGAAATATTAAATAAATGCTAATATTGCAATTAAAGTATTTTTTAACAAATCATTTCCTGACCTTTTGAATTCTAGGCTTCTCATCACTCTATATCCTTCCCTCTGATGAAACTAGAAATGCTGATAATGGCAGGACATAACTTATCAGTTAATTTGTGATTTCAGAAGACTGAGACTGAATTTCAGAATAAGCAGCAGTAAATATAATAAAACAGCAGTAAACATCATTGGTGTTTTTTCCTTCATCAAGTAAAATTAAAAATATATATCATCTCTTCCAGTAAAATTATCAGAGTTTGTGTATTTCTTAAAGTGTGCTAAAGACCAGCCTATGTAGCTGTATATATATATGCATTAAAAAAAAAAAACCAAAACAAAACAAAAACTAAACCAAACACAAAAAAACCTGTAGCAAACAAAAAATCAGAGTGAATTAGTTCTACCAATGAAAAGGGAAAATTTAAGTCTTGAGCAACCTAGACTAACTGACTCTTAGCCCACTTTGAACAGTATGTCGGACTTTGTGGCCTCTACAGGCCCCTTTTACCCAAATGTTTCTGTCATTCTAAATTCAAAGTAAAATGTAACATAAAGGCTTATCTAGAAACACATTAAAATAATTTCAGTCTCAGTCATTAATAAAATATATCATCCTATCTGCTGCACAATTCACCACACATGGCTAACTGGGTTCCAGAGGTATGTCTGACTTCACTGGTGTGTGTGCACAGCTAAATTCTTCAGCTGGTTCTTTACGCATTTTTGACAGTGAAATATTGTGGGCTTTGTTGGTCTGATGTGAACCCTGATGAGGTTATTCTCCCAAAACTGAGGAAGATAAGTATTGTCATATGTACATCAAATGACTATGTAGAAGTTGGTATCAGCAGAGCTCATCAGCAGTGCTGAGTACACAAAAATGTTTCTTTCATTTGTGGCTCAAACACAGTGGTTTTAATAAAACAAAACAAAGCTAAGCATACATGCAGCAAAAAACCCCACAAACCTTAATGACCCTGTAATTCCTTTTAAGAGAGCTTTTTGTATGGATTTGTTATTCCACAATGATGCTACTCTTTGAGTTGAAATCAGAAATTTCTTCTTTGAGGCTAAAGTGCACAGTTTAAATAATACTAAATTCCCTCATTAAAGTGAATCATGGTCCTTTTCTTTCATTATATTCCTGTGGAAAAATTCAGCTACTACAAATTTTAGAAGAAGCCTGTGTAAGATATATAGTGCAATACATTTTTGAACATAACTTTAAGGAGTCTAAATTGTCTGGTGTACTGTGATTTCTTTGGTTGTTTTACTTTTTCAGCTACTGATAATGTGAACTCTTTTTAAGTCCAGTTTCTATGTCTTACTATCATCTATAATAAATATAGTGTCCATCAAAGAGAGTAAAATTTTCTATTAATTCCTCATTTACTATATAAAATGATTTTTTCACGTAATGCAAGCTACAAACTTTTAAGGCAGTTGTCCTTTCCATGATTAAATATTATTTGGAACAGCCATCTGTCACACACAGTTTTATTTATCAAACAATTAAACATGAATTGTGCTTTTTTGTTCCTTAGGTTAACAGGATTTCATCTTCCTCCACCTGTGACAAGTACAAAATCTGTATTTTCACTGCGCTTGACAAGTGACTTTGCAGTTAGTGCTCATGGGTTTAAAGTTTACTATGAAGGTAAGGCACTCTTAACAAAATATTCTGGTTTTTTTTCCTCTGATCTCTATACATAAAAAAAACTTAAGCATCCCACAGAAATATACAAAAATACACATATAACCTTATCCAAGTTACAATATTTGCTTTTCGTGTAATCACTCACAGATGCATAGAGTCATACCTCAAACCGAAATATTTTAAACTCTACAATCTATAGTCCCATCCAGACAAAAATATTTTTTGATCTCTAATAATGGCAAGTTCTTTTAATTCTGAAAAACTTAATTGTTATTGTTCTGGTTCTTCTTACACATGCTTATTCAAATTAATGTCAAGACATTACTAGTTAGTCTTGAATTTCGCTGGATAGTGGCATCTGCAAGTTTTATGGATGGATTCCTTCTCATATGTTTGCATAGGAGAAATGCTGACTCAGTTCTCTGAATTGACATAAAGCTATTTCTCTATAGCAGTTTTCACAATTGTCTGTAGTTTTCACACAGATACTGAAGTTAATGAGCTGGGACATGAATTCCTGAAGTCCAGAAGTTCATAGTATTGTATATGTATGTTCCAGGAAGGATCTTGTTCATGATCAAGCTCAGTATAGTAGTGTTTGAAGAGTTGGTTTATATCATGCATTCATTTTTTAAACCCATTTCTTGGTACCAGGGACTATGAACTCTAACAAGTTTTTATGGGACATAAACAGAAAATGCTTTTCTCAATTTATTTGTTATAGTGTTTTGTCATTTGGTTTTTTTCCTTTTTGTATTTTCCCCCCCTCTTTTTTAAAAACACCTGGTGTTAAGACATTTGATTTTTCTTTTTCCATGAAGTGTCTCTGTCAGCAAAGCCGAAGCCATAGTAAACTGCCTGGAGAAGTTCTGAGGTCATTTTTGTACCCTACTTGGTCCCATCTGCAATGGAAACTCTCTGAGAAAGTAACTAGCTGAGTAATACTTTGATAGCTAGGAAACTATCCAAAAATGGGTATGCAATGAAGGGCTGCTATAGAAACACAGTCCAGAATCACTCTGTAGTAAAATGTCACCAGCCGCTGATAATGGTTTACCTCCAGGCATGATGCATTAGAATTCTACTCCATATAGAAATTCCATCCTATATATAAAAACATGAAATGAAAAACACAAAACAATTTTTAGGCCCTTCTTGAGTTATAGAGAAAATAGCTGAAATGTTTACCCACTATCTATTTTTGGCTGGGAGGGTGCACATAAAAAAGAGATCATTTAGAAAAGAGAAAATCAGGCTATATGTAACTAGTTTTGTCTAGATTATAGCTACTCTGCAGTCTGTTAATTTTTCAAGCATTTGGTAACTGCTCAGCAGTTATGGATTTTTAACTATGCTTCTCATGCATTAATTGAATTCATTATATATGGTATCATCTGACCTTCTTATAAACATTTTACAGAAAGATTTTGCATTGCTAATGCTAACAGACAACATACTATGCATCTCAGCTATGATCAAGAATGATTTAAACTAAAATGGAAGATCAGCTATAGACTTCAGCTTGCACATATGA
Source organism: Cichladusa arquata (assembly GCA_026413545.1). Lineage (NCBI taxonomy): Eukaryota > Metazoa > Chordata > Aves > Passeriformes > Muscicapidae > Cichladusa > Cichladusa arquata. The sequence continues at coordinate 135,007,448 of JAOTQP010001286.1, read as the reverse complement.
CTGACTCCTCACATAGTTCATTTCTAGGTGAAAATAACATGCTGATTAATAGAACTCAAACTCCTAGCTCAGTCTGGGGACATTTTACCTTCAACCACAGAAATCAGCATTTTAGAGCAAAACATAAACTTGTTACCTTGAACTTCGATACTCATTTTTTTTTGAAACTGATGTTTTATTTTGTGAAATTAAGAATTTTCAAAAAAGTTAGGCTAGATACCAGAGTCTTAGTTGAATGGAGTCTCCCTTACCACAGCCAGATCTACTGTTTTAAGACCTGAATCAAGGCAACTTCATTTTGTTAGAGAATTTTTCTTTCAATACCTGTTTTTTTGACTTCATATGAAGCTATCCTCTTTATACCCAGATAGCAAAGAAATGAAAACTCATTACATTACAGTGCATTCATTTAATGCCTCTTCCCTTGATGGGAGAGAATAGATGTATTTAAATGGTAATCACATCAGGGCAATTTCCATTCCTGTTATTTTTCTATTCTTTGTGAACATGTATAACCCTGCAATCAACATTTTAAGATCTGGTTCTGCCAGTTTTCAAAAATTTTGATTGCCCAGTAGCTCCTTCTTAGCTTCTTGATGAAATATCTGCATATTTAGTACCCTTAAATATCAGGCCTCATAATTTAAAGCTTCATTATGGATGTGTAATTTGAAATTTAAGATAGAAATTATTAGCAACCTATCATTGCAATAAAGCAAAATGATAGAGGTGGCATGAGAGGATAGAGTGAGAAGTAGAGACATACATCTGCAGGGATAAGATCCAGTTGTAATTTGAAAAAGAAGGAACATACCTTTCATAATCTGAGATAATTTAAAACACTTTCTTCTGAAATGCTTTGAAAGAGATTGTATAGGTAGATGGTTACATGGAATCTGTTATTGTTCACTATTTTAAAAAACGCAAACAACAAAAAAACCCTAAAGCCTCCAAACATCTATTTTTCTGACTTCTCATCCTCTTGACAAATTTGCAGTTGAGCTGAAAGCTGACAAGAAACTCCAGAGTACCCGACAGAATCTATAGCAGATATGAATCTGTGGTGGACTTTCTTGATCATAACGCACAGGAACATACTCATTTTCTGACCTCCTCAGAATAAAAATGTTTATGAAAAGTTATAAAATGATATTTTTAATAGAAAGACTATGCTGAGCCACCATATGTAAGCCACTGCAATTGCATTCAGTCAAACCAAGTGCACTACAGACCACAAAATACTGACTCTGGCCTGCTAAACATTAATATCATAAGCCTCAGTCTGCAATCTGTGTCCCTACATTCTTCTCTCCTCTTCTTCTTTCTCTTCGTCTCACCTCCTTTCTTTCTTCTATATCAAGTGGCATATTTATCTTTGATACTGTTATGCACAAACTTCTTCATGGTCAGCTTCTTTATTATTCAGAAAAGAACACGTCCGATAAACTTACCTCTTTATGTAGCACAATATCTCTGAAGAAAAATTATTTCATGAGAGGAAACTGGAACAGATTACTCAAAAGCAATAGACTTCACTTACAGTGACAACAGAAAATGGTGAGGTGCACTGAAAATTAAGAAGGGATTTTAAAAATACCCTGGAGCTAATTTTATCACTGTCTAGTGACACAGCATTGCTGGTTGGATTGAGAAATGGGGAAGTTCTAAGTCTGCTGATTCTGTGCCTGTTTTGTTTGGGTTTTTTTTCTGGAGAGCTTTCTGTGGAGGTTTTTAGTAGCTTTCAGGCTCCCTACAACATGTATAGGTATTAATATCTGGAGAAGGAATGCTATACTTAATCCCCTTTTTGATAATTTAGGCTAAGTACCGTGTAGCTGTACCCTTTTATTTTATTTCTAGTGGGATAATTTGGTTTTGGAATAGAAGAGCTCGATGCACTTTTCCATTTCCTGTTGTCCTAAGATACATAAGGAGCTTTATTCATTGAGAGTACAGGAGGAGAAATACAGCTGCTGAGAAAGAAAGCAACGTAGCAACTTGGCTACACAGCAAAGGGAATTCAGTAGACATAGTCCTGCTTTGAACAGTGCTTCCTTCTGTTCTCTCTGTGTTATTTTACAGCTGTTAAACAGGTAGCTGACATTGCTAAAATCATTGACTTCATTAAGAAATGTACTGCTAGAATTTATGGCAATCTTTATTCAAGTTAAATATGATAGACATTTTTGTGTTATCCTATTGGCCATGGCAAAGAATAAAAAAAATTAGTATGTTGATTACCTTATAGTGAAAACTCTGAATGCCCAGGAGGTGAATTGTAAATATTTATAATAGTGGTATAAAATATAACTTTATCTGGTTTGTACTGCTGCACATAATTTTAAAGCTGAGTTATAAAACTGAATTATTAGACACTGCATAAGTAATGAAATGGTCTTAATGTTTGTACTGGAGTGCTGTTATGCAGTTCAGCAGTTCTGCTGAAATTTTTTTGTGAGGGATTTGAGAGCAATGTTAAAATTTCAAGAATGATCACAGCTTTATGAATAATGGGAAGTGGGGAAGCAAAGAAGGAAGTAGATGATGTTTATTAAGAGATTAGGATTTCCATCAGTGACTTCTGTGGATTCATCATGCATTTTTTCAGCAATATTAAGAAAAACTGATAGCTGATGTACAGCATTATTGAAGCATGTAGATAAGAAATACTAGTAGGACTTAAATATGCCAGGATGTGGGTGCTCAAAATAGTTTTGGCAGTTAGTATAAAGTTGAGAATGTGAACAAATAGGATAAACTATTTTTAGCTCTGTGCATATCAGAATTCAGAAATGTGGCTACATATAATATAAATCTTGAATTCAGGTAAGGTTCATGAAGTCCTAGCTGTATAAAGCTAATAATATCACTGCTAGAGTAATATAAAAATTTAAAGGAGTACTAGTGAAGTATTGTTTAATATTGCAGTGCTCTCTACAAGAAATCCACTGAAAAATTGTTTGCCAGGTTGGAGTTGTAAAAGCCACAGAATTTATGCTGGAAATTTGTTACCGAGCTTACTGCCTGATGGATACTATAGGCTTTTTGCTGTTGCTGTTCAGATCTTGCCATAACAGCTGTGGATATGACAGGTCTCTGTCATTACATTGCTTCAACAACCCCTTAGTGGAAAGGGAAAGGGAAAGGGAAAGGGAAAGGGAAAGGGAAAGGGAAAGGGAAAGGGAAAGGGAAAGGGAAAGGGAA
>JAOTQP010001286.1:134973531-135002795 GCA_026413545.1 Cichladusa arquata | reverse complement strand
AAAGGGAAAGGGAAAGGAAAGGAAAGGAAAGGAAAGGAAAGGAAAGGAAAGGAAAGGAAAGGAAAGGAAAGGAAAGGGAAAAGGAAGAAATTATTAAATTGCATAAATAGATACATTTTGAAGAAACATACTAAATCTAAAAAAGCAACATGTTAGACATAAGTCAATATATATATTGTCTATTTTTACTTCTATTCAACATGTTGGATAACATGAAGAAAAAAAAATGTGCTGGAGTTTCTGTATTTTGTCTGAATGTATGAATATCTGCCAAATTGTCTAGGAAGTCCCACAAAATTATCTAACAAATCATATTTATCTTGGAATACTAGCTTGGATGGAAAACATCCCACTAATGCCTCTTCATGGACTTGTATCTACTACAGACTTTTATGCCATTCCTAATGTCAGATGCATAGTAAAGCTGTAGCACAGAAGACAATCAATTCCTTATGAAATCAATACCAGGTTGCCATGGTGCTTCTACATATTTTACCTATATGCTGTCTGGTTGCACTATCCCTGTATAAGCTGAGAGGAAGTAGAGAGAAAAATAGCTCCGTGGACTTAATCTGGTTAATTTTCATAGCATTTCACACTATTTTTATGATACCACAACCGCTGATTTGACTAAAGAATAACTTCTGGAAACAAAGTTAGGTCTCAAAGACATGAAGCTTTAAGAAACTTTCTTTGATCTCACTGATCACTCTGCCTCACTTAGAAGTAAGACTTTTTAATTTTGATTTTTTGAACTTCCAGCCGCTGGCTTTTGTTCTGCTTTTATCTGCTAAATTATAGAGCCCTTATTATTAGCATCTGTGAGTTCTTATGGAGGTTCTTAAGTACTGCAATAAAATCTCAGGCTTCAGAGTACTCTATCTCTTTAATATGGCCTTTTGAAGCATTAACGTAAACTAATTTTCCAAATAATGAATTATTTTCTGTCATTTTTCTGCATTTTCATCATTTTGTGACAGCTGTGTGAAAAAAGTCTCTGATCAGTACACTTGTCTGGCTGAGGCCTGCACCTGATCACCACAACCTGTCCTATCTTATTAAATCTTTTTTTAGTTTTCAGAGCAACCTCTCTCTGTCCTGCATGAGGGTTTAAAGGGCCGAGTGCCAGCAGCTGGAGCCAGGCTGGGGTGTTGGTAACCCTGGTCTGGTATCAGCTACTGGAGAGACTGGGGTCTCCATGCCAGCTACTGGAGTGGAGCCTCAGCTGCCACTCCCTGGGGTGGGAATGTTGTGTGTCCCAAAAAATAGCTCTCAGGAGGAGCCTGTGTGAGTGAAGCAAGTGAGGGGCTCAGTGCCAGCGCTGGGAGGAAGCTGTGTGACAGGTGCTGGGGCACTGGGATGACAACTTCAATCTTCAGCTTCTCCATACTGGGTGTGCTTGGATCACTCACCTGCACACTTCCATCTGGACTAACCAGCAGGAAGGAGGTTCTGAGTCTAGGGTGAGGTATCAGGAGGATGAGGAGTCCATGCTGGACAAGTGGACCAGTACTGCATGTTTGCTAGTAAGCATCAGGCTGGACCAGCCAGTGATGAGGGGACCCCTGGGGCCAGTAAGAGGGCCTGGAATCTGTGTGGGATTGGCAGGCAGGCAGAAGGATCATGCTGGTGATTGTAGGAATGTAGGTGTGCTCATGAAACCAGGTAATTCTGTGTGTGCCTGCATGAATGATCCCCTGTGTCTGTCAGACAAAGACAGGGTTTGGCCACTGGTGCTCATGTTCAGGGAGTGCTGACACAGCAGTGTCCTGCCTGTGGCAGTCTGCAGCCCATCCTGTCAGTGTCTTGTGTGTGTTGGTGTGTTTCTCTTGGACACTTGCCCAGCTGTGAAACTGGTAAATCTACAAAGCAGCAAGAAAGTCCATTGGCTTGAGTCACATCCCAGGTCCTGTGGCCAGGCAAGGAAATGTCCAGGTTTCAGAGCTGCTGGAGGCAGTGGCCAGTTGCTGCTGAGAGCAGTGGCCACTTATTACGTCCCTTCAGATGCTTAAATGTCATTTGGGTTCACCAAGCATAGTTTGCCCTTGGTAAGTCTGTGCTAACTACTCCCAATTAGCGTCATCCTTCAGGGGATGGAAAATGGATTACAAAAATGTGCTCTTTAGGCTACTTCCAGGAATTGAGGGAAGGAGTATTAGTTAATAGTGCCTGTAGTGATCCCTCTTGCTTTCATTAGGACAAATGTATCACTAATCTGTCTAATATGAAGGACTATGGCTGATTGCTATAATTTTCCATGGATTATGCACAGTAGCTTTTCAGTCAGGTGGGACAGCTCTTCTGGTACCCTTGGGTGAATCTGTGAATTGAATATATCCAACTTTTTGATGTAAACCCAGAACCAATTACCTCTCTCCTTCCCAGCTGGACTGATACATGAACAAGTTACTCCTTATGAAAAATGATGCACACATAACATGGAGTCCTTTGGTCTTTCCATATTGAATATTATTGTCTTTGTCACCTGGCGGATCTGCAATCTTCCACATCCCTTTTTTTTTTCCACTAGCATATTTTTAGGATCCCTTTGTATAATCCATGAAACACTTCCTTGGCCTTTGACCTTGATTTTTGTTCCTAAGCACCATTCTGTGCATCTTTCTTGCTGTCCATCCTTTCCCCCCCCCCTTTTTTTTTTTGTCTGTACTTCTTTGCATTTTAGTTCATTAAGAAGCTCCCTTGTTAGCCTCATGAGTCATTTGCCAAAGTTCACTTCCCCTTAAAATAGTTGGGATGTCATTTAAAACAATCAGCCATCTCTCTGACTGCACTTCCTCCCCATAATTGCTTCCCAGGAGATTCTGCCTAACAATTCCCCAAATAAATCCAAATATGATGTCTGAAGTCTAGTGTCCCGATTTTAGTGCTTACTTCTCATCCTTCTTTCTAAATCTGGGTTCAGTTTTCTTGTACTGTGTAGTTAGGTCTCTGTTCCCTGAAAAGAGTATTTTTAAAGGCCCTCCTTCTGAGTTTACAATGTCTACATGCAATTATATTCTTATTTGAGTTGATCAGGTAGTTTTATTTCTTCCCAGCGGTCCTACTTATCTTCTGATGAAGTGCTATGATTATGAAGCCCATACCCTTGGAGACAACTGTGTAACTAAGCATTGGTCTGCTGGATGCACTTGCAGCCAGAGCTTTTCTCCTAGTCAGAAGGATTGAAGGGGATGCCAACACCTCAAGGGATCACATGCTCCTCATTCTTCCTCTCAGAATACCATATCAGCTTAGATCAGCTTAAGATTTCCCTTGGATATTTTATTACCACTCAGATGAGTGAATAGCCTAAAGTAGCAGTTGTGAGGCTGAAAAAAGAGCAATTGCTGTGTAAATTATGTGCCTGAGCTCCAGGCAAGAAGTACACAGTCCAAGATTAGAGGTCTGTCATACAGGCAGAGGACTGTGCCATGCAGGAGGGAGTATCTGAACACTAGAACCTCTTAAAAGCTCATTATGGATGGCTGTGTCACTTTAACTGTACTTTTGCATACAGATAACAAAAATTGTTTCTGCTGCCAAATATTTGTCATCCTATTTTTAGGAGAATATGTGATAAATTCATCTAAATAGACTTGTCATTCTCTTTCATTTCATTTGTTCTTTCATTTGAAAAATAACATGTAATTTTTAGGAAAAAAGCTCATGCACATGTGCTTGATTATAGATCTAGTGTTTTATTCTACCATAATTAGCAGTTAGACTTTAGTGGTTGTTAAGTGCTATATTTTCTTCGATAAATCTTTTCAAAAAAAGAAATAATTTGATTGATTAGAGAGCCACAGAACATGCATAATTTTGTTCCAGACAAAATGAATGGAAGTATATTTATTTGCTTTAACATTTGCAAAAAAGTCATTCTTTGAAAGTTAAAACAAATTAATAGCTTATCATTTCTTCTGCCTTAAGAAAAACGTAATAATTGGGGAAAAAAAGATGTCTCTCCCTCAGTCTGGTAAAAATCCACTTACTATCTCAATGTTCTGTTTAATTTATTTCTTTCAGAATAATGTTGTTAAATAAGCCATATTTGTCAACTTGTGGTACTGCAATTTATCATTTTGATACATGCCTCATATTGAAGCTTAACTAAGACAGTGATTAATATAAAGTCTTAATTATATGTCAGCCTTACTTTAGATTTTTTTTTTCTTATATTTTCAATGTCGTTTTTCATTTAAAGAATAATTGAATATGCACTGCAAGTCTTGAAAGAAATTTCCCAAGAGTTTCTAAGGTTTTCTTGGTGAACTTACATTCTTCAGCTTCTGGATTGTCATATTGTTAAGTACAGTACCCTGATCAAAAGAAAAAAATTCTTAAGGCAATCTAGTTTAAGATTCACATTTTGATCGCATGTCTATACAAGCAGTGATAACTGTAATCCAATATAGCTGAAACAGTATTCTGCAGGAACCAGTATATACTGCTCATTAAAATACCTAAACAAATGCAGCTCCATGTTTATAAGCAGGTGCTTTCTTCCAGTTTTAAGTTACAGCTCAATGAAATTTTGAAATAGTCATTCACAATAGCAGACTTTGAAATATCCATGAGATTCATAAAAATGAAACTGCTGATAAGTACCACTTACGCATCTAGAACTACATGGCTTAATCCTTCATTCTGCATTTGGGTCTTTGATAGCATTTTGGCTTTGATTTGTGATAGCTTTGACAGAACTTCTGTAGCAATAATATCAAAATATAGAGATCTGCAAGAACAGGTTCAGTATGCCAGCATGTAATCTTAAAAACTCCTCAAAGACAGGAACTCTGCAGATGGAGAAATTTATTTATGAAGATAACATAATACAGAATAATACAGACCTGTAACCTAGAAGACTCATTTATCATCTTAACAGTTTTTCAAAATTTGCAAGTTTTTCACATTAGTTAAATTTATAGTTTGTATTTAGACACTTAGATCTATAAAAGGTAGTCATACTGTTGAGCACAAATTATGTGACATGTAAAATGCTTGGAAATAGGGGAACTTTAAACATCCAGTTATGTCAGTCACTAACATTATTCTGAACGGTACCAGTATAATTATTTAGTGGTGATTATGACAGCAGTTTTATTTAAAGAGAAAATCAATTGCTTACTCTGGAATTCTCAGCCTATTAAAATAAAATGAAATTTGTCAGAAGTGTATTTTGAAAGATATTTACTTTTTTGAACAGCTCTTAGCAGAGAACTTCTCAATAGACTATTGAGGCCATACAAGCAAAACTCAGTGCAAATGTAGAGAGCTTTGAGAAGGATGGATAATAATATTGTGGAACTAGATGGTCAGTCAAATGCCTTACAATTTGAAAAAAATAAACAATTGAAAGTAATTTATAAATAAATTATATTTACATATATATAAAATAATTAAATAAAAGTCAATATTAATCTCTCTGGAAGAGCCATTCTCCTTTTGAATACCTGAACATCATAAAGAAAAATTCATTCCCTTGCCAGGTGACAATAGGCCACTAACATTTCTTGGACCACCAATGGCATGTTACAGCTAAAAATATTTAGTTAAGCTGCTTATCTAAGATGAATACTATAGATGTATTTGGAAAAATCATGAGACATTGACAACATTTTAAAACTTACTTTTAAAATTTCAAAGCTAATCTATTTTTTTAAAGAGATATTTATTCTAAGAAAAATCATAATGAATTTTTGATTTTGGATAAATTGATTAATTCATTATTAATTCTTGATGGATTTTTAAAATTTAAGATCCTAGAAGATTACATACTATCAGAACTATCAGTTCCATCACATGTAGAATGTAACATTTAAAAAGAATTTTCTGAAAATAATACCATTGGAATAATTAAAAGAAAACCCATTAAAATATCAGCTAAAGTTTTGGTACAGAATTCTTATACCTTCTTTTCTTTTGTTTTTAATTTTTGCATTCTGAAGTTTCCTTGCTATAAGATAGCATCTGAAGTGTGTATTGAGAAAATGAAGAAACCTGATATCAGAAAACTAACCTACTTCTTTCATATTAAAAAAAATAGAAGACTAGGAGACATCTTTATATATTTATTGCATGATTAAAGAAGAAATAAAAATACTAGGATTGCAAAATATTTATTTTTTAATTGAATTTAGCATAATGTTGTTCTACCCTTATTCTTCTGTCAGTGTGCTTCTAAGCCATGTGTTCTTAGTTCTTTTAGGTCCAGATACTGTTGCCACTTGCAGCATTCAATTCCCAGTCTCTCTAAAGATATAATCAACATTGATGCACTTCATGCCAGTTGTAGGGCTGATTTTGTGATGAAATATGCATCCTATGGGAAATTATTTGAAATCACAGGGTAAGAAAATGGTCCTAAACGATGGCTTCTCAACATGAAGTCCAGGTCTGAACTGATGATGTAGATATAAAAGTCTGTGCTAAATGCTTGTTCTTCTCAGCACCCTGTCACTCCAGATAACTAGTTAATAGTAAGCAGACAGATGACAAGAATAAGATGTTTATAGGCAAATATTGCTATTAAATAACAATGTGCTGTGTCATCTTTAATTACAGCATAGCATTGCTCAGTTCTGTACTTGTCACAAGAGCTCATACTGCAAGCAATAAGAATGTGTTATTCTGGGCATGAAGCATCTTCTTTTGGAAAAAACTTTCTTCTTCCACCCACAATTCTGCTACTGTCACAGCTAAAATACATCACAGCTTAGCATACTGTAGAGATGCAATGAAATACAGATTCCTCATCTGGTTCCAATCCCCAGCCATGGGCCGGGGCAGAGCTCCATCCAACCTGAACTTGAACACTCCCAGGGATGTGTGGTATTCACTTCTCTGGTCAGCCTGTTCCAGTGCCTCACCACCCTCTCAGCAAAGAATTTTTCACAGCATCACAGACTACTCTGGGTTGGAAAGGACCCACAAGGACTATTGAGTCCTACTGTTAAGTGAATGGCTCATACCAAGATCAGTCCTGAGACCTTGGCATTATTAGCATCATGCTCTGTTTCATAAAATCTAATCTAAACCCACCATTTGAGTCACTTCTTCTTTATCATTTAAATACATCTTTATAATTTAAATACATTTTTTTTTTATTTACTATTCATAGGATGCCTCATAAGTGCAGCATAAAATAACATTTAATAAAATCAGGAAAAATTGCTCAAAATCAAGGAAAAGAAATCAAAAGAATAAGTTCTTGAACGATTAAAATGCAAAAGGAGACAGAACCCAAGCATTGATGAAACAGATTTAGTTATAAGCGCAAAGTGATAGGAAGACTCTTATAATATGATTTCCTCACATTAGTGTTGGTGGGCAACACATTTCAATTTTGACCCATGGACCAAGACAAATAAGCACAGTACTACAGAAGTTTTCAGGGGGTTACCTAAAAACTTGGTGTGATTAAGTCAGAAAGAGAGCAGGAAAAGGAATTGAAAAAGCAGTGAAGATAAAATTATTTTAATTTGATTATTTAATATCACTATTACTTTTAGGGTCTTACAGACTTCATCTGATTCCTATTGTCATGTTCCTTTCTTCCTCACTGCTCAGCACTCACCTAGCTATGTAGGGAGAAATATCATGAAATAATACAGATGAAAACAAATTTTGTTGCATCTGTGTTATTCCCTCATCCTTTTCTCTGATCCAGCCTGCTGTATAGCTCAAAAACACCAACAGGAACACAAGCAACCAAAGTAATAAATGAGATACACACAACTGATAGTGTGAGAAAACATATCTCCATTGAAAACAGCACATTTATTTTAATTTAAAACGTTTATTAAACTACATCGTGATGCACCACATTTAATGCAGAGTGACAATAGGAGGTTATAGCAGTCTTAGAGTTGTAAATCGACTCACTAATTATCTGCATTTCAATGCTTAAAACCTGCTGACAGATTTACTCACACAAAACTGATGCTTGGTGCTTAGAAGCAAATGGAATGTATTTTGGATTCCCAAGATAGTTTTGAGTTGCAAAGGCTCCAAGAAGCAAGTTTGTCATGTTTGGTTTTGGGTCTTTTATGACAGGATTACACAGCGTGTCTGTTATATTCAATTGCATCCAGTTTGATCACTGTACAGACTTGAAATGATAGATTAAAAATGAAAAAAATAAAGTCCCAAAGATGAAATTTGTATTTTAGATTGGAAATAGTTACAAAAGAGAAACTTAAGAATTTGAAATCTTAAAACTGATTTTTCTTCTGAACTCTTTCAATTTCCCTTGAGATGGAGATCTCTTTTTTCCGGCTTCTCATCTGGAACGCCTTTGGTTTTAAGTTTGGCCTTTCTGTGTGAGATATTTCAGAGTATAGTTTCACTGCTCACTTCTAAGAGATGGAGTTCTTTTCTCTTCTTCTGTCTCTATATTTGAAAACTTAAATCAAGTTTATTTATTTGATAGACAGAATGTTCTGAATTGTCCATGAAAATCATGATATGCATCAGTCTTCACTGCCAGTACTACCTATGGTAAAAATGCAAAAGAAGGAAAAAAGGAATTTTTCCTTCCTGGTTTTCTGGCATTGGTTTCCTTTCTTAGGAGTTTTTTTTAACTTTCATTTTAATGGCATTGTGTCTATAGCTCTCTCCTTTAATCCCAGTATATTATCTTGTAAGTGGCATTTTTGGACTCCTACATCTATTTATAATTCCTATCACCTGTGAGGGATTACGTGGTCAGGATTCACTACACAAGTCTTCCAATACACAATACAGTGCTAATGTCAATATTCTGTATTGTCATTGCAGACATCCTATACAGCAGAGGGTAGAGGTAAACAATTCCAGAGTACTACAATATTTTTTGTCCTACTTTGTCCTATTTTTTGTTACTACTGGCTATAAAATAGGCATAAATAACTAGGACTTGTAGGTGTATAGGTAAGTCATACTTGGCCACACTGCAACACAGTTTTTTATCTTCATTGCCATGATTGTACATATTTGAGTATTAATGTTTTTCACCCATTCCCCAGAAATCTTAATTAGATTTACCCAATTCTTACATAAGTGCATGTGACATGGTGAAAAACTTAAGAACTTGTGGCATTAGTGCTGTTCCTGCCTTTGGGGCACAGATGAGCATTGCATTGACTCCTGGGCCAGTTGGGACTTTCAACTCATGGGAGTGCTGAAGGGCCACAGCAGTATTTCAATTAAACTCATCCTCTCCTCATCCGAGCACTAACGAGTCAAAAACTCTTCCATAGTGCTACCCTCAACCAACTTGTCTGATCATTTCACCTATTATTTGCTGGTAGATTTATTTCATGATTTTTGCCTGTATGCAATGAAGGCAAGAATAGCTTTCAGTCTCTTTCTGAATTTGTCCACTTCTTTGATAGTCTGAAGCTAGGAAACTTACAGAATTTACTTAGATTTGCTCTATATTTAATTATATAGTCTACAGATCTGGCCTAAATACGTGTTTCTATTTGTGACCAAAATTCCTGAACTTCATTACAGTTCATCTGATCTGTTGACTTTTTTGTCTTTGAGACTAACTAAATTCATTAATAATTATATAAATTGATTTTGTTCATAGATCTTCTATGAGCAGGAAGAATTGAAAAATTCAATACATTGGTGCAAAGCCAAATTGAATTTCCAGTTTACCTTTCTTTTTTGGTAACGAGTACTGCTAATGGTGCTCACACCATTTGAAGAATAAAAATTTAAGATTTACATGTACATCATCTTCTAGTTTTAATCTATGTAAGTTTAGCATAGGAAAACATAAACATTTCATTTACCACAGAACCTGCACAGAATTCCTAGGATGGTTATCAACTGACTTTACTTTAGAAACAAAATGCATTAACTAATTGGTTGTAACAGGGCATCAGTTGAAAATCACCTGTCTCTTATTCTGTGGCAACAATTCAGTCTGTTTGTTTGGTATACAAAACAAACTTAAATATCCTTACGTATCCAGGTGCTAAAGCAGTAGATTTCTTAAAGGGCGATACCATTATGGATTTGAAACAAATGAAAAGTTTTATTTCAATGCTTGAACTACAGACCTTTGTCTTTCCAGTAAATATTGTAAGATACATCTAGTGTTGATTTTCACATTACAGAGAAGGTCACATTCAGGGAAAAAATAAACCAATAGCCTTTCTGTGATTCCAGTCAGACTCCTTTGAATATTTTTCTTTCTTTAGACACTCATAGATATGCTATATTCTTTTTAAAAAGAAAATTAATGTATCAGGAACTCCTGCTCATGTCTTTCATTTGGGCCTAAAGTCATCTTGTCTTTACTGGGTTGTTTTGGGAAAACATAGAATGTAATAGAATATTCTTTTATTAAGAATAGAATATTCTTTTCTTGTAACAGGATAAACATAAGATTCAACTACTTGTTACATCATTCAACAGTATACCTAGGAAGCAATGGAAGTTAATAGCATACTGTGCTATAGCATACTGTGCTTGCATACAATGCAAGTGTAGTCAGTAAACCAGGGAAAGCAAATTTTTCCACAGCTTTTAAATCTGGAATATGACATTCATTGTTGGATCCTCAGTGCAAAAAAAATGCAGCAAGTTCAGGGAAGGGTCACCCCGGGGCACTCACCCTCCAAAGAGAGGTGAAGGGAGATGTGCTTCTTCAGCCTAGAGAAGAGCTTCTGGGGACAGGGAGCATCCTTCAAATACTGGTGTGGAGCTTAGAGAGAGGGGTCTTCATTGAAGTGAATGGAAAGACAGACATACTTACCAAAATGGTCTAGAGTGATTGTGGAATCTCCCCTTTGAGATCTGTTCTTCTAGTTGGCCCTGCTTTTGGCAGGAGGTTGGACTAGAGCTCTCCTGAAATTTCTCCAACCTGAATTATTTTATGGCTCTGTAATAAGTAACCCATTGAAAGCAACAAAGATCAATAAGTTTAACTTCCTGGTTTAATATGAATGTCTAATGTGTGTTCCTGAAGGGATTATTTCCCTGCAAATACTGACAGATTTTGAAGTTGGCTTGACATAGATACAATTAAATGTAATTTTATTGTCAGAGAAAAGCAAAGGCTGGACAAAGAACCTGAACTGAGGGTCACTGGGTCAGTTTCACACAGGCTGTGCTCTCTTCAGTGGGACACAGTCACACAGGGGCTCAACATGGGTAGCAGAGTCAGTGATTGGATTGGTAACAGGATGAGGGCCAGGGTGGAGATAAAGTACCAACATAGTGCTGGAAGTCCTTACAGACCTAAGCCCACTACATCACAGGGCCAAAGCATCTGTGCAGCGATATCTGGAGACTGGCTGAAGGGAACTGATGGATCCAGACTGGGATGAAGGGGGATTCCTGGGTCCATGGGTAGAAATGCATATTCCAGTTGATGCTGATCAAGTTCTATGGCTGCCTTCAGTACCTTGGCATTTAATCTGTCTCATGTTATTAAAGATATTTTTACTTTGGGTCTATATGTTGTACTTTTTTTTTTTAACTTTGATAGCTGCAAGTGTGCAGATTCTGCAGTTTTACTACGTCTTGAAATCTGTAAATGAGCAGACACGCTCTGTTAATCTTTACTACATTATTAATTATTTATATTTCTGAATTGACAAGTCAGAAATACCATCAAGTCAAGTTCCATAGGGCAATAATTTTAACATTTGTAACCAGGTGATTGGTACCTTCAAAATAGCTCATGAGGCATGATGAAAGTGTTTACAATGTTAAATTTATTTTATCTGAGAGAATTTTTTTGGACTTTAAAATCATCCTCTGAAAAGGAGATGGGTTTTTTCCCTTTGATTTTCTGGAAAACATTGTCTCTTAATTTTGAGAACCAAAATAGGAACCTAACACCATGAAGATCTTGATGGTAAGAAGGCTCCACAGAGGGATCTAGACAGGCTGGATTGATGGGCTGACACCAGTTGAGGCTCCACACTGGGGTCCTGCTTTTGGCTCACAACAACCCCCTGCACCACTACTGGTTTGGGGCAAAATGCCCAGAAAGCTACTGGGTGGAAAAGCACTTGGAAGTGTTGGTCAACAGCCAGCTCAACATGAGCCAGCACGTGCCCAGGTGGCCCAAGAGTCCAGTGACATCCTGGCTTGTGTCAGGAGTAGCATGGACAGCAGGACAGGGCAGTGAATGTCTGATGCTGAGCACAAACAAAACTAATCATTGATATTGATAGTGACTTTCCTTAATTTTCAAAATGTACCACTTTGTTATCTGGTGAAATGAACTTAAGTGAATTATATTTTGGATATTTTAAAAATGTCATAATTTGTTTGTTATACTTGAAAGCTGTGTAGAACACATTTCCTACCCCTGAAAGGTTTGCAAGTTGAATGCTACAGATCATGCAATACAATACACTAAAGGGCTGAGAGAGTATATTTCTACTATAAGTTTATAAACTTATATTAAAAGTCTAAATTACGTTGCCAATACAGAATATGTTTGAATGTTCATTCCTCCTGGACCATCATTAGAAAGTAAATTAATTAAATTCCATTAATTGAAGCTGCATAAACTCAATGCAGCAAATTAGTTTCATACTTTTTGGCTAATTTTTCTGGCCAACTACCAGCGCTGAAAAAAATTAAATTGGTTAAGTGGTTATCACTATCAATAAGGACTTGTGCCTTTTTCTATTTAAGCACTATTATCTCTACCCTGTGGCACATTAGCTCTTCAAATAGACAGCTCATTCTTTTAACTTTTCTAGAAGCATTCATCTACTTCAACAAACCATTGAGAGCTTATTAGTAGAAGTTATTTGTCTGTGACTTGTTTTGTAAACTGAAGTGATTAAAAAAGTAAAAAAAAAAAAAAGCAATAGTAGCATATATTATAAAATAGTCGTAAAATTAAGGATTTTTTATATTAACTTTTTTTTTTCTCTTCTTTCATGTTTGTTTTTCTTTAGTAATGGTCAAGCATTCTGTCATTTACTAGGAGTTATGTGTCATTGACTTTTTTCAAGTGAAAAAATCTCTATAACTCATAGTACTATCATTAGAAATTCCACTGTAGTATTAGACAGACCTAATTTGCAAGAGCATAGCTTCACAGCCTGAACCAGAAAAGTAAAGAGGTTGACAAAAAGACTGAAATATGACAAAAGGAAATAATCAATATCTGGCCTTATCAAAGAGCCTCATCTAGGGAGACAATGGATTGTCATTGAACCGAGAGTTCATGGAAAAACTGAGCAGTTTGAGAAAGATAATTGGATTATCATGAACCTGAAAGTGTGTTGAAAAGATAATTGGAATGGAAGTAGTCTACAGATTGTAGGAAAAAGATATATTCAGTTGACTTGTTGAAATTTTAAAACAGAAAAAAGGAATTTAAATCTTAAATGAGTAACTCATCTTCCTAATAAGGCTCAATCTTACAGTAACATATGTAAAAGTCAAAATAATTTCTCATATGGAAGAACAGATGCAGTAGATAAATAGCTTTGCAATATGAAAAAGATTCCTGTCAGCAGGTTGGGAATTCCTTGTATTGATTAGAAAACCTCTTCTTAAAGAAAAGATCTAAATTTTAATTGCCACTCAGTTTGCAAATTTAGCTAAATTTGAAACGGGCACTTATTCAAGGCCTAGACTCTGTGAACCTGTTAATTAACAGATAATCTGTAGTGGCTGTCTCTCAGTCTAGATGGTCGCAGCTGTTCCACTACTATGGACAATTAGGTATTTTATTTCATCAGGGATTTAGATCTCTTTTATTCCAGGTGATTATCCAAAGAAGCTGACTTTCTTTCTCAGAAAACTTGCATAACCCAGCTAAGATACTACTTTTCATATCTTCCTTTTCAGCTTTATTTAAAATTAGGAAAGTTTTTTCTCATTCAAAAATTTAGTATTAATAATATTATTTTTTGCACAATTTTTTTGAGTCTGTTCTTCTGGCTTTGTTGTGAAGAGCTCTAATAATTTAGAAAATATGAAGACAGAAAAGCATAAATTCATATCATCTGAATAGTATTAAAACAGAATAATTAAATACCTCATATATTTCAAACATTTAGGTAATCTTGGGAAGAAAATACTCTTTGCTTCATGAAAACCTTTTATGTAGTGCAGTGAAAAAACACAATTACATTGTAAAAAAATGTACTTGCCCAATTTTAATGTAATTCCTTAATACAGAAAAATTTAAAAATGTGGTCCTATTGGAGATTATATTAACAAAGGAAAATAAGAGATTATGTACACCATGATAAATCATAGTAAGAGAGATATGAAAATAAGGTAATAAAATTAAATATTTGCATTTATAATTTAATTCTGTTGCATTATTATCTGTTGATTACGGTTTTTTCCTGTATGGTTCACATTACTGAAATACAAGTTTTATACTATTATATATTTATATTAATGTATTTTTCCTTCATTCAATTTCATTTTAAGTACCCTGGTATGACTTTTGAGTAGGGGGAGGCCTGCTGGTGGCTTCCAGAAAAGTTACTGGTCTATTAAGGAGCAGCAAAACAGTGATGAACTTGAAGGTTTTCTCATTCCCAGAACTCTACCAGCACCTTGCTGAAGAACTCTTCATCAATACAAATAGCTCCTGATGGTTTTTTTATCATTCCATAAAGGAGCTCTATATAATTTTATTGAAATGTAAAAGAAAAAAAGAAAAGGCACAGTCTAATTAGCCATCATACGACATTATTTGCAATTTGGAAGTAACATTAAACTAAACCAACCTTGGTGTCTGACCAGTCCAGGGGCTCATAGAATGTTAGTGGAGACTGTGGTTCAATAGCAGAGTGAAGTGGATTGGATCAGTTTTCACCACTGTTCAGAATTTAGCTTTACACTAACTTTAAACTACTTCAGGCAAAGAAACAACTGCCAGAACTTCTACCCAGTGCACCGTAACTTTCTTCCCTACTTTTGTTATGAACATAACATTGTTGTGATGTCTTTAGCTAGCAAACTGGGGGAAAACTCCTGAATTATACTATATCAAGTTATTTCAAGAACATAAGCAATATTGCATTTTAATTCTGCTATAAACACAGTATTTAAATATTTGTAATCAAGAGCGTAGTATTCTATGCAAGTACTTAATAGACCCATATTTGTATATGTTTTATTTTAAATAAAATAAGAGGTTTTTTCAGAGAATTTCACCGTGGTGATAGAAATCGCTCTTTCATTGTCTTTGTAGGCATTCAATTAAGCTTTCAATGTTGAAGCAGTTTTTTATCAGCTAATGAAAGTAAACTTTATTAAAGCACGTTTTTTAAAATTAAATGATTACTGCCTTCTGTGTTTACTATATTCAATTATTGCAAAATTCAATTAACCCTTTGTATGTTCTCTTTAATGTATTTATCTGTTTTAACTGAATTTTCCTCTCCTGGAATTTAGTGAATAAATAGGAAAAGCAAAACTGAACAAACAGCATTTGGCTGTACTGGCAAATGAAATGTTAAAAATGAGAAAATTAAATAATCACTAAAGCCTGTGTGAAAAGCTCACTATTGAGGCTAAAAAATTGGTATGATTAGGAAAGAAAAAGTACTCAATATCTATACAGTCACCCTCACCCTATCCCAAGTCTGTAAAAGATCAAGAGAGATCCAGGACACCATAGGATTTCATTTTAGAAACAACGATGTTTAAAAAATAATCTCTACAGAGTCCATAACTGCAGTATGTCTGTCATAGAAAATCTAGAGGATTCTAGGTCACTTTTCTGCCGTGAACTGTTGAACAAAAGCTTTGAATTAAAAATGCTTTTCATCAGCATTTCTACTGCCTGCAACGTAATAAGAGCAGCAAAATTTATAAAATACTTTCTAAACTGTGAAGGAGAAACCATTCAGACCCTTTCAAGTTTCAAGGGCCAAGAGTCCCAGGCCTTCAGCTCCAGGACAGAATGTTGTATTTTTAATTCTATAATCTACTTGTGTGCGACAGACGATCTGTGATATCTGGGAGCATTTGCTCAAGATTAAAAACACCAAAATAAATGGTCTTGTAAAAGAGACAGGAGAGTGAGCTAGGAGTACTGTCTAAAATCCTAATTTTATCAACTTCTTTTTTAATTGCCGTTTTCTCTCCAGCTTGTATTTGACACGTGCACAAAAATGAAAAAGCAAATACTAACATGTAAAGTTAATGACAGCACTCACACCTCTTACCAGTTTGTTCTTGCCCAACTTCTATTTCTGTGAAAAGCAGGCTTTGAGCTGTGTCTGCCCTTCCTATCATTAACACTGGCAGGGTCTGCTTTATATCATATGAAGGACTTGAAGTAGTAAATGAGATGCATCAATTAAAGCTTTCTAATACTGTAGCAAGGTAGAAATGTAAATATAGTCTGTGTACAAAGCAAACTTCCAGATAAGTGGTTTATTTTGGATATGTATAGCTGGGATAGCCTCTTTTTGAAGAGATTAGGAAGGAATTCCGCTTATAATAGTCAGTGACAAAGATGGGCACTTCGATAAGACAGTATTAGTACAGTGCACCTAAGGCAAAATTAGGAAGCGGTATTTGATATTTCAGTAGAAAAATATGTCAGATAAAGCTGAAACAAAAGTAGACAAAATGAAGAGTAGATAAACTGACATGCTGCTTATATTCTGCTTGCCCTGCTTCTGGATTTCAGGATTTTTTTGTTGTGTCTGGACACCATTAAAATTTGGGCTGTGGGTTCCAGCATAGTTTCGCTCAAAGTCTACCTGAAGGCAAAGATAAAATCTAGCATTTAATTTGGAATAAATGACTGCAAGTTAAAATTACCAAATTATACTCCTTTTTTGGACAGAAAATGATGTCAGAATATTCAGCACTCAGTATCATTTGCTTCTATAATTCAAAATTTCAGTGCTTTCACAGAATACCAAAAGCAAGAAAATATCCCCTAATAAAAATGTGCAGTTTCACAGTGCTCTAAAGGTCCACAGGACTTCTTGCCCTTGGTTTATTTGTACAGCTCCCTATTACATTAATGTGAATTGTATGGGTGAATTAAAGGCATGGTTATAACCTAATTATCCTGACATTTGCACTATGTATGACTTCTGCTACACAGAAACCACACCAATAGAGTCAGTTAAATGTCTGTTAAAAATAATAAATGCATACATAAAGTAGAAAGAGGTATTTTGCATTCAATTCAGCTCTTACAGGAAAACAGGATGAAAAACAAGCTAGATCACATTTCTTGCTTATTCCTGAATTCAGCTTCAATGTTTTGTTCTTTAAATATAACAGAAATGGAGAATACTGCAAGGCAAATACTGCATTTTTTTGTGTTGCCACAGAATTTTTCATTATTAGGTTTTTTTTATTTGTTTTTTTGTTGTTTTGTTTTTATCATAGTGAATCGATAATTTCTTAATTTTGTATATGTTAAAAATTCATTGCTTGTGCACTGAAACCAAAAGGTTTTTTCCAGCTTCATTAAGAAGTTGTGTAAAAGACCTGTATTTATTTTTGCCTGTGAAGTCTCTCTTCATGTCATGATCCTTCATGTGTCTTTTGGTGTTTATTAATCCATCTTCTTTCTAGACCTCTCTGTCAAAAATTATAATGTATAAAATGAATTTTTATGCATGGCAAATAAAATCAACTTCCAACAGGTGTATCTGGTGAAGACAGAGACTATATGTGTATTTCTACAGGCCACCGTACAGCTGTTTTTAATTTATTGTAGATTAAACAATAGAAAATCCTATCTGCACTACCTGTGGTAGTTAGTAGTACTAATTACAGTATATCTGTACTAGATATTCTCACAGGAGAAGGATAGAGGAGGATATCGAATCTATTCTACTGTGTGTGTAGCTAGAGCAGTTTCTTTGACTTCACCTATAAGCCATTTAAAACCTACAGTATATGCAGAAAAACTTAGTGCATAACTAAAAGTTTTACATGTGGGAATAATGGACAAAATAACATGGACAAGATTTAATTTTATATTCTAGTTTAGGTAAATGATGTTAAGGATTGTTATTACAGAATTGCTTACCGGTTGAGTTAATCTTACTTATTCACAGTCATTAAAAATATTGATGTCTGGAGGTGAGCTAATTACTGCTCTTTTTCTGTAAGTGACAGGAAGTAAAGCATGAGCCACCCAATTTGGTATAATACTAATGCCATTCATTAAGCTGATTAACTATTCTTTAAAGATGCTGCTTAAAACTAATTATAAATGGAATGCAGATGGAAAAGTTCATAAGTAACTACACTATATATGTCTGCATTTATTATAATCATCTGTTATCCTGGAAAGTCTGTTTTTTGCATCCTGTTGTTTTCACACAAAAGCAACATACAGGCACTTCCTTTCACAAAACAATGCTGACTGATGTATAGGACTATGGAGTAGGAGAGGCTTTTTCATCTGTTGTGCTGTGTCTGTTGAGCAGGATTACTATCTGCTGTATTAATCATGACTTGGGAACAAACTTGAATTAAAGAGAACTCTTGTTGCATGGTCACCTTTGACTATGCTAAAAGAATTGTATTTGCCAACCTTTTTAAAGGTTTCTTCAGGTCTGGCCATGTCCCTCAAGTGGCTTGTTTGTCTTCTCTGTAATTCAGGTCATGCTGGCAAAGTCAAGGTCCAGAAGTGTAGCTGAACAAAAATTTTCACGGTGGAAGAAATTAAAATTCTGAGCATGGATTTCACCTACAAGAGTCTTTAGCATTCAAACTAGGGAAGATCTGTTTGGGTTACCATAACCACGGATAATAATTATAAATGGTTTAAGCTTCTTCTGCAAAGAATATGCATGTGTTAATGTTCACTGCACTGTGGGTTTTTTTCCAAATCTGATGCATTCTTTAATGTTTCTCCTCTCTGCTACTTTGTGAGACTTAAAAGGATGTGTAGTTTGGTACTTGGAGGGAAGAAATAACAATTTGTTTATTTTAAACAAGTTGGTTTTTGATCATGGGAAATCATTGTTTAACAGCCATATTGTTTTTATTTCTTGGTCCAATAAAACTGGTTCTTGAAACATTCTGGATAGTCTTAGGCTTTTAATGTTCTGAATTTCTATGTCACAGGATACAAGATTAAAAGAAATTTTCATTTTATAGTTTTGATTGGTACAACTCTTTTTTGGTAATGTCTTTTTGTAATTTTTTACTAAATAGAGGATCTGGATTTAAATGTTGATGTCATTTAGGAAATTAAAATTCAGCAAAGCATCTGGAATTTATATGTTGAATAAATAGTTGTGAAAGAGCAATCAATGTTTTAATTCAAATTTTAAAAAACCCAAAAACAACAAAACAAGTACTAAGTCAGAAAATGTCATGTTTACTTAATCTGAGGAAGAAAATGCCCAATTCCATACTTTTCTCACTTCAGTTGTCTGAAAAGTTATGTAGAAACTTAAATGGTCTGATTAGATTCTAATGAAGCAGATAAATACCATGTCACCTAACTTAAGGCATCTATGGCTTACACATGACCTAGACACTGCATGCTTCTTTTTGAGTTGGAAGAAAAAAGAGGTCTGCTTCAAGAATGCAATTTATCTGGTCTCAGTACTTTTATCTTACATTAGGAAGGCAAAGTCCTCTCCAGCACCTTTCATCAGCCCTAGCAGCAGTGTTGCTGCCACACAGATTTTTTTCCCATCCAAATGGTGTCAACACAAATAAATACAAGTATGTATTCCCTCCATATGGGAAGTGCTTGCCCCCTCACATTTCCATTATTCCATTATTCTGGAAATTTAATTTCAAATTTTTGCTGTAGGGAACTGCCTTCTGCTTAATACTGCTATTAGCAGTGATTCCCAGAACCTCCTACATAGAGCTCTTGCTCAGGGAATGCATTTCCTCCATCCACATCACGTCTGCCACTTGCAACTGCATCAAAGTTAAAGATAAAACAATGATCCCAGCTTGAGCTCTGGAAGAATAGTTCCATGGTTTTAATTAACAAGGAACCTGATTAGAGCAGATGGAAGGACATTTATGCAGCACTGACTGAATCACTGCAGTTGTAAATACGCTAGTAAACCAAATGTCTGTAGGATCAGCCTAGACCAACCCTAGTAGGTGATCATCTCTGCTATTAAATTGTAAAAAACATTAATTCCCTAGCATTTTTTCCATTTCTACAAATTAACACCCTAATACAATTCCCAGGCAGGATTTAGGTAATTGCATGTGTAGATGAGGCTGTCATGGTTTGGGAAAATATGACAACATAAGGGTTTTCACCGTGGCTTTCCACTGGCTCTCAGGGGTTAAGAATGGATGCTGACCTATTTCTTTACTAGCATATATGAAACCTCAACCTCCCACTTGACAAATGTATAAAAAGCACTTGCTTTGCATAGCTTTAGCAGCTACCAAATTCTGTATATTCCCATGGTCAATACCCATATGTGGGAACTATCTTTCCTTGGTATTCACTTTTTCATTGTGTAAGACATGGAACTAAGACATGGAATGCAGCTTTTTAGATTTTTACCTTGGAAGATGGGTATTTAAAATCTAGATAAAGCAACAGAGGATTTGGCAACTTTTTTACTATTAGATCATCATTGGATTTATTCTCAAGACCAAATAAAAAATAACTGGTTAATGATTTCAAAATTATGGCAAGAAAAAGGGATAGTCACTTTTATCATGGTTTGGTTGCATTGAAATAAACAATCAGTCCAAGGCACATATACTTGAAGATGAAATAAAGTATCTGAAGATGAAGGGCTTTTATGAATTACTTTCATAAGTAATTTAGGAACAGTCCTCAAGCAGCTAGAAAAGGTGCATCTTCATGCTGGAAAAAGGGAGCAGGTACATGTCCAGCTGAGAAACAGAGTCATTGAAAAAAAATTAGGTGTATGGTAGTCTGGCTTCCTGATTGACGGTATAAATTAATTAATATGCTTCTAGGTCATTAGGAAACTTTGCATTGTCTGTAAAGTTTCACATGCTATACATCAAACAGGAGAGAACAAACAATTGCTGGTATAGTATCACAAATCAATTGAATGCTGCTTAACAATTTTCATTTCATGCAAATCACCACTACCAGTAAATGAATTGCATTAAGATAGCCATCATTGTTTAATAAATAAATGCTTTAATTTCAAAATTTGTGTTGTTATATATAAAGCTTCCAGATGGCATCTTAAAATATATCTAACTCTGTTGATCTGAGGTTTAAAAACCCCAAGTTTTAGGATGTTCGTGACATGTCACTTCTAACCTTAGACTCTGATTTCTCAAGTCATTCAAGAGATGACTGTTCTGGCAGACATATAAAAAGAAACAAACTAAAAAACAAAAAAAGATAGATGAATGGGATGAGGGCAAATTATATGCTAACTGCAGAGAAATAACTCAATATTATATTAAACTAATAGCTTATTTTAGTCTATAAAATATATCAGGCTAAATCTGGTTTAATTTGAAATTGATATAAATGCAAAATACATTACAAGTTGGTGATGCTGTTGATACTAATTTAACTTATGCCTTGGGGCAATTGCCCCAGTTTGAAATCAATGCATCTGCATAATTTCAAATTTACGGCAGCATTGATGAGATCTTTGCTTTGCTGTTCGACATCATGAATAATATGAATATTATGAAGCATATAGCAATCAATATCCTGAAATATATTATGATCTGCATGATCACTAATATTGCAAATCTCTGGCATTGCAGAAAATGAAAGAGAAAAAAAAAAAGAAGCAAGTTTACACATTAGGACACCATGGCTCCATTACCAAAGTTATATTTGATTATGAAAACATCACAAAATACCAACAAATATAAGCAATTTATTATCCTTCCACTGCTTCTCGTTGTAAAGACACTGTCACTCCTTTCACTCCTACATTTAGAGAAACTAGACCCTGACTGCCACTTTACTGCACATGAGAGTATTTTACCAACTTTCTGGGTAGTAGAACTAACTGATAGTTAAAAATAAAGAATAATGCTAATTAACATCAAAGAAAAAACACAGACATACAGGTAATAGTGATAAAGGAATTTTCAGTTCTCCTGTAACAGACACTCTTCTGTTTTGATTATATTTTGTGTCCAATTTACCATGCTTGGAACATGGAAGTATGTGCATTTTGTAATTGAAATAGTCCCTACATTAAAAAAAAACCAAACATTTTGTGCCCTCAAGATCTCTCGCTGTCTCCTGTAGAAGCTTCGTGTCTGTGGCAGCAGGACGGGCAGCAAGTTGCAATGAATAGCTTGGCCTGATGATAATGAGAGAGCTACAGCAAGCCTTTGGATGTCTCAATTTATATGCAAAATCTCTATATTCTCTAGGTTGCTGCTCAAAAACCCATTTGCAATAGTTCTCCTCAGCTGTAATTTTTCCTTAGAGATAGCGCTAAATTATGGGATTGCTAAATTAGTGTTATAATGAGAAAAATAGAAGTAGAATACAGATTCCAAGGAAACCTTTAAAAATGTCATGATACCTTCATGCCAATACCAATATTAAATCCTTTATCCCTGCCAATTACAGTATGAGTAATTCATTCTGCTGAACTGTTTTGAAATGAAAGATATTTTCAAACCCAAGACACAATGCCCTGAAAATGTTTTTAATTTTAAATACTATGTTTTATCTATGATTTCCAGATATTACCCTTAGTAAAGACATTTTGGAAACAGACAAGTGAAGGAAAAATGGGATTTATCAGCTTAATAAAAAATCATTTAGGTAATTACATAATCTAAAACAGTGTACAGGTAGTGCGCCATATGCTATAATGTGTTTTCAAACGGGAAATTGAATTACATTTCCAGAATGACAAGGCAGTGGGTTTTGACCAGGAAAGGTTGCTGAAAGCAAGACTGTTGAAAGCCAAAATGCAAATAGACTAAACTCCAAGTAAACTCTGAATTGAAGAAAAAGTAACTGAATTCTAGGAAGATTTAATATTGATACAAACACCAAAGCACATTTAGCAAACTAAAAGCTAATTAATTGCACCAGATAAACATTATTCAAATTAAAACCAACTCGAAATAGTGTGACTTCAATCAAAATAGTAATCTCTTTAAGAAATGGTCAAGGACAGATAAGAAGTATTTTATTCAATGAACACGTTTGAGGTAATGATGAAATTATTTAACAATACAGATCTTATCTAAAAATGTTTTATGCATATGATATATTTAAATGATTAAGTGAATCTACTTGCCATAGTGTGCCATGTTTACAATACAACTTCATGGAATGCTTCTTCAGAACTGACTTTTAAAGTGAGTCTTTTAAAAATTGTGTTCAGGTTATTTATAGTACCTATATGTAACATTTAGCTTAAGAAATAGTTTTCCTTTGAAATATTGCAGAGTGGATTACTTACCATTATGTAGATATATTTAATAAAAGCATGTCATATTTTTTGTTGTTTATAATGCTAAACTTTACGTTTAAAGTGAATTTTTCTCATTTTCCAAATTTTAATTTCTGGGAGGAATTTTTTTCTTCCTGTCTGAAAACCTTGAAATGTTTTTTAAGTTTTCTACATTCAAGGGGACCTTGAAACTTTAACAGGGTAAACTTTGTGTGTTTTATTACCTTGTCTAATTACAGCTGTCACACAGAAAAACTGTAGAGGCCAAGTTCAGTGGGAATGTCTAGGCAACCTCTCAGAGACTGTGGTTATGAAAAGGGCAATTAACAGGAAGGACTATGTCTTTTCAAACCTTTGGAATGCAATTTTTGTACTTCAGTGATAAAGGCTTCTCACTGCTTCCTCAAGCTTAGATAGATCAAACACTGAGAGTGAGATGAGGAGCTTCCCTCTCCCCTGGTCCCACGGATTCTGCTGCTGACACCAAGGCCATGAGATACTGCAAGGCCTATGCCTGTTCTAAATGTTAGGAGGTACTTCTGGATTAAAGGAGGATCCAATTGAAGAAACTCCTTTTTCCCCCTTACTGAAACTGGAAGATGATAGGCATAATGAGAAGGAATGAAATAATAAGATTTTTTGACAGATTTTTTTCAAAAGTATACTTTTTCTAGGCAATCACAACCTCTTTGTGCTTCACATATCTTAAAAATAATTTCTCCTTTCATAATTTTTTTCCTTGAAAATGAGGAAATGTATGCCTGATGTGTAACATTTATAACTGAATAGAAATGTCACTTTTCTTCCAGTAATTTTGCTTTTCAGCTATAAAATCATTAGATTTTACAGCACAGTTTCAAAAGCATGTGGATAATGTCTGTTATCTACTTATAGTGTGATTAGCACTACAGATCTTAACTAGTCATTAAGTAAGCAGCATCATTCTTGAGCAACTAAAATATGAAAGGTCTTGTAGAAAAAAATACACTATATGAGCCCTCTAGACATTCTGGTAATTGTGCCACCATCTTCTACTGTTTATTTTGGAAACTGTTGACTCAGATGATTTAAAATCTAAAATGACCTGAGGCCAGTGTGGTTTTGACACAGAAAACAGATAACCAAAAAGAATAATATCAGAAAGAGCTGATATAAGAATATAGATATATAGATTTAGTTCATAAATTAGGGGATTTTTTATTGTTCTTCTTGCAGAGGTTATCTTTTCAGAAAAAAGTTCTAGATGGTTCATGTTCAAAAGGAAAGTTTATGAAGTATGTCTTACATATTCCACATACTAGGTACATACTTGTTAAAGGTATGGAGATATTTAAATGAAAACACTATTTCTTAAACTGGAAGCAATCAGGATCCCTAAATTAAAGAATTTTAATGTGTAGAAATTTGAAAAATATATCTATTGCATTGTCAAGTTAAGATTATGTAATTATCATAGGTCATTCAAATGGATCCAGGATTAGTTAGGACTAAAATATATAGAATGGATCCATTATTAATCAGAAATGGATGGCACTTAGGAAAGGATTTCACCAGGAACTCAGGTGATGTATTTTGATTTCTTGAATTCAATATGTGGATTGATATGTATTTGAGGTTGCCTTAACATCTGTTTCTAAACCCTTGTGAAAAAATTACCCTTTATTCCAATGCTGTAGTGAAAATGGCCACTTCAGTGTTGTGTGGTACTCTGGCATGTATAAATTGAAAATAGTTGTGGTTATAAACAATAGCTGACTTTTCTGGACACTGCTGAATCTTGGAATTTGAGTTTTGGCTATGAGCCAAAGGACTGCAATGCTGAAATCAGCCCTGATTTTCCAAGAGCAAGCAAGAATATTTGATGTTGCAGTCAAACTCTTGAGGTGTTCTGGGGATTGTTTTTCTTTTATACCACCATGACCAGACTGATCTCAGTAAAGACTGAAGTAGAAAGCAGTGCAGAGAGATGAATGTACTTCTCCAAGGAAAGATATTGTAATAACTTGGATTTGTATAACTCAAAGTAAACTTGACCCATCTATTTTCAGAAACAAACTATGTCTGAGACATTTTCTCTTATCTTTACAATTTAAATATGTTTCTAAATACAATCCCTGTAAACATATACATAGAAATGTAGAAAATAATAAAAAGTTTTATTTCTTTATTCAGCCATCATAACTTTCATCACCAAGCACAGTAAATCCTTTTTCATTTGGAACATGACAGCTAATCACATATTTAAGCTTTGGTTCAAACACAACTAAATAACTTAACAGTTTTAATTGCTAAATAGTCCCATAAATTATAGTTTTGTTGAAAAATTACTTATATCAACAATGTAGGAATGCAATGAAACAGCTGCTTAAGGAAAGTTTGGAATTCCTGATTTTATTAAATCACTTTATTTCCAAATATCTTTCATTTCACAAAAGCAAATGAAAAATTTTAAACAAATAGGAATTTTTATTCTTTATTCTCAATCTAATTTTTGATGTTACAGAACTAATGTACCAGAGTTACCAGTGAAGCTTTCTCAACTTTATTTTTAAAAATGCTCCTTAAAACTGTGAATGAGGGAGGATCACAGTATAAATTTGACATGCTAATCTACAATTTATCTCCAGTTTGTAGATCTGATTAATTTAGGTATTTTTGCCTTTTTAAAACAGGACTGCTGACTACAGCAGTAGTTAACTCTACCACAACTGTAGACATTATACTTCAATGTAAATATATAAATATGACATAGGAAAGCAGAAATACACAGACTCATTGCAGTTGAGATGATACATTTTTGTTTATGTCTCAGCATATTCCCATATCTTTTTGCAAAAGTTGTTAATGTAAGAGAAGGAAGAGCATTACATTATAGAAGTGAGAGATTTAAAATGGAATAAACTATTGGGAAGAAAAAGACACACAAAAATATAATCAAAACTTTCAGCTTATATATACATACAGATCTCTTATTATAAGAGTAAATAATTCAATTTTCTTAATATAAACTATATGTAGAGGCAAGAAAATATGTTATTATGAAGCCTTGTTTGATTTTCCTTGAAATAGGTAGATACTCCAGAAATCACATCAACACTGTAGTCTAGTCTATGTGGAGTCATATGTCTTTTAGTAAATATTTGACTGATTGATAAAGAATAAATGTTTTTCCCCAGATAGCAAACTTACTACAGCAAAACTTATTACAGCAGGATGTTCGACTGAGCATTCAGGGTGCTGAGACACAAATAAGAAGTCTGGATATCTGTAAACTTCCTTGTTCCTGACTCAATCTTTTTTTTCTTTTTTAAATTTTCCTTATAGCCTTCTGTCTACATTTGGCCAATACATGAATTCAGATAACATCTGATAACCAAGTTAATGTTAATTGCAAAAGTGCTTCAATTGTTACAAATGTGTCTGATGAAAATAGATTTTTATTTCCTGAATGAAAACACATCTTTCTAAACCTTTTGAGAAGAGATTTAAAAACTGATTTTTCTGCTCATTTTTTCTGTTCACCTTTATTTTGCAGGGGGAAAGGAGGAAAAACCCAAAATGTTCATCAGTTTGGTAGTGTCTGTCCAACAAAAATGGACAATTAACCTGAAAATAGGGGGTATTTGTCTGTCAGTTGAAACTGGCAACTTTTTCCCTCCTTATACATTAATGTAGAACTGTATATCACGATTGAGCATGTCAGATGTAGACCAGAGGATAGATTTCTGCGTATTCCCTACCATTTCACACTGTGTTAACAGCCTACTTGTATAACATATATTTCTTTGACGCTGTTTAGCTCTTCTAACGCACCAATCTGTCACTCTTTAAAGAAGTTTTGCAAAGATCTTGGTAAGATATATGATCTTTCAGTGAGTTAGCACCACAACGAACACTTCATAAGCTCTGTCAAACAGTGATTTGTGCTGTACTGCAGCAGGCTTTTCCTAGGACATTTTTCTTTTTCTCAATAAAAGCACAGAGTATTGAAAGTATTTAAAAGTAGAAGCTGACAGGGCGTTGTTCAAGCCATTTTTCAATACAGAAATACCAGTAAGTTCAGAGACATGACTGTCACATCTGTTTCAATATTAACTTGTCATGTAGAGATAGCCAGAGAAATGGTGGCCTACACAGATGTTTAAAGTGAAGTTAATAAAAATCTTGTGTTACTGTAATGATAATCCTTTCTCTCCTCTCAAATTATGACGACTTCTATTCAATCCGATAACAAATTAGTCAAGAGAGGAATGACCCACAGAAGGTAACATGAAGGGATAGGAATAAAAGCAGTTCTTAACCTGGCTGCCAATATGAAGGCTATCTATGTTAATTCTACCTTACATTAGTTACAAAAGGAGACTTTGAAGAAGGAAGGTTTATATGTTTACATCACATGAATTACTCTGCAGCTGCTCTCCATCATTACATTTATAAAATAAGATTAAATGCCTTTTACTTCTTATGTCCTGGCCCAGTTATTTTAAACCAGGAAAAGCAAAGCAAGCTGTTTGATCTCCAATCCTACAAGACTCAGACTAGAAACTGCAAATAGCCCTTTTTGATATTAAAATGTCTAGGGAAAAAAAATTATAGCCATAATAGTCCATAGCTCAGAATCAGTAGTGTCCTGAATAATTCACATTGATATTTATTTTTTCACTATTAAAAAGAGAAAAAAGGGTTGATTAACAGTTTTTCCTTGAGATCCACAAAGGATAATTATATAAATCAGTGCCTACTATGCCAAGTGGTACTTGCTTATGGAAGAATCAATCAGCTCAAAAGTTCATTCTTTCTTCAGACATTTAAAATAATTTCTGCATCACAAAAATAATTTTTCATCAAACAATACACTACTTTCACTCTCCCATGCTTCAAAATTCTGAAAATGTTTTTCCATATGTGTCAGGGAACTTGGGAACTTGCCTCCAGCATAAGGCAAAGCACACAAATTTTGAGACTCGAGAGATGTTCTCTAAGAACTGCGCGAGCCCATGCAACGAAGGTGATAATAGAATGCTGAACACCAAGACAAGGCAGAAATTCTTTACTGTGAGGGTGGTGACACACTGGAACAGGTTACCCAGAGAAATTATGGATGACCCAATCTTGGCAGAGCTCAGAGACAAGATTGGATGGGGTTTTGAGCAACCTGGTCTATTGGAAGGTGTCCCTACCCACGCTGGGGGTGTTGGAACTAAGTGAAATTTAAGGTCCAGCCAAATCAGTCTCTGATTCTGTGATTCTAATGCTAATTCTTGCAACAGGAAAATGATAGCATAATGCTGAAATAAAATAACAATTACAGTTGATTACTTCTCAAGTGAAGGACATATGGATATTCTTAGTACAAGAGAAAAGGTAATTTGGAATAGGTAGGAAAAGCAGATTTCAATTTTTCATGTTT
Source organism: Cichladusa arquata (assembly GCA_026413545.1). Lineage (NCBI taxonomy): Eukaryota > Metazoa > Chordata > Aves > Passeriformes > Muscicapidae > Cichladusa > Cichladusa arquata. Next base: position 134,974,055 of record JAOTQP010001286.1, on the reverse strand, counting down.
GCACAATAAAGTACCTTTTCTCCCATGGGGAAAGATGCCTTTTGGAAGGTACAATATTGTGGGTACACATCTCAGCACTGATTGATAAAATTTTTGTGGAATATAAGTTATTCAAAGTTTTTGTGCTTGGTCTTGATGAGTGGCCTGTGGCAGATGTTTATTCACATTGCTGTCCATTAAATTGATCACATTGTCTTTGGTTAATGAATCATCATGTAAGTAATTTGGACAAGATCAGTAATGTTCTATTATTTCACCTTATGAAATGGCGTCAATAAGCCATAATGCATTTTAGCTCTGTGAAATTATCAGGGTAATTACCATGCAGAATAATGCAAATATCCTTGATCTAGTGTTTTTAAATGTTCTCTCATCTGGACATTTGTAATGAAAAATTCGTATTACACCTGAGATGAGCATTAACCAGAGAGACCTTTTCTCATAAATAGGACTGCATTAGGTGGCCATCTGCTTCAGACCTTGTGTTGGTTCTGAGATATTTTTTCTCTTATCTTATATTTACA
>JAOTQP010001286.1:134931091-134962214 GCA_026413545.1 Cichladusa arquata | reverse complement strand
AGCTCCATTGGCATGATAATGGGAAAAATTCTTCAAATTGACACAGTAACAGAAAAAACACTCAACCCCCAACACTCAAATACTCAATCTGTCAATTTTGAAATGAATGGCATAAAAAATGTACTCTTGAATGAGTTAGACATTCCTCTTTTTGATATAACATTTTTCAGGAGATCGTTGGATATATTTTTGGGTTTGCTTTAAGGGGAGATGAAAATATACTGTGTAAATCTGAACTGGAATGATAAACTCCCAAAATAGCCCTGTGGTTAGACATTACTAGTTTGTAATAAGACTATTATATGCAAATATGAAAACCATTTTTTTAAACTCATAATTAGAGAGGTCATTATTTGCACAGTGTTATTTCTTAAGGCAAAATAAAGTTAACAAATTGGAAAGGATTCAGAAAAATGGGAAACAAATTCTGTTAGTTTTCAAAATTGTCATTTTATCTAGAGACTGAAGGACTCAGACTTTTCTGTATGTGTGAAAGAGGATTAAGACAATAGCTTGATTTACTGCAGAAACTCATGCAGAAGGAAAACATTTTTGTTTTGAGAAGGCAATTCTTGAATCAATAGCAGTGATGAATTCAAGGGGTAAAAATCTGATGAACAAAAACTTAAAAAAACCAAACCCCAAGGTACATATTTTAATAGTGGTGGTTTACAAATTACTGAAACATAATCTAAGAATGTCGCAGACTCTTGATTTAAGTCCTAATATAATAATATAATGACTTAAAGCCTTAATGCACAAATTGCTGTTAAGGTATTTTTGGGCCATGTCCAATAAAAGAAAAATAACCAATTATTTTCAAGAGTTCCTTCTATGAGTCAATGTTTTATGCCAGAAACATCTAACTTTACATATAAAACGGACCCTTGTGATTCTATTCAAATGATTCTCTCCTAATTTTGCCTAATACAATTATCCAACACAGAATTCAGCAAAAGGTTGCTGAAGATGATTACAGACTAATGAGCTTCTTATCTCTTTCTCCCTGTTTGCCATGGAGACTCTTTGATTAAACACTCATCCTTAAAGATTTCCTGTGATAAATGTCTTATTGTTCCCTACCAATGATCATTACATCTCACACAGAGGATCCTGACACAAGCAAGAAAAACACCAAGAACAGAAGTATATCTTATTCAATATTAATCTGAGGATTGTTTGTTTGCTGGCTTGTTTTTACATTTCAGAAAAAACTTGAATTTGAGGCACACTTAGAAGTCAGCATACTTAAGATCATAGATGTCTGTAGACTAGTTTTGTGTAAATATCGTCATCTGCCTCTTTTAATTCAGAACAAATAAATTTGAGGATTTTTTTTCCTTATTATTTTAGATAATTTCTCTTACATTGCCTTCCCTTTAAATGAAGAGAAGAGGAAGAGGTCATGCTTGTGCTTTAGCAATGTGATTATTATGGATTGATTTTTCAAAATGCGGTATTTCATTGGAAACAACAGTGTTTTGTAATGTCACAAGCATAAATACAGGACACCCTACTAAATGCTTCAATTTTTAATCTGTTAAATAATACCAATATTTGCATATTTTTTAATTTATATATTTTTGGGACAGATTTTATTCATAAAGAAAAGAGTTATTAAACAAATAGCTTCTTATTCCTTTACTTTTCTCCATAGGATTTTATTGAAAAATCAGAAGACATATTTAATGATTGCTTTATTTCATTTCCTCTTTCTAACTGAACATTGTTTGAATGCACAAAGATTTTCACCTGCATGTTTTGGTATTCAGTAAAGTATTTTAAAATAAATTAACATAAAAAATTAATTAAAATAAATATTACTTTACTTGATTTATTAGAAGTGAAAAAATATCCTATTTATAAAAAAATAAATTGTATTTATTTCTTGTAGTCAACTATGTGGCGGAGTTGCTCTCTATATGAGACAACACTTGAAATGTAGTGACATCTCTCTTGGGATGGATGACTAATGAGTTGAGAGTTTGTGGGCTCAGATCAAAGAAAGAGCAGAGTAATAAAGGTGCTGTGGGTGCTTACTACAGGCTGCCTGATCAGGTGAAGGAGGAGGATGAGGCTTTCTCCAGGCAGCTTGAAGCAGCCTCAAAGTCACAGGTACTAGTTCTTGTGAGGGACTTTATCTACCCTGCCATCTGCTGGAGAAGCAACACAGCAAAGCACAAACAGTCTGCGGGGTTCCTTTGAAAACACTCATGGCAATTTGCTGTCACAGGTAGTAGAGGATCCCACAAAGAATGGTGAACTGCTCAACTTCATATTAACAGCATCTCCTTTTTGGAGATGTGAAGGGTGGGGGTAGCCTTGGCTGCAGAGACCATGCAAATTTGGAGCTATATATGAGGAAAGGAGGAAGCAGGGCAGCAACTAAGACTACAACCATGAACTTCAGGAGAGCTGATGTTAGCCACTTCAGGGATGGTCTTGGAAGAATCCTGTGAAAACAGGCCCTGCAGGGAAGGGGGGTCCAAGAGAGCTAGTTGATATCCAAATATGACTTCCTTCAGAACCAATTAGGAGGCATATCAATGAGCAAAAATCAAACAAAGGGGGAGAGACACCCTCATGGATTAATAAAGAACTCCTGTCATTACTCAAGCATTAGCAGGAAATACACAGGTGTTAGAAGCAACATCAAGCCACATGGAATGAATATACAGAGATTATCAGAGTAAGCAGAAATGAGACCAGGAAGGCCAAGGCCCATCCACAATTAAATCTGGCCAAAGGATGTCCAGGACAACAAGAAGAGCTTCTCAAAATACATCAATAAGCGAAGAAAAACAGAAGGATAATGTGAGTCCATTAGTAAACAGAAGGGGACCCTGGCAACAGGGGACACTGAGAAAGCAGAATTACCAAATTCCTTCTTTGCATCAGTCTTCACTGACATAATCAACCCTCAGGGTTCTCTGACACAGGCCAGGGTAAAGGAGTCTTGGAGGGAAGATATTCCCTTGGTGAAGGAGGATTGGCTTAGATAACAGCTAAGCAAACTTAACACCCACAAGTGCATGGGCTCTGGCAGGATGAAAACATGAGAGAACTTCTGGACACTGTAGTGAGGTCACTCACAGTCATCTTTGCAAGGTCGTGGTGATCAGGAGAGGTGCCTGGGGGCTGGAAAAAAGCAAATTTCACCCTGGTCTTCAAAAAGGGCAAGATGGAGGACATGGGGAGCTATTGGCCAGTCAGCCTCACTTGAATCCCTGGAAAGGTGATGGAGCAGCTCATTCTGAAGGCCATCTGTATCCATTGGATGACAAGAAGTATTAGATTAGGAGTATTCAACATGGATTTGCTAAAAGTAAATCGGGTTTGACCAAACAGATTGCCTTCTACAATGAAACAACTACCTGGATAAATGGGGAGAGAGCAGTGGAAATTGTCTACCTTGGCTTCAGCAAGGCTTTTGACAATGTCTCCCACAAAATCTTGATAGAGAAAATAAGGAAGAGTTGACTGGATGAGTGGACAGAGGTCAATTAAAATCTGGCTGAATAGAAGGGTTTTAATCAGTGGCACGGGGTCTGGTTGAAGGTTTTTCACTAAGGGTGCCCTCCAAGATTCAATACTGGGCCCAGTATTGTTTAACTTATTCATCAGTGGTTTGAACAAGAGGGCAGATGCCTCCTCAACAGGTTCACTGAAGACACAAAGTTGGGAGGAGTGGCCAATACCTGAGTGCTGTGCAATCTTCAGAAAGACCCTGACAGGCTGGAAAGATGGACAGGAAGAACTGTCTGAAATTCAACAAAGGCAGGTGCAGAGTCCTGAACCTGGGGAATAATAACTCCAAGGATCAGTACAGGCTGAGGGCTGGTCTGGAAAGCAGCTCTGTGGAGAAGACTTGGGGCTCCTGATGGATGCAATCCTGTGCCATGTGCTCTAGCTGACCCTGCTTGAACAGCAAGTTTGGACAAGATCACCCACTGTGTTGCCTTCCAAACTTAGCGGTTCTTTGATTCTTTGAATTAAACTGTGCACAATCCATGACTAGTTTTCAAATGAAGCCTTCTCCCCTGAAAAATTAATTTTGATAAGGTTGTTTTTAATCATGAAATGTGACAGAAGCTTAATTATATCACCTATTCCTGAGCTAATGTTGCATCTTGCAGTTTCCCCATAATGCAGTGAGCTGGAAACAATTTACTTAGGGTAATAAATAATGCTACATTTATATATAATATTTTCATTATATAAAGGTTATAAGAATTAGACACTTTCATAATCAAGGAAGTATTCTGACTTTAATGTTTTCTAAAAATTTCTTATTCCATGCTAAAATGGGCGTTGTAAAAATCACCATTCTAATATCCTTTTTTTTTTAGAATTCAGAAATTTCAAGGGCAGAATACAGTTGTATTTGTATTCCTAGATGTTTTAATGAAATATTTTCACTATTTCCTGTACATATAGCTACAAAATATTTGTCAATATAAAAATTCTGTTTGTATTTTCAACAAGACTTTGTTTTTCTAATTGTCTAAATAAATATGTGTTTTGATCAGAGAAGTGCACAACCCACTAACTAGATTAGTTTTTCCATTGAAAAAATGCATTTATGCTTTTTTTACTATTTATCTGTATGGATGTTGAGTTATTTCATGCATATATTGTCATGGTAGGTAAAAGGCTGAAGAGGTTCATACTAAATTCCAAGTCTGGGAATTCTGTAATTCCCCTGCAATTTATATGTGTGTATGTACTTATAAAGATATATTTATTTTTACCTATCTTTATAGATGTATACTTAATTCCTTCTTCTTCTGCAGTGGATTTTTTCCAAGTAAACTGAATTGAAATACTTATGACCTCTTATTTTTAAAAGTCATCTAACAGGTGTCAAATTGAATTAGAATATTCAGCTCACTATTTAAATATTTTGCCATTTACTCTATGCAGAACCCACTGGACTGAAAAAATTGTTAATTGCAAGTCACCGGTATAATTGTGTAAGAACACAGATACATGATTATACATATTTCAAATCCATGAGGTAAGTTTTAGGTCAGATACAACAGAGAGTAGCTTCAAATTAAATGAAAGTGCCTTGTGGACCTTCCAATACACTGCTCTTTAATGGTTGTATTTGTTTATATGTGGAATAGAATACTATGAATTTTTTAAAAAAAGCAACAACTAAAATTAAACTTCACATAGTTACCAAGAAATAATCATAAATCAGTGTAAGCATTTCACAGACAGATATATTTGGTTGCAGATGGTTTTATGATTTTACAAAATCATGTCAAATAGAACCTAGTAATATAAGCAGTAAAATAAGATGACTGCCTTTGCATCTTTGTTATAAGCTGGCCTTTGTAGGCTGTGGAAAGAACAAAGCAGGATATAAAGTCAAAGTACTTCACTTGATGCCATGTAATGCATTAACTACTGGAACTGACAATATACACAGAAGAAAATAGAGTGCACTAACTTAAAAGCAGGAATAAATTACATCTCCTGGGGAACGAGCAGTTTTCTGCCTGAAGCTAGCTCCTATATACAAATAGTTATTCTTGCTTATTTTTGGGAAAAGCCCCAGTAGATCTATCTGAGTCTGGATAAGAAACATGTTGGATTATTTGAGAAATTCAAAAGAAAAAAAAAAAAAAAGTTCTAGAATTATGTATATATATATAGGAAATTATATATAAGCAATTTTTCAGAGCTTGTTCCACAGATCCTTTTTGGGACATAACTAATCAGTGGCTTAGAATGGCTAACAATCTTATGGTTGGTATTTAAAAAAATATAAATGGTCTACAAATGCCAATGCTGCTCCCTAGGATTAGAGACATTAACTAAGATTCTTTTGGGGGTGGAAATGATGAAAAAGATCTACTATTTTATTGAAATAGTAGAATAATGGTTGGGTGTTTTTAAGTACCATGCTGTGTGCTTTCAAGCAGGGCAGAGGAGGATCTGCAAAATAATATCCAGAATGACTTTTTGAATAATGAAATATACAATACCTTTTGTTGCTTTGAATTTTTAGAATAAAAGAGCTTTGTGAGTTCTTTATTTTAGCCATATTTAAAATGTGTAATTTTTTATACCAATAGAATCAAAATTTTCCATCTATGAGAAGCACTGAAATTGCTCACTACTGTACCCCACCACACTTGTATTTTCTTTTATATTAGTGTTATTCTCAGGATAGTACCTGATATTCACTATCAGGGCCATAAATGCACAATCTGCTGTGTGAAAAAAAAATACCTGGGCCTGAAAAATAGTCAATCTTCATGTGAATTTTAGTGTGTGACCAAAACCACAGATTTCTTACAATTGTAAATAGTGGTAAAACTTAGCTCAATTATGTGAAGCTATTTTAAGTCATTATTGATGTGTTATAAATCAGGAAATTGATAGAGAAATATAAATGTTTACCATATTGGAATTACCATATATTCCCAACAATAGTGCTAAAATATACTAGTTTTACTGTATTATTAATAAAAAACAATATTAGCATTACTGATATATATAGTGTCTGTTAAATGCATTCCTACCTCACTGAAAATATACCAGCAATAATAATGATCTAAAACTGTACACGCTCCTTAAGCAGGCAAGACTATTCATGAGAGTTCCAGCTGGGTTTTATACAATCAGTTCATGTCTAGAACCTGGGCTTTTTCATTTGTGATAATGGTGGTCAAATAATGAAGTTCTTAAGATGGATGGAGAGCTGGTCCCATGTGAAAATTTATGGCATACAATGATTTGGTACTGTAGTAGCAATGAAAAAAAATTACATCTTTTTAGAAAGCAATCTAAGTATGAAAACTTTTCTAACAGAAAATAACTCATTTTTATTAGCTTCATTTTTAAACAGTTTTTACACTTTCAAAACTTTGAATATCTTATAATGTTGTTCTTACTTTTCCTTTCTTCAAAAATGTGTATCTCCACATCAGAATATTAATCAGAATATCAGAGTCATACTTCCATTTGGTTTCCAAAGTTTGGTTTTGCGCATCTTTATGTGATTTTGATAATTCCTATCAGTAGTGAGGGAGTTCTCCTAAGATCCATTAGGAATTTATATTATCAGTGGCCTAACCCTTGGGTGATGTGATATAGTCCAGAATGAAAAGGTATGTGCATTAAAATGATTTAAACTCATCGGTGCAGTAACAGGCCTCCTTTATTACATCTGCAAACAGTATACAGAGGACTGGGGAAAGAAACAGAAATTTACTCTTTCTAAATAAATTAAATTCTGCTTAAAGAACAAAGAAAGTATATGTAATTATTCCAGAAAGAGAACGTTTGGGAAAAGTTGCAGTTCACATCAAAGTAAGGAAATTACAGAAATGGCAATGCCTTATCTTACTTCTTTTCACAGAAAAAAGTATCATTAAGATCAAATTTAATTACAAAAGATTGTTATAGCAATTGATAAAGGCAATGAAGAGGAAAAAAAGAAAGATCAGATTTTAAATTAAAGTAATCTAACTCAGTACTGAACACAATAAAACTTCTTGAATACTAAAATCTTTTATCCTGCCATTTTAAAGGTGGGAATTAGGACTTAAACAAGTGGGTGGAAGTCAGTTGGGTGGTTTATGAAAATCTTGAAGCACTGCTTTTATCTCCTGTTTTCTTAAAATTTTTCTTAAGGAAGAACAAAGAATGTAGTAGCTGTGCTAGTTGTTAATATTAACATTATACCTGAAACTGAAAGGGGTAAAGATTGCTCTGAGCAACCAGGATGAGTGAATGAGAAGAAGGAACCTGGAAAAGTAAAATATTGTTTTAGCATGATGCTTATCATTAAAGCACAATACTAGAATCGTCAGTTACAACAAAGACTCAGTCTTTCACATCTGATTTAAAATTAATTTCTTTATTTGTTAAAAACACCTAAAGACTATTCTAAGAGGATGAGTGTTCAATGTATAACTAGCTTAATCCCAGTTTGGGCTAGTAAATTCTGCTTTTGAGGGGTAATTGTTTCCCTTTAACATCCTTCTGTTTTTCTAAGGTTCATTTTCTATATGGCATTCTTGGATAAATCCTTCATAATTATCAATTAGCAGAAATAATATTTGTAAAATAATTTAAGATACTTTGAAAGTAATTACTGGTAAATCCCAGGTTCATTAACTCAATTTACTGAGCTGCTTAATCTAAAACCTTTGGCTGCCACAGGCTTCTAAATATACTGGTATATTTTCCTAACATTATTGAAATTATGGCTTGATAAACCTTTCAATATCTTTCAGTTTCTGCCTAAAATGAGAATTTACCTCATTATAAATGGAAATTGTGAAAATATTGTTCAGTATTTTGGTATCATTTTGCAAATCCTGATTTATAACACAGTTTTAATTACATCTAGAAGACAGAAACCATAGCAAATTGGTTTTCTGGGGAGTATTTAAAGCCCTTCAAATATTTTTTCAAGAGAGTAACTGATTGCCAATAGTGTTTTTTGCAGGTGAAAGATTTCATTGCTAAAATTCTAGCATGACATTTTAACATTCTTCAACACTACAACTATCTAAGACTGCATCTTTCTTAGCCTAAAGATTGATTCACCTATAGAACATGAATCTTCATCTTAAGCATTAATTAATCTTCTTGTTCTCATAATTAGCGGAAGTATTGCTGGTTTATTTAAATATTAAGACATCACTTTTGGTGTCTTGTGGGATGGTTTTCAAAACCGTAGCTTGTTTTTAAGTTGCAATATTTATAATTGTACACTGATAAAGGAGTCTGAAGATGATGCAATTGTGTTACTAAAATAAATTTGGAATTCCACAAAATGAATTCATCTTTTTATTCAGCTCTGCAAAGTCAGAGGCTAAAACCAATTTGCCTTAAATTATCTTGACTCTGGAAGGGCATTTAAATGTAACGAAATTGTAGCAGTTTTGCTACATGTGTATGAAAGATTCCATCAGCAAAGATTTAATTTCTCACAGAACTGACTGTAATGAACATGTAAATAAAGAGTCTGTTATGTTAATTCATTCATCTTGTATGATGGCCTTCTGAGTTTTGTTCAGGATGAAACCTTTAATGGTAGACCTGTACAAGTGTAGCATGTAAAATTTCTTTAGCATTTCTGTCAATCGGTGGAGGTGACCTTAGCTGCACAAAACAGCTCATGGGTAAAAGTTCTCTTTGCACTACATCATCAAGTTAATTCTGGGTTCTTTTGAGAGAAGGTCAGAAACTTTAATTGTGAGAGTTTAAGATCACTAGCTGCTTAATCAGTTTAACCTTCCTAATCCAAATGCTCTTAACGTTGGCTGGAATTTTACACTTCAGATAAAGAAACTTCCTGGTGGGCAGTTATGCATTGATTCTCTCCATGTCACTGTTCCCTCTTGTTTTTCATTTTGAAGATTTTATATCACATCAAACATTATATAATTCACATAATCACAACATCATCAAGGTTGGAAGAGACCTTCAAGATTATCTAGTCCAACCATCAACCAAGCACCACCATAGTCACCCCTAAACCTTATCCCCAGGTGCCACATCCAGATGCCTCTTGAACACTTCCTGAGATGGTGACTCCCTCACCTCCCTGGGAAATTTGTTGAAATGCCTAACCACTCTTTCAGCAGTTTTTTTTTCCTGATATCTAATCTGTGCCTACTCTGGGACAACTTGATGCCATTTCCTCTCGAGACATGACAGAATAGATAGACGCCCATATTTCATACTCTTATGATTTAATTCTAGGTATGTGTTTTTAAAACTTTTGTATACATCTTAGAACCTGTAAAAACTGTGTAACTAACAGTGAAAAGTCTTTGATTTTGATGCCTGCTAGTTCCCAGTTCTGTCTTCTTTAGAGAACCATGAGGAAAACAGATCTTTTTCAATATCAATACTTACACAATCAAGTTGAAAAGAAAATAATTTTAAACTAAGATCCATAGGAAACAGACATTTTGACCCACATTTAATTCAGGTAGCAGTGGACAGGAGTCATAAACAAAGGATGCAGAATGATGTGCACAGGGTGACATCAGAAATGATAAGGCAAGGTTAAAGTAAACCTGCCTCAGGTCAGCCTGGGACACAGAAGAATGCAGGACAGCAGGAGTCACAGAAAGAACAACATTGCTGGAAAAACAAAGATAGTGGAATGTAAAAAAGGATGAGTGCAAATTTCTCAGAAGAGAGATGCAGAATGGGCTGGTCGAGGGATTGTGGAACAGGATCAGAGAACACTGGAACAATCAAGGAACTCATATTGTCAGTCTTTTACACACTGGTGGATAAGGGTGAGGAAGGGTCTGAAATGTTCCTTAAAGAGCTCAAGAGAGTCTCTAATTCACACACGTTAGTTCTCATCCACTTTAACCTTCCTGTTTCTTGTTGAAAAGGCAGTAGGGCAGGATGAAAACTGTAAAGATTTCAGGAGATCTTAAAGAATCCATACCTGCATTCCACTGCAAAATTTATTCCCACTAGGTACTTGTCAGTTTTTAAAAACCTTCCCATTTTCCAAAGGCAGTGGTTTTCTATATTTTGTATGCAATATTATTAGAAAGAACTTTTATAATTTACTCCACGTGTATTTTTCCCACCAAAATTTAAACATCCTCCCCCCCACCACCCAGCATGCACTTTAGCACCTATGCAAATTAGAACCCAAATATTTTCTTCCTCTTTGCAATTTCCTTTTACATATTTAGTTTTGGTCTTCTTTAACTATTATAATACTAATGCTATCTTACTTCACAACTCATGAGACTACTAGTCTAATTTCCTCTTGATTTTTTTCACTTTATTCATGCTTTCTTTTGAAGTATTGGGCCCCAGTTAGCAAAGACTAGTTATGAATTTTTGTGCTTCATGGATCACAGCTCATAATTACAGCAGGCTCTTTCTGGTCTCTGGATGTGTCCAGTTATTCATCTGTGAGTGTTATTTTAATTCTTGTCCCACTCTTTAAATAATGTTCTGGTTTTTAAATAACATTTTTAATTAAAAATATTTTGGTTTTAGTTTTCTTGTTGGTTGGTTGGTTGATTTGACTTGTTTGATTTTATTTTTTCAAAACATTAATTGTTGAATTCCAGGTAGATAGGCAAGGCTTTTATCCTTCTGTATTGTCCATGGAATAAAGCACTTTTGGCACAAATTAAAGGGCTTCAGTAGACAAATTTGGCCTAAGTCCCAGAATAATATGGTGCTTATTTACTACAATCTATAAATCTCTAGGCTGGCCAAAAATGTGGTGTCAAATTCCAATTTTCTAACTATCTGAAGTAAAAAGCAAAGTGCATGCATCGGTAGGAAAAATGCTGTGGTTTAACTCTTCCTTTACTCTTATTTCATTTAATATAAATACTGAAAAAGCAGTATTTGGAGATTCAGTCCTCCTGCATCTTTAACCACCAAATGAAAGTGCTGAGGTAGGGGTTATTTCATGTCAAACTGAAAGAACTATGAAAATTATTTTCTACCTTTGTTTATCTGGACAAGATTTTAAAAGCAGAGGCTTTTTAGTAACCATAATGATTGTAACTTCAGGAGTGAACATTCGGGAATTTTGTTCTAATTGGAGATGAAAGCTCAGAGGGTTTCCGTCATTTATCCAAGTCATGTGGGTATTATCCATACACCAAGGACTTATAAAGTGTTCAGTTTCCACTAGGAACACCATAGACTGAAGTCAAATTTTGTAATCATTAACAAACACTAAGCTTCCATCACCTGAGTAAATCAAATTAAAATGACTGAAACTCACTGAGCTAGGTTTTATCACCTATAAATGGTACAGCAAATGGATTAAGAGCACTCCTTCACTCCTAAGGGGAGAAAGCAGAAGAATGGACAGCACAATAATCAATAGCTGGCTTTCTGGATTCTCAAGTACAATAATGAAAGAGTTTCTCTCTTTCCCAATTTCCTGACAGGGAAGTCAGTTCTTTCCAGATAACGTGCAGTTATGCATTAGTCACAGTATAAGATTAATAACTCCATGGTGCTGTCATCTTCCTTGTTTAATTGCAAAGCTGCATTTTAAGTACAGCTAAGTCAGCAAAGTGACTTGCCAACCATTTGCTCTTTCTAAATGTTCCAGGCAGCCACAGCAGGTCCAGTTATTCTCTGTGTCTAGGTGCATGGTGACTCCATTATCCTCTTTTGAAGGTAACTGTAGCTGCTCAAGTGAGCCTGAACTGTGCAAGAAAAAGAAGTATATATAGTGTCTATATGTGTGTCTGTAGAAAAATTCCTACTATATAACGAGACCTCTTAAAAGAGACTTTGATCTCCCATTTTTCAAATTTATGACTTGCTTTCTGAGTCTGTAAACTCTTGCCTTAAATTAAAGGCAGCCTCATATGTCTTACACTGAGCCACAGTTTAATGGCACTTTTGGGAGCTATTTTTCATGTTATTACAGGTTTAAAATTTGATCACAGTCTTGGGCAGATTTTTTTTGTTTTGTCTTCTTTTTTTTAATAAATAAAAATGTAGTCAACTATAGTCAGAAAATAAAAAATAGATTCAACATATAGTAAACATGTTCATGGTTCCTTTCACTTATTTTTCCTTCTGACAATCCTATATCAGTAGAACGAGGTCCTTCCCTTTTGATCCTGGAGCTGTCTGGAAGAGTGGCTGGATATCCCAGTCATGTTCCAGTCATAGTTGACACACTAAGTCGTGTTTAATTTCATTTTATAACAGACTTATAATTATCAGATTAAAGATAAAACAAATTAGACATTTTCATTAAATATGTAGGAAACAACCTGATTACTATAATTCTGTTCTTTTTCCTTCTGCAGTTACCAATTAAAAGACATTTCTTTGTGCTAAGGATAATTCTCTTAAATTTAAACTAAAAAGAAGTTCCTCCAAAATTCCTTTACTGATGCAGCTGTTTGCACACCATCTACTCAGTTCATTGCCAAAATAAAGAAAAAACACCAACCATCTTAATGATTTTATATTATTTTTCTCTATTCCATATAATGACAAATTTTCTTATTGTCCAAGAAGCTTTGGTAAACCAGGTGTTTCTTTTCACATAATTTCTCACCATTATTTTTACAACTGTGGTTATCAAAGAGACCAGAGTGCATTCCATGCTTCTTGGACTGAATGTCAAACATTTCAGGATGACAATTTAACCATTCATTTTGTGTAAGAATAAAGAAACTGCATCTAAGACAGAACTTCTACAGTCTGAAAAGTCTATTATAGTTTTCAATGCCTTTTCTGTGATGAACCTATCCATTCATAATTTCCTGAAAGTACAGGTGCTTAAGACATTTGTAAACAAGTTATTTCTATTTGTCAGTAAGAATTTTTCCCTAGTTACTTGCATTTGGAAATTAAACTACCGTATTACTTTAAAACAATGTAGTGGGTAAGTGTAGGAATTTAGATTTCCACAAAGTTTAACTATGCAAAGAGTTTCCTTGGACATTGAGTTTAGTATCTGTTCTAGTAGCATTAAAAAGTTAGAAAGAAGCTAAGGAAATAGGTTTCATATATCTTAGAGTCTAAGAACCATAGCAGGAATGTATTTTTTCACCAAACATTTTCTGCATTTCCTTGAGGAGTTTTGGATTGCTTTAAAGGAAGGTGATATCAAAAACCTTGAACACTCAATGAAAACTTTTTCTCTCATTTTTAAAACAAGTAAAAATATAGTTAGCTTAGTGATGTTTAATGAATTTACATTGTAAAAATATATTAATGGACTTCTAGATTATAACTGCCATATTTTGTAGCATTTGCTGAAGCAGATGAATTTTTTCCGGGGCTTTGGAGGTTGCCATATTAGTCAGGCTATCCACTGACTATGCTGCTTACTAAGTTATATTTAGCTGGTCTTTCAGTGCTCTGATACTGCTAAAAGCAGCATTAGCATGTTTTATCACATCAAACATGATATCTGACTTTTCCTCTGAATTGTGACTCTCCTTAAAGCAATCATATAGTTATGTAAGGGAATATTCATGTTCTTGCCATGCCAAGCTTCCTGATGATTGATTTTAGTTTTGACTGTTAATTCTTTCTGCACCATTATTGACCAAACATCTTTTAAATAGTACATAAGCTACCAGGGCAGTATGTAAAAACCTGCAGTTGCATATCAGTTTAAAACAGCAGAAGGTGAAATTTCCGTGTAACATGGGTGTGTTGAGAGGGTAAAGGAGATTATTCAGAATGTCATTTTCTTTGCCTCAATACATTGACACAGTATTTGGAGCAGAGATTTATCCTTCTGACCTATCCTGAAAGAAACTTCTACCAGCACCGTATTGTAAAGTCTTGCTGTCTGTGCCCCTCTACCACCTCCCTGGCAAGCTTATTCCAAAGCTTGACAAGCTCTTACATGAAGAAATCTTTCCTAATAGCGAATCTAAACCTCCTCTGGTGCAACTTGACACAATCTCCTCTTGTCCTATCTCTTGTTACCTGGGAGAAGAGACCGACAGCCACCTCTCCACAACTTCCATTCAGGCAGCTGCAGAGAATGATGTCTCCCCTGTGCTTCCTTTTCTCCAAGCTAAACACTTCCAGCTCCCTCAGCTGCTCCTCATCAGACTTGTGCTCCAGTCCCTTCACAGCCCTTCTCTGGATGCACTCCAACCCCTCAATGTCTTTATTGAAATGAGAGCCCCAGAACTTAACATAGGGTCCAAGGTGTGGTCTCACTAGAGCTGAGTGCAGAGAGAAAATCACTGCCCTGGTCCTGCTGACCACACAATTGCTGACACAGGCCAGAATGTCACTGACCTTCTTGGCCACCTGGATTCGCCCCTAGATCATGTCCAGTCAGAACCCCCCAGGTCTTTTTCCACCAGGAGCCTTTACAGACACTTCCCTGGGTTCCAGTGAACTAAATGATAATGGTAAGAGGCAAAAAAAAATAACAGAGGAAGTGGGTAAGATAAAGGGATTCACAGGATTATGCTACAACAGAGATACTGTGCTACTGGGAAGGGTGATATATATGTTATTTTGGTAAACAAAGATTTTATCTAGGAAGTTCACTACCTGTCTTTCCTTTTAGTACAAATCTATATTAATTTTGTATGTTGGATCCATGGCCCCTTTTTCTGTCCTACCTTTTACAGAACTCCTAGGATGATTCTGGAAAAATGTATGTAAATCCAGGATGATATGCATCTGCACACAAATCTGTCTTTCAGAAGTGTAGTTTTCAAGCATTCATTCTATCAAATTTCTGCCTCTCAACTCTGGAGGTATCCACAGGAATGCAAAAAATTGCTTTAATTATCATAAACTAATGTTACTTTACAAAAAATATTTCTTCAACAGCAGTAATCTAGTTCTTAAGATTAATGATATAATTTCTAAATTTTGTCATTGATGGAAATTATTTTAGAGTTTTTCCAGGCTCTGTTTACTTGAAAAGCTACAAGGTAATCTGGTTTTGCAGTTTATTCTTCAGTTCTATGATAGCACTTCGCTGTTTCCATGCCTTATTTCTCCATTATGAATACTACCTCACCACCTAGAACCTTAGATAAACTGCTTGACCAAAGGTTCATGAGGGCTTAGAAGAGCCAGACAAATGTGCCACGTATCATGAACTGCTTAGTCTGACACTGCATGTTAATTCTGTTTTGTGCTGTTGCATATAGCCTTGCAACCATTCTAATTTGAATTATCTTTGGATTATATTTGTTTGTGTCTCATGTTTACCCTGCTATTAGTAAGACTACCTGCCATTTTGAACAAGGGTGTTATAATGATCTTGCTATTAGCCAAATAATTTCCTCTCAGACATAAATTCCATTGCTTCATATCATCCACTTTGTGCCAGCACTCTGGAAATGGTTTACAGACAATAGTGGTTTTGTAGCCCTCTAGTCCTAGAATAAATTAATGCATAATCTGCACAATGTCAGCACAGGAATTGGCAGGCTTAGTAGATTCTGGTGCATTTCAGGCATTTTCTGGCTAGGGTAGCACACAAAAGGTCCAATTAAGAGATTTTCTAAATGTGTGCAAATAATTATACTAACAGCTCCCTTTTCCATCATCCCCAGTATTTCACTCTTCCAATCTTTCTAAAGATCCAACTTTTATTCTTAATTTTTGTGCAATCATTTACCTAACAGTCTGAAAGATCTATGGTCCAAATTAAGAAACTGCTAGCAAAGAGCTTTGCCATCAATATTTAGATACACTTAAAGAATAGCTTGAAATTTATAAGCAACTCTAGCATGCTAAGAGAACACACTTATTTCTGGACACTGATCAGATATCTCTGTTTGGTAAAAGTTTTCATTCTGTGAACAAATTTTACATACTTTAAAAACATCTGTAAAAATTGAAGATATAAATAAGATCATTAAGGTCCTACAAACAAACAAACAAACAAACAAACCTCATGAAGTTAATGATGTCTGTCATATCACTTGCACATTTAGGAAAGAATATGGAATTCTGGGACAAAAATACATTTGTTCCTCTCCCTGTCATCTATTTGTTTAGGGAGTTCTGAAGATAAACTACTCATGTCTAATTAAAACATTTGTCATAGCTTCTTCCAAAGATTTCGTATTGTTAAACAACCATTTCATCTTTGTACCAAAATCTAAAGCAAACCCAAATAGCAAATGAAGATAAATGAACTGATTAAGTCACAGACACTTCTAGTAGGTATGTAAACAGTCAACATATAATTTAAAGGTCTCGTAACAGCCCCTGCCCAGAGGCTGCAAACCTCAGTGAAATTTATTTTGTAAATATAGATTAGAAACTCTGAAAACAATTGACAGTATTTAATGTGAACAAATATTTGACAAGTGAATTGGGCCTATGAAAACGGAATCCTTATGGAGAATCTGAAAATGAGGAGCCAGTAAAGACTGTTTTGCAGAGCTGGCTAATGAGGACAAGTATGTAAGTTCATCTAAGAATAAGACTAATGCACAGGCTTCCCCAAAGAAAGAAAGAAAGGAACCAGGACAGCCCTGTCTCAAGGCATAGGCCTCAGTCATTTATTTGTAAGTGCCTGGAGAGGTGGTATGTGCTGTATTTCAGACTCAAATCCACTGACAGCGATTTTAGGTTCAGTGTATATAATGCAGTGTTTTTCATACAGGAAGCAAATCTAAAATTTTGTACATGCATATGTGTATATGCAGATTATTCTTCTACCAAATATTCAGACAGATGAATGAGAGTATTCTCACTGAGTTCTATTTTTAAAAAAGCTGCAGTGTTTGCATAGATTGTCTTGATATCAAATGTGTCAGAGGGCTGGATGCAATTCAGCTTGAATAGATTTAGGAGGTTTTTTACAGGGTCACTTGAAACACTCTTTATTCTATTGCTTCTTAAAAATTGGATTGCTTTCTGTTTATATTACTTAATTTCTTTTTAATATACTTAAATATATATTTTATGTATTTAAAATGTGAAGCAATAGAGTTGGTGTTAGTCAACCAAAAACATTATCTCGTCCTTCTGTGTAGGATACTTTCATGTTGTACTGTTCTTCTTTTCATGAAATTTATCCTGTGTCCGTCTTTGGCTGTATATGTGTGGTATTAATAAGATATATACATGAAAAATAAAACAGGTTATTGCTAAACAATTAGGAAGCATTATGTGATCACCGGTTCTCTAGAGGATTCTATCAAGCACACTGGCAGGGTTTCCATGGAAACAAGAACGTTATTAAAGACTCCAAAAAGTCCTGTCTTTCTCAGGTTTGTCCCCTTTCCTCTTTTTTTTAGGTAGTTTGTGTTGTGCATAAGCATTTCATTTCAAACTGTGTAATAAATGAAAGGATTTAATCTCCTCATTAAATGGAATATATTCCTTTCTATAATAAGCTCTAGAATTCTGTGGATCTTGAGCTGCTGTCCTAATTTTAGGCAGTTTTACATTAAGAGGATATGGCTATTCATTTACTGAGAATGAATAAGAAATGTGACCTAGACTGCTATTTTTCTATCATGCTTATTTTTTCTAGTAGCTTTAAGGAAAAAAAAAAAATAAGAATGTGGAATGGGCATGTGACTTACATCAGCCTACTAACTTGCTTCCTCCATATCTGAGTTTCCATAGTTCTTAAAGAATACCAACAGTTAGAGTATGGGATTTCTTTCTTGGACTGGAATGTTTGCAGTTAAACATTGCCTCTGGGCTCTGAACTGTGTATGCAATTGAGATGTTTGTTGACAACTGCAGAGAAATCATACTTATAAAAATACAATGTTTAGCTGAGAAAACATTTTAATAAAAGATTAATTCAACAAGACAGCAATAAATATGTTGTTAAATCTATCTTTCTAATGGAAATGAAACTGTGTTATCTTACTAATAGAAGTATCATGTTCTGTTCTGGGATCTTTGAAAAATAGAGCTTAAAACTGGTTTAGGTTTTTTTCCATTTCTCAAATGTCCCTTTCTTCTCATGATAATTAATTTTCATATTATATGACTAATTCACATTGAAGCCACATAACATTTTAAATTCATTTTATAGCAGTTCCCAAAATTTTTATTATTTAGGAATATTGTTAGATCACCAGAGAGTTAAACAGCCTCCTGTACTATCAACTTAAGTTATGAAGCAAAATGTGTTTAGCTGGATTTGGAATAGACAGGATGAGAGGGATTCCTCTGAGAATCTTCAATATAGAAGTCTACATGTTCACTACATTTCTGTATTTTTAAGACCACAACAGAGAATAAAGCACTTACTGTCCATCTTGTGTTCTCTGCTAAAATGAATCATAGATTTGTGATATCATGTAGGTTGGAAGGAGCCTCAGGAGGCCTTCTGTCCACAACAAGGTCAACTACAGTAATTTGCTTGGGCCCATGTCTACTTTCAGCATCTTCAAAGATGGAGATATTGTCTCTAGAGACTGTCTCTGGGCACTTTTTCCAGTGCCTGACCTCAATCATGGAAAATTTCTTTTTCCTTACATTGGATCTGAATTTCACATGTTTCAGTTTATGTTCATTCTATCTTGTCCTTTCACTATTTACCTTTTAGAAGAAACTGGGTCCATATTCTCAGTGCTTTCCCATTAGGTATTTGAAGACAATAGTAAGGTGCTCCATATATCTTCTTTTCTCCAACCTGAACATACCCATTTTTTCCAGCTTCTACTCTAGTCATACGCTCCAAGTACCAAATCACTGTGGCAACCTTCAAGTTGACTCAGTCCAGTATAGCTTTGTCTTTCCTGTTGTGATGGGCTGATCTTGGCTGGATGCCAGGTGCTTACCATGCTGCACTATCACTCTCCCTTCTCAGATGGGCAGGTGAGTGGAAATCTAACAAAAAGCTTATGGATCCACATAAGAACAGGGAGAGATCATTCAGGATTACTGTCACTGGGAAAACAGACTCAGATTGGGAAAATTAGTTTATTACTCATGATATCTGAGTAGGATTTCTGAGTAGGATAATGAGAAATAAAATCAAATACTAAAACACTTTCCCCCCACCCATCCCATCTTCCTGGGCCTTACTTATGATTTTCTCTACCTCCTCCATCAAAACAGTGCAGGGATGACACAGAATGGGGGTCGATGCCAGTTCATTGTCTCTGCCCTTCCTTCCTCCTGATGGGCAGGACTACTCAGACTCTTCCTCTGTTCCAGGGTGAGGTCCCTCCCCTGAGACAGAGTCATCAAAAAACTTCTCCGGACTAAATCATTCACCCAGGCTGAAGTTCTTCATGAACTGCTCCATCACAGGTCTCTTCTGTGGGGTGCAGTTTTCGGAAACAGACTGCTCCAGTGTGGGGTATCCCATGGGCTCACAAGTCCTAACAGTAAATCTCCAGCTTGGGCTTCTCTCTCTATGGGGCCACAGGTTCTGCCAGGAGCCTACTTCAGTACAGGGTTCCCATGGGGCCAAGTTTCCTTCAGGTGCATCCACTGCTCCAGTATAACATCCTCCAGGGGCTGCAGGTGAATATCTACTCAGTCATGGACCTCCATGAGGTCCAGCCTGCCTGATCATGGTCTTCACCACAGATTGCAGGGGAGAGCTGCTGTGGTGTCTGAAGCACTTTCTCCCCCTCCTTTTTCACTGACCCTGGTGTGTGCAGGGCCATTTCCCTCATAGTCTCATGCCTCTCTCCAGCTAAAATTTCAGTTTTTATGCCTTTCTTGAATACATTATTCCAAAGGTGCTATCACTGTCACTGATGGGCTCATCCTTGGCCAGCTGTGGGTCCGTCTGGGAGCCAGCAGGCATGGGTTCTGTCAGATACAGGGGAAGCTTCCAGGAGCTACTCACCCCTGTAGCCACCCCTGTGGCCCATCTTGTTCTAAAACCTTGTCATTCAGACACTTTACACTCATACTGGACTTTTAATATGGTCTACTGTAAAAGTGTCTATTTCTCAAAAATGATTATGAAAGAGCCTAAGATGATTAGCTCCAATACAGAAGTCTAGTGTGTAGGTATATGAAAAGTTAGGTGAGATTTCTAGTTCCATATGTTAAGTGGATCCTGGAAATGCAAAGTGAAAGAAATTGCTGGAAAGACCTATCTTGAAGTACCAGCATATGAATAAGAAATATGAGAGAAGACAAGATATAGCAGACAAGAAGATTCTGAGAAATGGAACAGGCAATTTTGAAACTGTTAATGGGGAAAAAAATCACCACAATTCAAAGATGGGACAGAATGTTAAAAAATAAGTAAGAAAAATACAGTGATTATAGGGTATTGTTAAAGGACCAAATGAGAAGATCAAAGCTGGGGGAATAGAAAGGGTGCACAAAGGGAAAGAAATATATACAACTGCAAAAAAAATTCCAGGGCAAAAACAAGTTGTATGTTTCCTTGAATGTATATGAATCGGTTTAAAAAAAAAAACAAAACCAAACTTTTGAATATGAACTAGTCTGTATTTTATTTTTTCTTTCTTTCTTTCTTTGTCAAACAACATATGATCATATTTAGAGACTGCTGCTCTTCATTTATCAATAACCACTGTACTGTTTTCTACCGAAAATGGTACATTTCCCTTTCCTGAATTGAGATGAAAATTTTTACTATGTCAGGAAGACAAACATGAACATTATCTTGACCACAAATTAACAGACTGAATGGCAAGTAATCTAATTGATTACTTGAGAGGTGAGGGGAAAATTCATTTATTATAATATAGCATTTTCTCAAAAAGAAACTAAAAAAAATCCAAAAAAATAAACTTTGTAAATCTACTGCATTTTTAATGAATATTATATATTTGCTAAAAAATCTGACAATAGTCTTATACATTTGTCATATGTGTACTTCAAATAATATTCATAAAGATATTAGTACTCAGTACATTATTTATACATATTATGGAAACACATTTATTAATAAAGTACTTAAATATATATTTATATAAACACTATAATGAAGTGACTTGCTATGTGTATCTATGATCTTGTGATATTATTTTTGAAGTAATTTACTTTAGTTATATTTTTGAAATTGTATACCACAGGCTGAGAACTGTACTTTTGATTTCTTACAAGTTTTAATATTTTAAAATTGTGACTTTCTGATCTTAATTTTTAATAATTTCTACAGAAGTGTAGAATTTTCTGCATTAGAGAGTAGGGTCGGAAGTAAATAGAACATGGCTGCAAAAGTAATTTTGTAGACCCCCAGTACCTAGAAGGAGACTACTAAAAGAAAGCTAGAGAGAGACCTTCCACAAGGGAGTGTAGTGGTAGGGCAATGGGGAATGGCAGTAAACTGAAGGAGGATAGGCTTAGAAATTAGGAATAAATCCTTTACTGTGGGTGTGATGAGGCGCTGCAGCAGGTTGCCCAGAGAAGCTGTGGATGTCCCATCCCTGGAGGTGTACAAGCCCAGGTTGGATGGGGCCCTGAGTAACCTGGTCTAGTGGAAGCTGTGCCTGTTCATGGCAGGGGGATTGGGACTAGATTATCTTTAAAATCTCTTCAAACCCAACCACTCTATGATTCTATGATTGATCCTCATTTAGCTAAGGTTATTGTAGATGCAGAGAAATATAATCACTTGTAGAATGCACTCCAGTCTGGAATATATGAAAAAAGTAATGAATAGAGTCAGAAGTATCAAGGTTTTTTTTTAGCATTTGAAATCTAAGGTAAGGAAATTACTTAGCTACTTTCATACTCTTATCTAGTTCTTCAAAAACAAACAAAGAAAAAAAACCAAGATCAAAGTACTTATTTTCTATGGTGGTCAGCTGTAACAAAAATATTTGCTTTCTAGTGCTTTCCCTTCTGTGAATTTTCATTGTCTAATAGTATGGTTGTATTTACTCTCCAGTGTGTGAATTCTGCAATGGGATTAGGAATTTACATCTATCTAGTTGCCTATTTTAATGAGAATTTTAGCAGTGCTTTTCAGAATGTGTCATTACTGCTAAATTTGCTAAAAGCTCAGCTGTAGATTCAAGAGATGCTAGAGAAAGAAGACGACAAACTGAAATTCTTAGTGATTGTATAGTCAATTCAGCATCAAGTTTCAACAGTGCAGCTCGGGGCTTCTTTTGCATTTTGCTATACAAGTAATCATATGCTCTGTGTTCTCCTAAGCATAATGTTTAATTTATGCGACAATAATTTATGCTGTTGTTGAATTATTTAACTTTCAGGTAGTCTATGCTATAATGTAAGGAATGTGTTTTTCTTTGATTCTGACTGTTACACTGTCATCATGATGAAAATAGCAAGTTATGCATTTTATTACTGTATTATTACATTGTGTGCTTTGAGTATTGTCACTTGATGCAAATACTTTGGCAGCCAATTAATTGTATGAGGTTCCTCAGCCAATTTGTATTTTCTTGTTGATTTTCTTTGCTGTTCCTCCACTGAAGGTGCCCAGACACATAAACAGTATTTGTGTTGTGCCAGCATGACATTAAAAGCCAACTCATTTTAGAATTAATCTCTTAAAATTCTTTTGATAGAAATTCAGGTTTTTTCCTCATGTATCTCTAAGTACTTTCCTTTACTGAGTAAAAATCTTGTTTTAGTAAATCCTGTGTAATGCCATTGGTCCAGATGGAATTGCAAATCTATCCATCAGTGCACATACCATCACACCATCTTCATAAACAATGTGATCTACCAAGTATTGGATGAGAAGTGTTACAACAATATAAATATGCCCACAGGGATTTATCAGGATGTTGGGTCTTGAAAACATATCCTTGACAGCCATTCTCATATAATGGGCAGGGCAGTAGTTAGTAGTTACTGGTGTTACTGGCTTATCTTACCTTACAAGTTTTTTACGTGGGTGTCTCCTATGAGCACCTACAAAAATCGTCTCTTTAGTGAATCACTCACATACTTCTCAGAGCCCCTTGTGTGTTGTGTCTCTCTGTGGCAATACAACATCACAAAAGTGCTTAGGTACCACTGGTTATGCTGTTGCATTGGCTACACAGTTCCAGTGCACTTACTTTGAGAGTCAAGGTAAGCAAATATTAATTGTATCTTGATTAATGCACTTTAATTTATGCACATAATAGACCTCAGCTCAAGCTAGTCAGAGTATGAAGTTGGTTATATTGAGATAAGATGTTCATACTGATTCCCTTTTGATATTTATTTCATCTAGGCACTTTGATAGCATGATTCCATTGTAATATGATATTTAATTTTCAACATACTACCAAAATAAATACTTATCGCAAATAATATCAGGATACTGATTTTAATTGCCTTCATCAGGAGAGCTGTTTGACAGCAACCATATGTATTCAGCTTTTTTAAACTTGTTAAGATAGGGTGTACTTCACAAGAATTTATAAAACAAAGTGCGATGTGTTTTGAAGGTGTCCCTGCCAGTAGTAGAGGGGTTGCAACTAGATGATAATTAAGGCCCCTTCCAACCAAAGCAATTACTTGGTTCTATATCCTGCTAGAAGATTAAGGGTGGAATAAAGGCGGAATATGGCAAAAAAGAGAACCTTTTTCAGAATTCAGAATTCTGTTTTCAGCAAGGTGGTCTACTACAAGACAAGAAGTCTGTCATCAGGGACCTCTGAGTTTTAATTGCAAGATTGCTGCCTCTCTAAATACCTGCTCTTCAACTCAGCTCTCTTTCATTTTGGGAAGTGTCTGTAACAGCTGTAGTCATACAGAGTGCTGTGTCTCTTAATATCAACACACATATTGCAACATCCTTTTTTGAAAACAGCACTAGAAAGACTTTTTTTTTTTTAATATTTTTTAATTTATTATTAGCTCAGTTCTGCTATCTTGCTTTTTTCACAAGGTCATTATTACAAGTTTTGGCATATGTTCAAGTAGTGGCAATTGAATCTTTAAAATTTTCAATAGGGGAGAGCAAGCTAATGAAAATAAAAGATGAACATTTGGATCATGTTTCCAACTACCTTTTAAATTTGAAGTAGTAAAATGGACACCAACCTGAGATTTTAAGTTGATTATTAGACATGCATTGTGATTTTCCAGGAAAAAATCTATAATGACTTCTGGCACACATCTTTAATGCTTTGGATTTCTATCATAAACCAGAATGGCTCCGAAGATGCCGTGACTACCTTTTGACTCAATGCATGAAATAAGAAGGATATATATTTTAGGCCTCAGTGGCTCTAAAGGCAAGGCTTTTGAAAAGAACTGTTCTGTATAACTTTTTTGATTAATGTTGAGAGGGCAAAAAGCACAGATATCAAAAAATATGGATATGGATGTGGATATGGATGTGGATGTGGATGTGGATGTGGATGTGGATGTGGATGTGGATGTATTCACCGTGAAATTTGTCATGGGGGGAAAGGAACACCAAAAAATGTACTTGCCAGAACTCAATATTTTAAGTAGAAGATCAGAGGAAATAGATGTGTCAGGGTAAAGCTTTTACCTTACTCACACTGATGTACACTGTGATCACCACTCCAGAGTGGATGTTGGATACATCCACAGAAGTCAATGCTCATTCCAGCCACTCTCAGTGCAGGTGTTCATGCAGTGGTCAGGCTTCAGCACACAGCAGTTCCACTGTGGGCACTTTGCTTCCATGTGATTTCATATGGCTGTATTAAAACATTTCCAGCAGATCTCTACAGGCAAGGGCCTTTGTAGGAAATCAGATCAGTCCACAGCAAACCACATTATGCACCTTTCCACTATTTTCTGGTATGGTTCTGGCAGTTGTTGATCTGTGGCTAGTGTCAAGACTCGTGACACTCAATTTGTGTTTAGAGTATCCTGGTTTCCATGGCTTTCCTTTTCTTGACCTAGGAGAGGGCACAATAGTCCCAGAATCACAGAAACAGGCAGTATCTGAACCTGGAAGGCAGCCCTGAATATAATCTAGTTCAAGTCCCCCCACCCCGAGAGCAAGGACACCTGGAGTGGGGTGATCAGAGCCATGTCCAGTTGAGTTTTGAGCATCTGCAGGATAGAGACCCCACAGCCTCCCTGAACAACCAGTTTGAATCAACCTTATAGTGGGAAAAATATATGTTTGAACTGTATTCTATTTCCATTTGTGCCAAATTTTCTCATTATTGCTCTTGGTACCTTTGAGAAGAGTCTGTCTCCATCTTCTTTACTTCTCTGTCAAGTATTTATAAGCACTGATGATTCCTCTTGAACCTTCTCTACCCCAGGCTGAACATGCACTCTCTCAGACTCCCTGGTATGTCTGCAGCTCCAGTCCCTGAATAATTTGTGACTCTTTGTTGGACTCTCTCTGTCCATGTCTCTCATACTGGGGAGCCATCACTGGACACTGTACTCCAGGTGTGAGGGAACTGGTCTCTGTCTGGACTTTATGATGCTTCTTGCATTTCATCCCCTTTCACGCATTTCACCTCCCAGCTCTTCAGTCACTTTTCAACACACATCACAGACTCTTCATCTACCCCATACTTTATCAGTTTGTCTATGAGTGTTACTGGCTAAAGTGAAAAAGATATTCAACTTCTACTTGGAAAACTTTGTTCATCACTCAAGCAGAACACTGAAACTCCTATTTCTTAATGCTTCTGTGGTGTAAAAATCTTTTCCGTCTAGTTCTGATTTTAGTTTTCCAAATTTGAATGTCTCTGTGAACTTTTCAAATGCAGGCAGACTTAATTTAAGTTTGATAAATTTTGGCAAATAAGGTAACCGAGCTGCCAAAGCAGTCATAAATTGGCTGAGAAAATGTCTTCAGAAGAGGTTAAGTCCTGCTCCTCTCTTCTGGTGAAGCAGTAGTCACATTTCACATTCAGGAGTACTGAATTCTAAAGTCTCTGCATAATTAAGCAACTGCAGAAATCTTGACTCTGAGATCTTGAAAACATTTTGTCATCATTTAGGCATTTTGTGATGCAATTAAACAGAAATTCTTGTAGAAATGTAACATTACAGAAGCAAAGAGATCAAAAATATGCCACAGAAATTGTGCTGCTTTGTTTGCACAGTGCTTGGTAAGAATACACCCTGTTGTTTAGAGATTTTGCAAAAATAAGTATATGGAACTGCACATTTTAGGAAGAAATTTTGATGAATATTTGCATTTTTCTTCAGCTCATGAAAGTAAATTATTTTAAGCTGCGTGATCCTTGTAATCCAGTTGTCATTATGACAGAAGGTACAAACGACTAGACAATGAAAGTTATGATACCCTCTTATGCCTCTAAAGTCCTATACTAAACATAATATAGTAAATTAATATGAGATTTTGCTTGATGGTTTAGACACTGAAGTAGTCTCATTCCAACAGTTTTAAAACTAAGATAAAAATAACTGAAGATATATGCATTGAAATCCATTCTTCATTGAATGGTGCAAAACTTTAAACAGTGCACCTGTTCTGAGAAAACAAACAAACAAACAAAACTTTTAATCAGGTCAAGAAAGTTGAAAATAAACCAAAGGAAGTATTCTTTTCCCCCTGATTCTGCTCTAGGTGTTCCACTAGATCATGGGCAGGAAAATTTTAAAAAATAGTAAATGAATTCAAACAATACAAGTTCTTCACTGTCTTTCTTTTTCAATTTGCTTGGATATTATTTTTTTTCTATCTCTAAGCTGTCATAGGAGAACTATATTGAATGATAGGAGAACTTATTTGGGGACCACAAGAGGTTATGAAATCCAACACACCTCCCAAATCTTGACTTCAGAGGCAGTTATATTTTCTCTGGGTCTTACGCAGCTCACTTTTGAAAATTTCCAAGGCTGTAAGTTCCACAGCCTCTCCAGGCAAACATAAGCTCCCAGGACATAACCTGCATCACCATGGTCTTCTTCACCAGCTACAGGGGAACTTCTGCACCTGTAGCCTATAGTACCTTATTCTTCTTCACTGGATTTGGTGTCTTCAGGTTTACATCTCTCATTTTTCTTACGCCTCCCTCTCCCTCCCTCTCTCTCCCCTCCTTTTCTTCTGTTGCACAGCATTTTTTCCTCTTCTTAAATATGTTACCGCAGAGGCTCCACCAATTTTGCTAATTGCCTCAGCTTTAGTCACTGGTGGAGCTCTGTCTTGGAGCATCCTGGAGCTGGCTCCATGGGGGCAGCCCCTGACATCTACAGAGGCCACTCCTGCAGCCACCAATACCAAAACCTTGACACACTAACCCAGTACAATCTTCATTTCTGTAAGCGTTTTTTTCTTGGTGGCTTTCACATCCTACCTGCTACACTTCTCCTGAGAAGGTCCTTCAAACTAAGAGGTGTAAACTGATCCCAAAGGAAGTGCCAACTCTTCCTCTCTGCAGGCAGTGTCTGTCAGATGACACTGGGTGCTCTGGTTAGGATTCAGCCTTCTTCCTGACTCTACCACCAAGTGATTTTCACAGAACAGAAACAAATTTATTTTATACAGTAAAATAACAACAGATAAAACAAGTGCCACTTTGAATACTTAGTCACTTGTTTGGAGTGAGTGGTTGTGTGGTGTTTTGTTGCCAGCTGGGTTAGAACACAAGATTGCCATTATTTTATACATTTCCATAAATGTTTGTTATTAATAGAACAGTGTCTCCATTACAATAATTTAATTATAATTTCTTTGTGGTTCAGAGGCAAAATTGAAAACCAGGTGTAAAAATCAGCTGCTGCCAAGTTCATACTTTGATGTAATTTCTCTCTTGAAAAATAATAAAAAAAAACCTCAAAATCCACAAGATCTCTAGTAATTTCTAAAACCTCAAGTATTATGTTATTTATCATATTTCACATTTTTCATGCTTGGTTTAAAGACAAGACAAATTTTAAAGACAAAATTGCATTTATAAATCACAGTACAAACCATTCTTCCTTGTAGGTATTAAAAATAATGAGAAAGAAAAAAATAGTTAAATTTCAAGTTGATTAATTGATATATTTACTTCTAGGGTTTTTTTTCCCCTTTTCTTTGTTGAAGCAATCAATTTAAGTACTTTCTGCTTTCCTCTGTATTCCACTTGCAATGAATTTACTCATGCCTTCTGCCCCTCAGCAACTCAAACAGTAAATATCAGGGTTGAGAACCATGAAATCTAAATGAGTATCTTAACACTGCAGAACTTCTAAGCTTTATTTTTTCACAAAGCAATAGAAAACAGTTTGATCATCAAAAAATCTTTATGCATTTTTCTGTTGTGCTTATATCCATACAAGGCCTGGCTAAACATTTTAATGCAAGTTATCTTGGTTTGTAAGCAATAAAAGCACTAATCCTTTTCTGAAGTTCATTTTTCTGTGAGAAGAAGATGTGATGCAATTTTTGTTGTTGTTGTTGTTGTTGCTGTTGTTGTTGTTGTAAGACAGCAGTAAAGGCAAAGTTGAGTGATATATAGACAGGTTATTTTGGTTAAAAAAAACGTTGTGCGTTAACTCATCAATTTCAAGTCCTGGGCTACTTAAACAGAAAATTTAAAAAAAAAAATTATCTACATACATTTTTAAACAAACATATAGGTAAGAGTTCAGGAGGCTGCACCCTTTTTTCTTTTTTTCTTTTCTTTTTTTTTTTTTTTGTAAAAAAGAAGACGTATTGGCTTTATGTGCCAAGATTTTAGTTGAGTTTAAATGTTTCCTTCTTTATAGAATAGAGAACAATAAATGAGACCTCTATGCACCATTAACTAGAAAACAGATGCTTTTCTTATCAGTGCAGGAGAGTCCAGCTCTCCTAAATCACATCCACAACTTGATGTTTCCTTGGAGAAAAAAGGGGCAGCTCTGAGGATATGACTGGACTTTAATTTATTGCCAGGAAACAAAAACATTTAGTTCCTGATTCAAGATTTGTGGGGGAAAAAAATAAAAAAAAAAGACAAAATCTTAAAAGAGTTAGAGAGCAGAGATTTCCTCTGCCTTCACCTGGGCTTAATCTCTCCCTTCCCCTCACTCCTGCCACAGCACACCTTCAACTGGACATCGACCGGTGGCGAGGGGACAGTGCCCGCAGCTGTCCTTTGTCCCTCATCCTTCGCTGTGTCCTCACCTACTCGTGTCCTGTCCCACTGCCCTTTGTGCCTGTCCAGCCCCACTGAGCCTCTCCCACTGCCCTTGGTGCCCATCCAGCCCCACTGAGCCTCTCCCACTGCCCTTGGTGCCCATCCAGCCCCACTGAGCCTCTCCTGCTGCCCTTGTCCTGAATAATAGGTTTATGTCCCTCTACTCAAAAGCTGGATGAACTTTATGTAAGTCAAAGATGAAAAATCTTCTGCAAAGCTATCCTGAAAGATTTTCAGTTGATAGATGTTTTGCAATATTTATATTTTAATTTCTGAAATCTGTAAGGTTATTCTTATGCATAAATTATGAGGAAAGGTTGAAATTTTTTCATTGCTATAGATTTGTAAAAAAAAGTCAACATATGAATGTTTCTCAGATATTATATATTTATATATCTGTCTTGTGTTATATTTATAGTTTTTAGAATGTATCAGAATATCAAATAAAATAAATATTATATGCATTACACTACAGACACTGTTCTCTATACTGTACAGACCCATTCTTTTATCCTCTGACTCTGAACATGACATTACTGAGACTAAATCAAAGAGCTAGTTTTTATTTAGCGGAGCAATATCTTGCTAACCTAACGAGAAGGTCCTTGACCCAGGTCTACTGGGTTTTTGTGGTTGGTTACCAAAGCTTGAAGGCTAATTGAGGAATAGAGGATCAGGCCGAGTACACACAGAACAGACTGATGAGGGATTTTCTTGCTCTCTTTTTGATGAAGTGGGGTGACCAGAACAGCTCTCAAGTGTGAATATGCAAGCAAATGGGGCATGGGAAGGCCAAAAACTGCAACTTCACATGCAGTCAGAGATCAATGATATTATTAAAATCACAGAGCCATAGCAAAACAGTTGGCCCTGCTCAAGTTCCACCATATGCATGTACAGACTCTCCAGGAAAAGTGATCAGGAAACAAAAGGAATGTCTCAGTTTTACAGACAGGTGTCCGCTGGGGAAGGCAGGAGCCTCCCTTGGATTGGAGAATATAAATCCCCTCCCTCCAAATTATTATAATATTGAAATTATGGGGCTCTCAGGCAAAGATACGAGGATAGGAATAACAGTTCTTTACTAGTATGTATAACAAGGCAAACAAAAACGACAACAGCTATGGAATTAATAACAAACAGAACCAGGGACTCCATGGCAGCCTTCTCAGCCAAGGAGGAAAGGATGGAGGAGAGGCTTTGCTTCACAAAGCCCCTGGGGCCGTCATTTATGGTGCCCCCTTAGGACTCTGAAGAGCATTGATCTGGAATGACAGGAATGAGCTAAAGATCTCAGGCTGGTGGACAGATGTATCAGAAACTCCATGGCTGTAGCTGGAACTGCTGGATGTCCCAGCAGGGCAGAGAGTGCGGGGCTACAGGGCAGAGAAACCCAGAGCAGCGCCAAAGGAGCGGCAGGGATGGGGCAGCGATGGCTGGCTCCAAGCAGGGCAGGAGAGGTGTGTTCAGAATTCCTGGGAACATGAGCAGACGGGGATAGGTCTCTCTTTTAGTGAGGCAGGTATTAATAAGGTCCCAGGTCAGTGGCTGCCCTCTCAGTGGCTGCTCACATGAGCACAATCTATGCCCACACCCTACAGAAGAAGGAGAAGGAGAAGGAGAAGGAGAAGGAGAAGGAGAAGGAGAAGGAGAAGGAGACGGAGAAGGAGAAGGAGAAG